>SJYQ01001811.1:137228-158952 GCA_006410935.1 Redunca redunca | reverse complement strand
AATACCGAATTCCTTTTTTTATGATAAGGAGACAAATAATCAAAAACATCAGTTAATTTACATTCTCACTTAATTTGGTATACATATTGGTCAGAAATACAGTCAGAGGAGATATAATATTCTATACTCTCAAAGCCTAAGTAATGGAATAACATGGATTTCACCTTGTGTGTCTGAAAAATTTGGATTCACTAACGAATTCCTCCTGCCACAATTTTAAACAATATGTTGAATAATTGTTTGTGCATTGTGAATGAACACCTTGTGAATTCGGATGAAAACTTCAGGCAAAGATATGTTATGTCCCTGTGTGTAGACTAGGATGCAGTGGCCACTCCATAATGACAGCGTGCTCCTTAAATAAAGTCTGCATGAAGGCCACGCTACTTCTCAGTTTCCAGTGCTCTTTTATGTGATCTTTCATTTGACAAAAAAAAGCCTATAAAGTAGTGAATATTTTAATGCATTTTACTGGAGGTGATGAGTGGCGAGTTTCATAGAAAAGGCAGATTTAGTACACAAAAGGAGTCACATCTGTCTCTGCCATACTCCAGTGCTTCCTTCTTGCCTGGAATGATCACAATCACACTATTGAAGACTGGTTTATTACACTCGTGCCCGTAAAATGCCTGTAGTTTGTTTAGCTCCAGGTTGTACCATGACGTGCTTGTCATTTTCTTTCTCTTTCCTCCCCTTGCTTAAAAGTATTTTTATGGATGGGTGAGCAAAACAAAGGGGCATTCTATTTTTGCTAAAGGAAATTTAATAATCATAGTATTCTCAAGAAAAAAAAAAGAGAGATTGAAGAAGGAAGGTGACACAGAAATGGAGCAATCTGATCTCACTGAACAAGTACAGAATATGAGTATGTTGAGCTTCCCTGGTGGCTCAGACGGTAAAGTGTCTGCCTGCAATGCGGGAGACCCGGGTTCAATCCCGGGTTGGGAAGATCTCCTGGAGAAGGAAATGGCAACCCACTCCAGTACTCTTGCCTGGAGAACGCCACGGACGGAGGATCCTGGTGGGCTACAGTCCATGGGTTCGCAAAGAGTCAGACACGACTGATCCACTTCACTATCACCATGAGTATGTTAAGCACAGTGACCTAGAGTCGGTCTGATTCCTAATGATCTTCCAGCATGAGGGTGCAGGGTACCTTGTCACCAAATCCGTTCTCNAAAAAAAAGCCTATAAAGTAGTGAATATTTTAATGCATTTTACTGGAGGTGATGAGTGGCGAGTTTCATAGAAAAGGCAGATTTAGTACACAAAAGGAGTCACATCTGTCTCTGCCATACTCCAGTGCTTCCTTCTTGCCTGGAATGATCACAATCACACTATTGAAGACTGGTTTATTACACTCGTGCCCGTAAAATGCCTGTAGTTTGTTTAGCTCCAGGTTGTACCATGACGTGCTTGTCATTTTCTTTCTCTTTCCTCCCTTTGCTTAAAAGTATTTTTATGGATGGGTGAGCAAAACAAAGGGGCATTCTATTTTTGCTAAAGGAAATTTAATAACCATAGTATTCTCAAGAAAAAAAAAAAGATTGAAGAAGGAAGGTGACACAGAAAATGGAGCAATCTGATCTCACTGAACAAGTACAGAATATGAGTATGTTGAGCTTCCCTGGTGGCTCAGACGGTAAAGTGTCTGCCTGCAATGCGGGAGACCCAGGTTCAATCCCGGGTTGGGAAGATCTCCTGGAGAAGGAAATGGCAACCCACTCCAGCACTCTTGCCTGGAGAACGCCACGGACGGAGGAGCCTGGTGGGCTACAGTCCATGGGTTCGCAAAGAGTCGGACAGGACTGATCCACTTCACTACACTATCACCATGAGTATGTTAAGCACAGTGACCTAGAGTCAGTCTGATTCCTGATGATCTTCCAGCATGAGGGTGCAGGGTACCTTGTCACCAAATCCGTTCTCATTCTAATGGAATTCTTTCAGTGATTAGAGCCTCGGGCTTAGAACTCACATGGATTAGGCTCATCCCTTAGAGGAGTTTTATGTTCAGTCAATCTTGGTCAAAGTTGAGAATAGACTATATTACATTTTAACATTTCTTCTAGCTCAAGGTTTTATGATCCTTTCGAGATTCATAATTTCTGGTATCTATGACATTCCTTCGTATTAAGCTGAGTTTTTCTAATTTACTGCATCATGCTAAATGGTGCCCTGGTGATATGAAAAGTGAATGTGTGCATCCAACCCTAAATACTGTATTTAGTACACTTGCCACTATTCTTCTCTTATTTGCATGTTTTCCTCTAGAATCATCTTTTGTGAGCAGGGAAAAAAATCTTTGTCAAAAAGCAGCATCAACTGAATTCTGTGTTTGCTATATGTTACTCACAGAAGGTTAGGCCTCGGTTTTCTCATGGCAGAAAGAAGGGGGAAGTATATATGCCTCCCAAGCTGCTAAATCACTTAAGGCCAAGAAAACTGCTAGCAAAATATATTGAACATATTATATCTACATATATATGTACAATAAGAATATGTATATATAGATCTGTGTAATACCTATATATTATATATACAATATTTCTTTTCTGTATCAACTGAAGTTCAATTCTGAATTAACTTTCTGATTCGTGTCCTTTCTACAAGTCTTGTTCTCATCATTTTATATCAGTTCAGTTCAGTTCAGCTCAGTTCAGTTGCTCAGTCGTGTCCGACTCTTTGCAACCCCATGGACTGCAGCACACAAGGCCTCCCTGTCCATCGAGTTTACTCAAACCCAAGTCCATTGAGTCGGTGATGCCATCCAAACATCTCATCCTGTCGTCCCCTTCTCCTCCTGCCTTCAATCTTTCCCAGCATCAGAGTCTTTTCAAATGACCTTATATACTAGCCCCCCCCAACTTTTTTTTAACCTTTTATGATTGGAATGTAAAATCCTGGGTAAAATGCAGTTTCCCTACTCCATTATCTTCCATCTCTACCATAAAAGCCTACAATGTTAGCTCCAGTTTGCTGAGGATGGCCAACAAAGCCTCACGATCTGGCCTAATTGAGCTCGCAAACTCATGTCCTGCAACCTCCCGTGTCATACATTCTTCTTCTATAAAGATCCTTAACTGATTCCAACTGTCGACTGTTTCTTAATATGCCATTTTTGTGAACCTCTTATACCGTTGCCTTCTGCCTATGAGGTGTTTCACCCACATTTTCACATCACAAACTGTAAGACATTCTTCAAGTTTAGGTAAAATAAACTTCCTAAAACTCTTCAGCTGGCGTTCTCTTTGGGGTTTCTGTGGAAGGCTTTCCATTTTGCTGGTATAGTGTTTATCTAATTAGATAACAATGAGTTGCTTGTGGGCACACGACTTTCGATAGTGAGGAACGGAAGTCTTTCCCCTCAGAAAGCAGTATAAGTGTCTGGCTGACATAGTCAAGGACATTAGTCTCTCTTCTCTGCACCCAGAGTACACTGCATTTATTGATACCTTTATTTCAAGGTTTAACTAATTTCATTCTTAATCATGCTCCTAGTTGCAGGTCTGTGAACTCAAAGACACTGAATGAATGAATGAATTTATCTATCTATCTGTGTATCTTCTTTATATGAATGTACATATACTCATATATTCATCAAGCAGCCTACATCTTGACACAGAGGAAACATGCCATTAACATTTCATTTTTTGTTTTTGTTTTTTATCTGCAGAAAAATAAGATTTAGCAGCTCTCTCATGTGAGACTGTAGTAGTAAGTGATCATTCCGTAACAGCCACTTCAGTTGGTTTGATGTGGAAAAGAATGAAAAGGAAGACGTAATTTCTCCCAACCACAGATCTGTAGGAATGTAAGTGAGCTACCCAGGAACAGCGAGTCTCCTTGTTCACTCGTTCACTCCCTTAGGCTTATAATATGCCCCTGTCAGCTGCACATCGATGTGCAAACATGGTCCTTACTTATCTGTGACGTGACGTGACCTGTTCGGTTTGACTTATGTGAGTTTGCCATTGTCATTCTCAGGCTGTTGGCATCTTCTGTCACGCATTTTGAGGGGTGCCGGAGGTGGACTCAGTAAATTTATAGCTCCTCCTTTATTTTTACATTTTGACCTTTCAGACTCTCGAGTGGTGCCTGACTTATGGTCTGTGTCCTTCCATACACTTGTTCCAAGCACTTATTTCATCTTTTTCTTTCAGTGTAAGATACTTATTAATATTGTCACTCAGAGACAGTGGACTACAGTGCTAACCCACTCACTGCATTATTTCTATTTGAGCTATAGCTTCTGTCCATTGCTACTTGCCAAAGTAGCCTCTGCTTTTCAATATGCTTCTGGGTTGGTCATAACTTTTCATCTAAGGAGCAACCATCTTTTAATTTCATGGCTTCAGTCACCATCTGCAGTGATTTTGGAGCCCCCAGAAATAAAGTCTGCTGCTGTTTCCATAGTTTCCCCATCTATTGCCATGAAGTGATGGAACCAGATGTCATGGTCTTAGTCTTCTGAATGCTGAGTTTTAAGGAAACATTTTCACTCTCCTATTTCACTTTCATGAAGAAGCTCTTTAGTTCTTTTTCACTTTCTGCCATAAGGATGATGTCCTCAGCATACCTGAGGTTATTGATATTTCTCCAGGCAATCTTGATTCCAGGTTTTGCTTCATCCAGTCCAGCATTTCTCATGATGTACTCTTCATATAAGTTAAATAAGCAGGGAGACAATATACAGCCTTGACACACTCCTTTTCCTATTTGGAACCAGTCTGTTGTTCCATGTCCAGTTCTAACTGTTGCTTCCTGACCTGCATACAGATTTCTCAGGAGGCAGGTCAGGTGGTCTGGTATACCCATCTCTTTCAGAATTTTCCACCGTTTGTTGTGATCCATACAGCCAAACGCTTTGGCATAGTAGATGTTTTTCTGGAACTCTCTTGCTTGTCCAATGATCCAGTAGATGTTGGTGATTTGATCTCTGGTTCCTATGCCTTTTCTAAATCCAGCTTGAACATCTGGATGTTCTTGGCTCACATACTGTTGAAGTCTGGCTTGGAAAATTTTGAGCATTAATTTACTAGTATGTGAGGTGAGTGCAATTGTGCAGTAGTTTGAGCATTCTTTGGCATTGCCTTTCTTTGGGAATGGAATGAAAACTGACCTTTTCTAGTCCTGTGGCCACTGCTGAGTTTTCCAAATTTTCTGGCATATTGCGTGCAGCACTTTCATAGCATCGTCTTCTAGGATGTGAAATAGCTCCACTGGAATTCCATCTCCTCCACTAGCTTTGTTCCTAGCGATTCTTCCTAAGGCCTACTTGACTTCACATTCCAGGATGTCTGGGTCTAGGTGAGTGATCACACCATCGTGGGAATCTGGGTCCTAAAGATATTTTTGTACACTTCTTCTGTGAATTCTGGTCACCTCTTCTTAATATCTTCTGCTTCTGTCAGTTCAGTTGAGTTCAGTTCAGTCGCTCAGTCATGTCCAACTCTTTGCGACCTCATGAATCGCAGCACGCCAGGCCTCCCTGTCCATCACCAACTCCCGGAGTTCACTCAGACTCACATCCATCAAGTCAGTGATGCCATCCAGCCATCTCACCCTCAGTCGTCCCCTTCTCCTCCTGCCCCCAATCCCTCTCAGCATCAGAGTCTTTTCCAGTGAGTCAACTCTTTGCATGAGGTGGCCAAAGTACTGCAGTTTCAGCTTTAACATCATTCCTTCCAAAGAAATCCCAAGGTTGATCTCCTTCACAATGGACTATACCATTTCTGCCCTTTATAATGTTCATCTTTGCATGAAATGTTCCCTTGGTATCACTAATTTTCTTGAAGAAATCTCTAGTCTTTCCCATTCTGTTGTTTTCATCTATTTCTTTGCATTGTTCACTGAGGAAGGCTTTCTTAATCTCTCCTTGCTATCTTTGGAACTCTGCATGCAAATGGGTATATCTCTCCTTTTCTCCTTTGCCTTTAGCCTCTCTTCTTTTCTCAGCTATTTATAAAGCCTCCTTATACAACCATTTTGCCTTTTTGCATTTCTTTTTTTGGGGGGATGGCCTTGATCACTTCAGGCACTCTATCTGTCAGATCTAATCCCTTGAATCTATTTGTCACTTGCACTGTATAATATAAGGGATATGATTTAGGTCATACCTGAATGGTCTAGTGGTTTTCCCTACTTTCATCAATTTACATCTGAATTTGTCAATAAGGAGTTCATGATCTGAGCCATAGTCTGCTTCCGGTCTTGTTTTTGGTGACTGTATAGTGCTTGTCTTGAGAAGTGGCACCCCACCCCGGTATTCTTGCCTGGAAAAGCCCATGGACGGAGGAGCCTGGTGGGCTGCAGTCCATGGGTTCGCTGAGGGTCAGAAACGACTGAGTGACTTCACTTTCACCTTTCACCTTCATGCATTGGAGAAGGAAATGGCAACCCACTCCAGTGTTCTTGCCTGGAGAATCCCAGGGCCAGGGGAGCCTAGTGGGCTGCCGTCTATGGGGCCTCACAGAGTCGGACATGACTGAAGTGACTTAGCAGCAGCAGCGGCATAGGGCTTGTCCTTACCTCCAGCTCTCCCCAGCAGAGGGTGAGGCTGTCCCACTGGAAACACAAGGCCGAGTTCCAAGCTATTGTCCTTCCTTGCGTGGAGTCGTGGTCAGGAGCCGGTTGTTGCCGTGGCCTCGAGCGAGGCAGACAGACAATGCAGTGCCCCATACCCTTTACGGAAAGCCCTGGAACAGTGGCCATCCACAGTGGCAACTGTGACAAACAGAAGACACGGCACGCGTTCGTGGTGCAGCAGCGCCTCCTCCAGACTGCGGCACTGCCCTGACTCCTTGGTGCTGGCCTCGTCTCTGAGAATGTTTCTTACCATTTCTCATGAAATCTGCAAGCTTTATACCTAGTGATGTATATATGTCAATCTCAATCTCCCAGTCCCTCCTACCCATCTACTCCCCCCTTAATATATATCTTCGTATGTGTTTTCTTTTTCTGCTTTGCAAGCAAGTTCATCTATATCAAGTACTTAATGATATTCTTTTGAGTGAAAAATATTATACTGTGACATGTAGGAAATATTTATTTAAACAAAATCAATTAACAGAAAAGTTCTTTTCTTTAAGAACAGCTCTCTAGTATACGTGTGTAGGAGTACAGATGGGTAGCAGGTGGTTTTCCTAGGACAGAAATGTGGGCTGAACAAAAAGTAGAGCTATGATAAGAATCACAGCAGATTTTTTTAACAGAGGATTACTATGCATTAAGACATGTCCTAAGCACTATACATGCATTATATATTTAACTATTGCAGTGAAATAATTTTATTAGAAACATAAAAGAGATAAACTGAGAGTTACACAGCCATAGATAGTGAGGAATTATATTTGTTTAGGCATATGATTGTGAAATATTTCAGGAAAGATATATCATCTGAATCTATGATTAAGAGATGAATAATTGTGTGCTGGTTGAGAAGGGGTAATTAAGGAATCGATTTCAAAACTAGATGGCACAAACTTGTCACTTTTAAATTTCTCAAAGAAATTTATATACTTCTAAATCAGAATCTTAGGGTGACAGGAAGCATGGTGAGAGGTAAACCAATTTCTGTTTTAGCAAATTAGCTGAATAAAGCATACAACCTACAGGTCTGTGAAGCTTGCAGTCCTCGAGATAAGGCTTGACATGGATTATAATTAGTTGGGATTGAAGGCTTTTAGTATATGCAAAGAAAAAAAATGGTTTATAACATTTGAAATGACTGTCAGAGAATGTAGTCTTAACATTTAAAAGTCTTATTTATTTAAATTTTTGAGAGTTAATTGCTAGTCAAAGCTTTATGAATCCAGAAAAAAATCAGGTAGATATTTATACCCATGGAATTTGCACGCTAATTAATATAAGCAAACAAACACAAAGGTAAGCAAGATTATCTTAGATACTGAGAGTCTCAAAAAGATTGAATCAGGGAGGGAACAAGGTCATTAGGGCAGTAACTCTTAGAAAAAACTTTAAAAATAAGAGGTTTTTGAGGTAGTCTGACTGTGGTTTGGAAATGAATTTTCAGAGACAGAGTATTGCAAAAAAGAGTGAGTCTATTAAGAACAAAGAGCAGAAAAAGTGGGCACTGTGGGTGCAGTGGGCCAACAACTCCTGACAAGCCAGGGATCCTTGACAGTTTTCTTGAGTTAACAGTCAATTTTTATAGGCTCAAGACAAAAAAAATTTCTGTTGGAAGGTTGGTGTTAGGTGACTGGTTGGGGCACTACAGGATGTTTACTAAAGTGGGCATCTTTGCCTACTTGGGAGTCAGGAAGCTTATTAGTGATGATCAGGGGTCTTTTGGCTATGGTTGCAAAGGGATTCAGTCAGCTTTGGGGATGATCTTGGTTCTGGGCTCCACTTCTGTGACCTTGGTGCAAGGCATCGCACTTGCGGCCTAGGGCAGGACTCAACAAGAAGGATTCATTCACAAGAAGATATGGGAGAGAGAACAGCCCAGGAAGGGAACAGGAAGTACGGAGTTCCTGAAGCAGAGACTCACTTGACATTTTTGAGAAATACATTATATTGATTTAACATTAAATCAATATATTAGGTCACTCTGTAATAGGGATAGGTCACTATGAAATACACTAATGATGGTTGACATTATTGTATTTAGAAGATAAATTTGGATGCCATGTAAAATCTGTAAGGTGTAGGGAGGGTGCTGGAAAAGCCTAGCTGAAATTTGTTTGTAATATCCAAGGTAGTAAGCAATAAGGTCTTTCCTCAAGCAAATGGCCTTAGGAATGGCCAAGAGATAAACAAGCATTTCAAGAGATATTTTGGAGTTGGAGCTAATAGAACTTGTCCAGTGAGTAATATGAGCTACTAATGTAAAGAGAAAGGCCAAAACTGGATTCAAATTTTTATATGTGCATGATGTACTTAACAATACTTGCTGTCGTTCAGTCACTCAGACATCTCCGACTCTTTGCAACCCCATGGATTGCAGCACACAGGTTTCCTTGTCCTTCGCCATCTCTCGGAGTTTGATCAAACTCACGTTTGTTGAATTGATCATGCCATCCAACCATCTCATCCTCTATCATCCCCTTCTCCTCCTGCCTTCAATCTTTCCCAGCATCAGGGTCTTTTCTGATGAGTCAACTCTTCTAACAGAAGCAGAATATATTGAGAAAAAGTGGCAAGAATACTCAGAAAAACTATACCAAAAAAAAAAAAAACCCTTAATACATCAATATACTACCACGTGCAAAAAGTATGGGTAATGGCATTTAGAAATTTTGTTCTAATTTTGCTTCTGTCACTCACTGAGAGTGGGAATGACACCTTCTACTGCTAATGTGGGGTATTTAAAACTTGTCTGAGAATAAGTACTTAATAGACAAGCCTTACTAGACAAATTTTTATTCAGTTTGTTTGGATATCATATTCACTAGGTTTTTCTTTTATTTGACCTGAAAAAATACCGAAATAAAATTTACAGCCCTATATTTTTAACAGGTATCTAACTTTAATTGTGCAATCTTGAGCAAGCCATCTGTGGGAGAGGGAAGGGGGATGATTTGGGAGAATGGCATTGAAACATGTATAATATCATAGAAGAAATGAATCGCCAGTGCAGGTTCAATGGAGAATACAGGATGCTTGGGGCTGGTGCGCTGGGATGACCCAGAGGGATGGTACGGGGAGGGAGGTGAGAGGGGGGTTCAGGATGGGGAACACATGTACACCTGTNTAACTATTTCTAAAGCATGTATTTATTCTTTATCCTTAGTGATGAAACACTCTCAACAAAGTTCAAAGGCAGAGAAATAAAAATTAGAACTAAAGAGGAGAGAAGAGATATTCATATGGTTATTCATAGCCATTTTGTATATTTTAAAAAATATTTTGATTAAGATATAATAAACTTTCATCATGGGTAATCAGTAGTAAAGATGTATAATCAAGAATAGCATTATACATAAATGCTTCATACAGGCATCTCACAGCTTTCCTCATACATTGAAACCAAAAATCATTTCCTCTGGTGCTATAGACTGGTTTGTGTCCTTACTTCCAATTTATATGTTTAACTCTAATCTTTGATGTGATGTTATTAGAAGGTGGATGTCTGGTGAGGTGGTTAGGTCATGAATGGGATTATTGCCCTTATAGAAGAGGCTCCTTCTTCAAACAGGAGATGGCAATAGTGAACATCAACATTTGAGGAATCAGCGAACTAAAGTGGCCTGGAATAGGTGAATTTTAACTGAATTTTAATTCAGATGACCATTATATCTAATACTGTGGGCAAGAATCCTTTAGAAGAAATAGAGTAGCTGTCATAGTCAACAAAAGAGTCTGAAATGTAGTACTTGGATGCAGTCTGAAAATGACAGAATGATCCAGGCAAACCATTCAATATCACAGTAATCCAAGTCTATGCCCTAACCAGGAATGCTGGAGAACCTGAATTATAGGTGACTGGAATGCAAAAGTAGGAAGTCAAGAGATAAACTGCAGTAACAGGCAACTTTGGCCTTGGAGTACAAAACGAAGCAGGGCAAAGGCTAACAGACTTTTGCCAAGAGAATGCACTGGTCATAGCAAGCACACTATTCCAACAACGCAAGAGAAGACTCTACACATGGACATCACCAGATGATTAATACCAAAATCAGGTTGATTATACTCTTTGTAGCCAAAGATGGAGAAGCTCTATATAGTCAGCAAAACAAGACTGGGAGCTGACTGTGGCTCAGATCGGGAACTCCTTATTGCCAAATTCAGACATAAATTCAAGAAAGTAGGGAAAACCACTAGACCATTCAGGTAGGACCTAAATCAAATCCCTTACGATTATACAGTGGAAGTGACTATTAGATCTGATAGACAGAGTGCCTGAAGAACTATGGATGGAGAGTCATGACGTTGTACAGGAGGCAGTGATCAAGACCATTCCCGAGAAAAAGAAACGCAAAAAGGCAAATTGGTTGTCTGAGGAGGCCTTAAAAATACCTGAGAAAAGAAGAGAAGCTAAAGACAAAGGAGAAAGGAAAGATACACCGAATTGAATGCAGAATTCCAAAGAATAGTAAGGAGAGATAAGAAAGCCTTATTCAGCTATCAATGCAAAGAAATCGATGAAAACAATAGAATGGGAAAGACCAGAGATCTCTTCAAGAAAGTTAGAGATACCAAGGGGACATTTCATGCAAAGATGGGCAAAATAAATGACAGAAATGGTATGGACCTAGCAGAAGCAGAAGATAATAAGAAGAGGTGGCAAGAAAACACAGAAAAATATAAAAAAAGTTCTTCATGACCCAGACACCCATGATGGTGTGATCACACACCTAGAGCCAGACATCCTGGAATACAAAGTCAAGTGGGCCTTCAGAAGCATCCCTACAAACAAAGCTAGTGGATGTGATGGAATTCCAGTTGAGCTATTTCAAATCCTAAAAGAGGATGCTACAGTCAATATGCCAGCAAATTTGGAAAACTCAGCAGTGTCCACAGAACTAGAAAAGGTCAGTTTTCATTCTAATCCAAAGAAAGGCAATGCCAAGAAATGTTCAAACTACCGCAAAATCACACTCATCTCACATGCTCAAAGTAATGTTCAAAATTCTCCAAGCCAGGCTTCAACAGTACATGCACCATGAACCTCCAGATGTTCAAGCTGGATTTAGCAAAGGCAGAAGAACCAGAGATCAAATTGCCTACTGCTGCTGGACTGTAGAAAAAGAGCTCCAGAAATACATCTACTTCTGCTTTATTGACTATGCCAAAGCCTTTGACTGTGTGGATCACAATAAACTGGGAAATTCTTAAAGAGATGGGACTACCAGACCACCTGACCTGCCTCCTGAGAAATCTGTATGCAGGTCAAGAAGCAACAGTTAGAACTGGACATGGAACAACAGACTGGTTCCAAATAGGAAAAGGAATACGTCAAGGCTGTAGATTGTCTCCCTGCTTATTTAACTTATATGCAGAGTACATCATGAGAAACACTGGGCTGGGAGAAACACAAGCTGGAATCAAAACTGCCGGGAGAAATATCAATAACCTCAGATATGCAGATGACACCACCCTTATGGCAGAAAGTGAAGAGGAGCTAAAAAGCCTCTTGATGAAAGTGAAAGAGGGGAGTGAAAGAGTTGGCTTAAAGCTCAACATTCAGAAAACGAAGATCATGGCATCTGGTCCCATCACTTTATGGCAATAGATGGGGAAACAGTGGAAACAGTGTCAGACTTTATTTTTTAGGCTCCAAAATCACTGCAGATGGTGACTGCAGCCTTGAAATTAATATATTCTTTCTCCTTGGAAGAAAAGCTATAACCCACCTAGACAGCATATTGAAAAGCAGAAGCATTACTTTGCCAACAAAAGTCCGTCTAGTCATGCCTTTGGTTTTTTCAGTAGTCATGTATGGATGTGAGGGTTGAACTATAAAGAAAGCTGAGGGCCAAAGAATTGTAGTTTGAACTGTGGTGTTGGAGAAGACTCTTGAAAGTCCCTTAGACTATAAGGAGATCCAACCAGTCCATTGTAAAGGAAATCAGTCCTGAATATTCATTTGAAGGACTGATGCTGAAACGACATACTTTGGCCACCTCATGCGAAGAGCTGACTCATTGGAAAAGACCCTGATGCTGGGAAATATTGAAAGCAGGAGGAGAAGGGGACGATAGAGCATGAGGTGGTTGAATGTCATCACCGACTCGATGGACATGAGTTTGAGTGAACTCTGGGAGTTGGTGATGGACAGGGAGGCCTGGCATGCTGTAGTCCAGGAGGTCAGAAAAAATCAGATGCGCTGAGCTAGTGAAGTTAGAAGAGGCTCCTGACAGCCTGGTCACCCTTCTGCCACATGAGGACACTGTGCGAAGAAAAGCATCTATGAACAAGTAGGTTGTCACCAGAAACCAAATCTGCCCTCGCCTGGATCTTGGACTTCCTTGCCCCCAGAACTGTGAGACAGTTCTCTTTTGTATAAACCACCAAGGTTGTGGCATTCTGTTATAGCAACTTTGAAGCCAGTAAAACATCTGGCTGCATTTTGCTTGCAGGTATCATCAGTTTGAAGTGGTGTTATTTTAAATATTCATTCATTATTTAAAAAAAAAACTGGGAGAAGCTGTTATACAATGGCTGAAAATAAGACAGAATATCAAAACACTTTTATTTGCAGCTAAATTCTCAGATTCCAATTAGCAAAGAGTGTATTATGCTGACACAAGGCAAAGAATAACTTTTACAAATTAAAAAGTTGTGATGAATTCCAAACTCTGCCAAATACCCTGGGTAAGCTTTGATGTGAGAGCAGTACATTCTCCTTAGAGGTAAAATGAGGATAATTGTACCTGTCCCCTACCAAGTGCAGAGTAAAATTAAGAGGATTAACGATTCAGTCCAGTGCTTGGAGGTCCTCAGAAAGTGGCAGTAGTAAGTAAAATGTGCCACCGTTAATTGGGGCCTGTAGCATATATCTTCACCTCTCTTATCTTTGCTCCTTCATCTGTAAAATGGGGGGATAATAACCTCTTGCCTTTCCTAATTAATCTCTATGTGGATTAATTAGTAAATGATGGCTTTACACAGCCTGATGGGGGAAAACTCACATTACTGACTAAAGGATCAGCCGTAGTCACAGTTGTATAAATAAACGCTCAAACTCAGTTGTTACAGTGGGTGTGCCCCATACTTTGACAGTTTATGACTATTCTGCTTTGTATTCATTAAGTTAATACATATGCCCTTAACATAGCAAATTCGTTAACAAGCAAATTCCTGAAAACATGTTTTTTCTCTTCATTCATGAAACATTCTTCATTATCCTCAATTCAACAGGAAAACTACAAATTTTAAATATGATGTATTAAAATTTTTCATCATAAGAAAAACATTATAACTGTATGGTGATGGAGGCTTCCCTGGTGGCTCAGATGGTAAAGCTTCTGCCTGAAATGCGAGAGATTTGGATTCAATCCCTGAGTAGAGAAGACCCCCTGGAGAAGGAAATGGCAACCCACTCCAGTATTCTTACCTGAAGAATAACCTGGACGGAGGAGCCTGGTAGGCTACTATCCATGGGGTCACAAAGAGTTGGACATGACTGAGAGACTTCATTCACTTTTCATGGTGATAAATACTAAGCTTATAGTAATGATCATGTAAATATTGAATCATTATGTTATATACCTAAAATGAATATAATGTTATATGTCAATTGTACCTCAGTTAAAAACATGAATCCTCTGCGTTTTTAATTACTAACATTTATATATATATATATAGTTTGCTTTTGACTTCAATTCATAAATTGCATTACTACTTACATCATATATAAATTGCATTTATGATAATATTCACTAATATAAACCTAAGAGTAATAGCAACATAAATAATAAATGTGTGAAAGTTGTATTTATCACAATGTGTAATATAAAATAANATACATCTTGAGTAGTATTTAATTCAAAATTTTATTTTTTCTTTTATTTTTCTTCATGTATAAATAAAATTGCCAGCACTTCTTTTCTTTCACATTATTGTAGAATACATAAAATCTAGTTAACTTTCAAGAGAGGATATTACATTGCGAAACTTTCCTTTTGGCTAAACCGTGAAATTTCTGGTGTTTTTAAAGACCTTGTGGAGACAGTTTTACCTGGGATGAAATATGGTTCTGCAGGGGTCCTGTTGTGCTTCCACATTCACAGCTGAACAATTCCACATCACCCTAATTACACTGCGCTGGAAACAGGCAGACTAAGGTTTTCCTCCATTTTCACAGAGTCAAACTGGCACAGCAATGAGACAAGCGCACTGGGCAGGGCGGCTTTAATGTTGAGCATGTTCCTCAACTATTCCTAGTTTTCAGTTGATGCCTCCAGAACATTTACCCAGAGTAAAGAACGATAACTCCAGTTTTATATTTGCTCTATATCCCAAAGAGCTCATCAAGACAACTTTTTTAAAAGCAGTTCGACATATTCAGAGTCAGGTAAGAAGTAGCCCTTTAAATAGCAAAAGGTACATAGTACATAGAGTTACTTTTTAAAACTACATTTTGTCAAATAAGTAGCTAGAATGATATTACTATATCCAAAAGTGGAAGATCAGCCACTATGGAAAACAGTACAGAGGTTCCTTACAAATCCAAAAAGAGAATTTCACATGATCTGTAACCCCACTCACGGGAATACATCCAGAGAAAACTCTTATTCCGAAAGAGTCATGTGTCCTGGTGTTCACTGCAGCCCTGTATACAGTAACCATGGCATCTCACGTTTATGCCTTTGACAGACAAGTGGGGAAAGAAGATGAAGTGTATATACAAAATGGACTATTACTCAACTATAAAAGTAATGAAATAATGTCATTTGAAGCAACCTAGAGATGAAGCTAGAGATTATCATACTGAGTGAAATGTCTGACAGGAAGACAAATATCATGTGATATCATTTATATGTGGAATCTAAAAAAAAATGGTAAAAACAAATTTATTTACAAAACAGAACTAGAGTCATGGAGGTACCGGAGGGGGCGTGGGGAAGTAGGGAAAGATATTGGAGACTGGGATTAACAAATACACGATAAGAAAGCCAAGTATCGTCAATATGCAAAACCTAAAAAAATGAACTTATTTACAGAACAGAAAAAGAATAAAAGAAACAAACTTATGGTTACTGAAGAGGGAGGGAGGAAGTTAGGTAGGTGGAAGGATTTAAATTGGGAGCTTAGGAGTAACAGATACACAATGCTATAAATAAAATACAGGAGCAACTAAGTCCTCCTGTATAACTCAAGGAACTATATTTGACACTTTGTAAGGACGAGGGGTGGCTCCTCCCGGCCACCGCCCCTGGCCTCGGACGCAGGGTGGCTCCTCTCGGCCATCCCTGTGCCATCGCAGCCCGGCACTCTCAGCCACTGCCCCTGACCTCGGACGTGGGGTAACTCCTCTTGGCCGCCACCCTTCGGGCATGGGATCCTCTGGGCTTCTGAGCCTGACCTCGGATGTGGGGTAGCTCCTCTTGGCCACGCTTATTGCGCCCGTTGCAGCTGCCGCTGTGCTCTATACTGTCAACAAAAAAAGACCAGGAGCTGACTGTGGCTCAGATCATGAACTCCTTATTACCAAATTCAGACTCAAATTGAAGAAAGTAGGGAAAACCGCTAGACCATTCAAGTATGACCTGAATCAAATCCCTTATGATTATACAGTGGAGGTGAGAAATAGATTTAAGGGCCTAGATCTGCTAGAGTGCCTGATGAACTATGATCAGAGGTTGGTGACATTGTATAGGAGACAGGAATCAAGACCATCCCCATGGAAAAGAAATGCAAAAAAGCAAAATGACTGTCTGGGGAGGCCTTACAAATAGCTGTGAAAAGAAGAGAGGCGAAAAGCAAAGGAGAAAAGGAAAGATATAAGCATCTGAATGCAGAGTTCCAAAGAATAGCAAGTAGAGATAAGAAAGCCTTCCTCAGTGATCAATGCAAAGAAATAGAGGAAATCAGAATGGGAAAGACTAGAGCTCTCTTCAAGAAAATTAGAGATATCAAGGGAACATTTCATGCAAAGGTGGGCTCAATAAAGGACAGAAATGGTATGGACCTAACAGAAGCAGAAGATATTTTAAAAAGGTGTCAAGAATACACAGAAAAACTGTGCAAAAAATATCTTCACAACCCAGATAATCACGATGGTGAGATCACTCATCTAGAGTCAGACATCTTGGAATGTGAAGTCAAGTGGGCCTTAGAAAGCATCACTATGAACAAAGCTAGTGGAGGTGATGGAATTCCAGTTGAGCTGTTTCAAATCCTGAAAAATGATGCTGTGAAAGTGCTGCACTCAATTTGCCAGCAAGATTGGAAAACTCAGCAGTGGTCACAGGACTGGAAAAGGTCAGTTTTCATTCCAATCCCAAAGAAAGACAATGCCAAAGAATGCTCAAACTACCGCACAATTGCACTCATCTCACATCCTAGTAAAGTAATGCTCAAAATTTCCAAGCCAGGCTTCAGCAATATGTGGACCGTGAACTTCCTGATGTTCAAGCTGGTTTTAGAAAAGGCAGAGGAACCAGACATGAAACTGCCAACATCTGCTGGATCATTGAAAAAGCAAGAGAGTTCCAGAAAATCATCTACTTCTGCTTTATTGACAATGCCAAAGCCTTTGACTGTGTGGATCACAATAAACTGTGGAAAATTCTGAAACTGATGGGAATACCAGACCACCTGACCTGCCTCTTGAGAAATCTGTATGCAGGTCAGGAAGCAACAGTAAGAACTGGACATGGAACAACAGACTGGTTTCAGATAAGAAAAGGAATACATCAAGGCNGAAACCTGAGCGCCGAAGAATTGATGCTTTTGAACTGTGGTGTTGGAGAAGACTCTTGAGAGTCCCTTGGACTGCAAGGAGATCCAACCAGTCCATTCTGAAGGAGATCAGCCCTGGGATTTCTTTGGAAGGAATGATGCTGAAGCTGAAACTCCAGTCCTTTGGCCACCTCATGCGAAGAGTTGACTCATTGGAAAAGACTCTGATGCTGGGAGGGATTGGGGGCAGGAGGAGAAGGGGACAGTAGAGGATGAGATGGCTGGATGGCATCACTGACTCGATGGATGTGTGTTTGAGTGATCTCCAGGAGATGGTGATGGACAGGGAGGCCTGGCGCGCTGTGATTCATGGGATCGCAAAGAGTCAGACACGACTGAGCGACTGAAGTGAACTGAATAACCTATAGTAAAGAATGGAAAAGGAAAATGGAGTCCAAAAGGAAGAAATATATATATATATATATAAACTGAATCAATTTGCAGAACACCTGAAATTAACACCTTGTAAATTAACTATACTTCAACAAATAAATAAATAAATAATTAAATAAAATGTACCAAATCAATGGAATCAATGTTGGTGCTGGTATCGGGGTACACATCAATAAATAATCAACAAATAATTGTTAAATGAAGTATTTCATTAAATTTTAAGATTATTTTTCACTTCCAAGAATGAGTCAGTCTATTTGATCTATTCATGTTTTCATGTAGGTGAAAGTATTTTCTAAGGTCAAGATACTCCTTTTTTTGGTTGGAAGACACAGAGGTAAGTTTTCATGAGCTCAGGCAATGTGTATATGTGTCCTGTGTGTGTGTGTGTTTGTGTGTGTGTGTGGCCCTGTGTGTGTCACACACAGCAGGGTGAGAAGTTATAGAATAGAATCTAGGGAATTACTGAGCAATGAAGAACTGACAAAAGGTTGGCAATCACTCAAAAAAGTCTTTTATATGTTATAGAACAAGAACATTTGAAAAAATTTTCAAATGGTTGCTCAATATCAACTTGTTTACATGAGGGTATTTTTTTGTTTTTTTCATTTCTTAAAACAATGTTGCTTTTTTGCCAAAGTGTATCTGTTCAGTTAAGATCTGCAGAGGTCAAGCTCACTGCTAAATAGCCAGAGTGATCTGGTCTTCGTAATATCAGACTCAGTTATTTTGACTTGGTCTATCAACTGTAAAATTAAATCAACTATACACAATTGCATTAAGGTTCAGCAACTGAAAAAAAATTCACTTTGTTTATATATCTGAGGGTATATTTATATCTACCTGCAGTGTTCTATTATTCATGTGGCTTCAACTGATCAATACCATATTTTATAGTGGTAAATGGAGATTTTAGCTTGAAAATAGCATGGTTCTTCCTTGTTATTTATAGGAACATATTTTTATTAAGAGCATGAACTTTGCAATCAGGTTGACACAGCTTCTCTTAAAGCAATCGTCCAATTAAACTCGCTGGTGTTTGTTTCTGGATCCCTGTTGCATCTCACATTTACTCTATGAGAAAAGAGTTGAAATAAGAGTTATCCTATCATCATCTTTCATACGTAGCAGTGTTTCTCTAGCAGAACTGAAACTGTGGTTTCCACAGGAAGTTTTATTCTATGTATCTAATACCATCTTCCATGCAACTAACAGAAAATAGACATAATTTCCTGTAGTAGACTTTCCGGATTTTTAGCACTGATAAGTCTCTCTCTCTGTCTCTCTCTCTCTCTCTCTCTCTCTCTCTCTCTCACACACACACACACACACACACACACACACACACAGAGAGAGAGAGAGAACACTTATGCATTTTCCCCCTTGAATTTGGGTCCCAGATAGAAGGAAGGAGGCCAAGCATATTTTAGTCTGTTGTGTTATTCAATTTTCTTTTTTCTTTTCTTTTTTTTTTTATTGGCTATTCCTTTACATCAATATAAAATTTTGAATTTTAAGCTTCGGGTACTTGATAGTCACAGAGAAACTTTAAGCATGCTAAAATAGGCATATCAGAAAGACGAATCATGAAAAATTTGATGGTCAGTCTGAAAAAATTTAAGATTAGAGGCAGAAACTACACAGCATATTAAAAAGCAGAGACATTACTTTGCCAACAAAGGTCCATCTGGTCAAAGCTATGGTTTTCCAGCAGTCATAGTTGGACTATAAAGAAAGCTGAGCACAGGAGAATTGATGCTTTTGAACTCTGGTGTTGGAGAGGACTCTTGAGAGTCCCTTGGACTGCTAGGAGATCCAACCAGTCCATCCTAAAGGAAATCAGTCCTGAATATTCATCGGAAGGACTGAGGCTGAAGCTGAAACTCCAATACTTTGGCCACCTAATGCAAAGAACTGACTCATTGGGAAAGACCCTGATGCTTGGAAAGAATGAAGGCCAGAGGAGAAGGGGAGGACAGAGGATGAGATGGTTGGGTGGCATCACTGACTCAGTGGACATGAGTTTGGGTAGACTCCAGGAGTTGGTGATGGACAGGGAGGCCTGGCGTGCTGCAGTCCCTGGGGTTGAAAAGTCAGACACGACTGAGTGACTGAATTGAATTGAACTGATAGATGGAAACTCTTTAAATACTTTATGTGAGTAAGACGGTAGCTGTTGTGAGAGGGCATCAGAGGGCAGACACACTGAAACTGTAATCACAGAAAACTAGTCAATCTAATTACATGGACCACAGCGTTGTCTAACTCAATGAAACTAAGCCATGTCTTGTGGGGCTACCCAAGTAGGAGGGTCCTGGTGGAGAGGTCTGACAGATTGTGGTCCACTGGAGAAGGGAATAGCAAATCACTTCAGTATTCTTGCCTTGAGAACCCCATGAACAGTATGAAAAGGCAAAATGATAGGATACTGAAAGAGGAACTCCCCAGGTCAGTAGGTGCCCAATATGCTACTGGAGATCAGTGGAGAAATAACTCCAGAAAGAATGAAAGGATGGAGCCAAAGCAAAAACAATACCCAGTTGTGGATGTGACTGATGATACAAGCAAAGTCCGATGCTGTAAAAAGCAATATTATATAGGAACCTGGAATGTCAGGTCCATGAATTAAGGCAAATTGGAAGTGGTCAAACAGGAGATGGCAAGGGTGAACGTCGACATTCTAGGAATCAGAGAACTAAAATGGACTGGAATGGGTGAATTTAACTCAGATGACCATTATATCTACTACTGTGGGCAGGAATCCCTCAGAAGAAATGGAGTAGCCATCATGGTCAACAAAAGAGTCCGAAATGCAGTACTTGGAGGCAATCTCAAAAACGACAAAATGATCTCTGTTCATTTCCAAGGCAAACCATTCACAATCACAGTAATCCAAGCCTATGCCCCAACCAGTAATGCCTAAGCTGAAGTTGAACGGTTCTATGAAGACCTACAAGACCTTTTAGAACTAACACTCAAAAAAGATGTCCTTTTCATTATAGGGGACTGGAATGCAAAAGTAGGAAGTCAACAGATACCTGGAGTAACAGGCAAATTTGGCCTCGGAATACTGCTGGGGTCTAGCCATGGTGGATCCAGGGAATTCGAAGTGAGGACAGCATGGAATGAGGCAGGGCAAAGACTAATAGAGTTTTGCCAAGAGAATGCACTGGTCATAACATACACTCACTTCCAACAACACAAGAGAAGACTACACATGTACGTCAACAGATGGTCAACAATGAAATCAGATTCATTATATTCTTTGCAACCAAAGATGGAGATGCTCTATACAGTCAGCAAAAACAAGACTGGGATCTGACTGTGGCCCAGATCATAAACTCCTTATTGCCAAATTCAGACTTAAATTGAAGAAAGTATGGAAAACCACTAGACCATTCAGGTATGACCTAAATCAAAGCCCTTATGATTATACAGTGGAGGTGAGAAATAGATTAGGGGACTAGATCTCATAGACAGAGTGCCTGATGAA
Source organism: Redunca redunca (assembly GCA_006410935.1). NCBI lineage: Eukaryota > Metazoa > Chordata > Mammalia > Artiodactyla > Bovidae > Redunca > Redunca redunca. Next base: position 137,696 of record SJYQ01001811.1, on the reverse strand, counting down.
CTATGATCAGAGGTTGGTGACATTGTACAGGAGACAGGGATCAATACCATCCCCATGGAAAAGAAATGCAAAAAAGTAAATTGCCTGTGTGAGGAGGCCTTACAAATAGCTGTGAAAAGAAGAGAAGCAAAAAGCAAAGGAGGAAAGGAAAGATAGAAGCATCTGAATGCAGAGTTCCAAAGAATAGAAAGGAGAGATAAGAAAGCTTTCCTCAGCTATCAATGCAAAGAAATAGAGGAAAACGACAGAATGGGAAAGAATAGAGATTTCTTTAAGAAAATTAGAGATACCAAGGGAACATTTCATGCAAAGATGGGCTTGATAAACGACAGAAATGGTATGGACCTAACAGAAGCAGAAGATATTAAGAAGAGATGGCAAGAATACAGAGAAGAAGTGTACAAAAAAGATCTTCACAACCCAGATAATCACGATGGTGTGATCACTCACCTAGAGTCAGACATCCTG
>SJYQ01001811.1:95468-137048 GCA_006410935.1 Redunca redunca | reverse complement strand
AAATTCTCCAAGCCAAGCTTCAGCAATATGTGAACCATGAACTTCCTGATGTTCAAGCTGGTTTTAGAAAAGGCAGAGGAACCAGAGATCAAATTGCCAACATCTTCTGGATCATGGAAAAAGCAAGAGTTCCAGAAAAACATCTGTTTCTGCTTTATTGACTATGCCAAAGCCTTTGACTGTGTGGATCACAATAAACTGTGGAAAATTCTGAAAGAATGGGAATATCAGACCACCAGACCTGCCTCTTGAGAAACCTGTATGCTGGTCAGGAAGCAACAGTTAGAACTGGACATGGAACAACAGACTGGTTCCAAATAGGAAAAGGAGTACGTCAAGGCTGTATATTGTCACGCTGCTGATTTAACTTATATGCAGAGTACATCATGAGAAACGCTGGGCTGGAAGAAGCACAAGCTGGAATCAAGGTTGTCATGAGAAATATCAATAACCTCAGATATGCAGATGACACCACCCTTATGGCAGAAAGTGAAGAGGAACTAAAAAGCCTCTTGATGAAAGTGAAAGAGGAGAGTGAAAAAGTTGTCTTAAAGGTCAACATTCAGAAAGCAAAGATCATGGCATCTGGTCCTATCACTTCATGGGAAATAGATGGGGAAACAGTGGAAACAGTGTCAGACTTTATTTTTGGGGGCTCCAAAATCACTGCAGATGGTGTTTGCAACCATGAAATTAAAAGACACTTACTCCTTGGAAGAAAAATTATGACCATCCTAGATAGCATATTGAAAAGCAGAGACATTACTTTGCCAACAAGGTCCGTCTAGTCAAGGCTGTGCTTTTTCCTGTGGTCATGTATGGATGTGAGAACTGGACTGTGAAGAAAGCTGAGCCCTGAAGAACTGATGTTTTTGAACTGCCGTGTTCGAGAAGACTCTTCAAAGTCCCTTGGGCTGCCAGGAGGTCCAACCAGTCCCTTCTAAAGGAGATCAGTCCGGGGTGTTCATTGGAAGGACTGATGCTGAAGGTGAAACTCCAGTACTTTGGCCACCTCATGCGAAGAGTTGACTCATTGGAAAAGACCCTTATGCTGGGTGGGATTGGGGGAAGAAGGAGAAGGGGACGACCGAGGATGAGATGGCTGGATGGCATCACTGACTCGATGGACATGAGTTTGAGGGAACTCTGGGAATTGGTGATGGACAGGGAGGCCTGGCGTGCTGCGATTCATGGGGTCGCAAAGAGTCGGACACGAATGAGCAACTGAACTGAACTGAACTAACTGGGAGGTATCAGGTCAAAATTAAGGTCCAGTCACTTATAGAGAAGATACATCCTAAAAGTGGTTTGAATGCACAAAACTCCTTAATTAAATGTGAAGATGAAAGGAAAGGTAGGATATATAAAGAAGAATATCAGGACAAAAGGGAGTATAAACTATATTTAGCACTTGAATACCTAGTTTAAAATTCAGAACCAGTTGCTGGGATGAAGATACCTACTTAAGAATTGTTAGGATACAGGCATTAGTGGAAGTCAGAGGAATACAAAGTTGCAAGTGAGCCTAGCTGAAGTGAGAAGAGTACTTTTTGAAAAGATAACTCAAAATTTGAAATATAAAAATGCTAATAATGTTGTTACTGGTATTTGAATTATGTCCTGTAATGGGGCAATTTGGGAGAATAGAACTATCTCCAGAGAAATTCTGTATCCATCTTTGCTAGTCATACAGAAAGACCACCACCCTGTGCCATTTGACTTTCAGCCAGTGCATCAGTTACTTATTACCACAATAACACTGCAGAACAAAACCTCACGCATCTCAGCGCTGTATAACAGCACATGTTCCCTTCAGCATAGAAATCTGAGGGTCACCTGGGTGGTTCTGCTGCCACGTGCCTGGCTTGATTAAACTCACCTTGTGGGGTTTTGGTCAACTGGTAAGTCAACTGGGTGCTGCCTGGTTTAGAATGGCTGCCAACGTGTGCTTTTGATCTCCTCCATGCATTCATCATAGCATTCTACCTAACAAAACATTCCCCACGGCCATCACAAGGAGGAAAGACAAAGTAAAAATGTAACAGGTTTTTTTTTTCTTTCTAAATCTGCTTCAGTTAAGTTGTGACCTACAATTTTGATCAATACAAGTCACATGGTCAAGCTAACTATCAGTGGAGATATACTAGAAAATAGTATGAAACCAGGAAGATGTGAAAAATTGGGACAGTTATTACAATAAATATCAACCACACAGAACCTTGCATAAATAAAAGATATAAAAATACAAATCATATAGTAATACAAATAAAGTGTTCATGAATCTTTGAAAACTAGAGATGATCAAATAGTTTTAGCTTATATAATCAACAAGAAAGAAAGAAGCTATTCAGTTCAGTTCACTTCAATTGCTCAGTCATGTCTGACTCTGTGACCCCATGAATCACAGCATGCCAGGCCTCCCTCTCCATCACCAACTCCCGGAGTTCACTCAAACTCATGTCCATCGAGTCAGTGATGCCATCCAGCCATCTCATCCTCTGTCATCCCATTTTCCTTCTTCCCCCAATCCCTCCCAGCATCAGAAAGTTTTCCAATGAGTCAACTCTTCGCATGAGGTGGCTAAAGTGCTGGAGCTTCAGCTTTAGCATCATTCCTTCCAAAGAAATCCCAGGGCTGATCTCCTTCAGAATGGACTGGTTGGATCTCCTTGCAGTCCAAGGGACTCTCAAGAGTCTTCTCCAACAGCACAGTTCAAAAGCATCAGTTCTTCAGGGCTCAGCTTTCTTCACAGTCCAACTCTCACATCCATACATGACCACAGGAAAAACCATAGCCTTGACTAGATGGACTTTTGTTGGCAAAGTAATGCCTCTGCTTTTCAATATGCTATCTAGGATGGTCATAACTTTCCTTCCAAGGAGTAAGCATCTTTTAATGTCATGGCTGCAGTCACCATCTGCAGTGATTTTGGAGCCAAAAAAAATAAAGTCTGCCACTGTTTCCACTGTTTCCCCATCTATTTCCCATGGAGTGATGGGACTGGATGTCATGATCTTTGTTTTCTGAATGTTGAGCTTTAAGCCAACTTTTTCACTCTCCTCTTTCACTTTCATCAAGAGGCTTTGTAGCTCCTCTTCACTTTCTGCCATAAGGGTGGTGTCATCTGCATATCTGAGGTTATTGATATTTCTCCCTGCAATCTTGATTCCAGCCTGTGTTTCTCCCAGTCGAGTGTTTCTCATGATGTACTCTGCATATAAATTAAATAAGCAGGGTGACAATATACAGGCTTGACGTACTCCTTTTCCTATTTGGAACCAGTCTGTTGTTCCATGTTCTGTACTAACTGTTGCCTCCTGACCTGCATATAAGTTTCTCAAGAGGCAGGTCAGGTGGTCTGGTCCCATCTCTTTCAGAATTTTCCACAGTTTATTGTGATCCACACAGTCAAAGGCTTTGGCATAATCAATAAAGTAGAAATAGATGTTTTTCTGGAACTCTCTTGCTTTTTTGATGATCCAGAGGATGTTGGCAGTTTCATCTCTGGTTCCTCTGCCTTTTCTAAAACGAGCTTGAGCATCAGGAAGTTCACAGTTCATGTATTGCTGAAGCCTGGCTTGGAGAATTTTGAGCATGACTTTACTAGCATGTGAGATGAGTGCAATTGTGAGGTAGTTTGAGCATTCTTTGGCATTGCCTTTCTTTGGGATTGGAATTAAAACTGATCTTTTCCAGTCCTGTGGCCACTGCTGAGTTTTCCAAACTTGCTGGCATATTGAGTGCAGCACTTTCACAGCATCCTCTTTCAGGATTTGAAACAGCTCAACTGGAATTCCATCACCTCCACTAGCTTTGTTCATAGTGATGCTTTCTAAGACCAGCTTAACTTCACATTCCAGGATGTCTGACTCTAGGTGAGTGATCACACCATCGTGATTATCTGGGTTGTGAAGATCTTTTTTGTACACTTCTTCTCTGTATTCTTGCCATCTCTTCTTAATATCTTCTGCTTCTGTTAGGTCCAGACCATTTCTGTTCTTTTCTCGAGCCCATCTTTGCATGAAATGTTCCCTTGGTATCTCTAATTTTCTTGAAGAGATCTCTAGTCTTTCCCATTCTGTTCTTTTCCTCTATTTCTTTGCATTGATCACTGAGGAAGTCTTTCTTATCTCTTCTTGCTATTCTTTGGAACTCTGTATTCAATCATGTATTCAAAAAAAGAGGGTATCTATTCCTTGAAAAATTGTGTTTATTTGACCCAAAATCTATTCTTATGAATATTTGTTTTTATAAACAATACTTAATAAAATTGGTAGAAGATACAAAGAGCTAGAAAACCCTTCTAAACATTAGTTTTAATTTTTTAATGAAGAATATAATATCCACAATTGTAACTGGATTATTATATTTCTAAAAACTCCTGGAGCACTGAAAGTTTTCAACTCTGATTCTTTCAAGACCTTACTCCTCAACATTTTCCCCCACCTGTCTTTTTGAACCCATATTATCCAACCAAATAGTCCATCTTGACCACCATCTTACTGGCCCAAAATCTTGCCCTACTACTAATTCAACTTTGACCACCTATATGTCCTGTAAAATCTTTAACCTCTTCATTTTTCCAGAACAATCATGTTGCAGTTGTTGTCAAATTGGCTAATTTTAATGAAGGCCTCAGAAGCATTACTATGGACACGGCTAGTGGAGGTGATGGAATTCCAGCTGAGCTATTTCAAATCCTAAAAGATGATGCTGTTAAAGTGCTGGGCTTAACATACTAGCACATTTGGAAAACTCAGCAGGGGCCACTGGAATGGAAAGGTCAGTTTTCACTCCGGTCCCCAGGAAAGACAATGCCAAAGAATCTTTAAACTACCACACGATTGCATTCATTTCACATGCTAGCAAAGTAAGCTCAAAATCCTTCAAATTAGGCTTTAACAGTACATGAACTGAGAACTTCCAGATGCACAAGCTAGATTTAGGAAAGGCAGAGGAACAGGAGATAAATGGCCAACATCCTCTGGATCATAGAAAAAGCAATGGAATTCCAAGAAAAGGTCTACTTCTGCTTAATCGACTATGCTAAAGCCTGTGAGTGTGCGGATCATAAAAAAAAAAAAAAAACTGTTGAAAAATCTTAAAGAAATGGGAACAGCAGACCAACTTCCTTGTCTTCTAAGAAGCCTGTATGCAGGGCAAGTAGCAACAGTTAGAACCAGATATGGAAAAACAGACTGGCTCAAAATTGGGAAAGAAGTACGTCAAGACTGTATATTGTTACCCTACTTATTCAAATTCTATGAAGAGCATATTATGCGAAATGCCAGGGTGTATGAATCATGAGCTAGAATCAAGATTGTCGGGAGAAATATCAACACCTCAGTTGATACCAACCTACAGATGATACCACTCTAACTGCAGAAATCAAAGAGGAACTAAAGAGTCTCTTGATGTATGTGAAAGAGGAGACTGAAAAAACTGGCTTGAAACTCAACATTAAAAAAGTGTAGATCATGGCATCCAGTCCCATCACTTCCTAGCAAATAGATAGGGAAAAAGTGAAAAAAGTAACAGATTTTATTTTCTTGGGCTCCAAAATCACTGCACTCTGTGACTTCAGCCACAAAATTAAAAGACACTTAATCCTTGGATGGAAAGCTATGACAAACCTACACAGGGTATTACAAAGCAGAGACATCACTTTGCTGACCAAGGTCCGTATAGTCAAAGCTATAGTTTTTCCAGTAGTCATGCACTGATATGAGTGATGCATGATAAAGAAAGCTGAGTGCTAATTGGTGCGTTTGAACTGTGGTGTGGGAGAAGACTTTTGAGAGTCCCTTGGACAGCAAGGAGATGAAGTCAGTCCGTCCTAAGGAAATCAATCCTGAATGTCCATTGGAAGGACTGATGCTGAAGCTGAAGCTCCAATACTTTGCCCACCTGATGCGAAGAGCTGACTCACGGGAAAAGACCTGATGCTGGGAAAGATTGAGGGCAGGAGGAGAAGGGGGCGACAGAGGATGAGATGGCTGGACAGCATCACTACTCAACAGACATGAGTGTGTGCATACTCCAGGAAATAGTGAAGGACAGGGAAGCCTGACGCATGCAGTTCATGAGGTCTCAGGGTGAGACATGACTTAGCTCCTGGACAGCAGCGAGGAAGGCGTGAAATAAATGTCTTTGGTGCTTTTTCTCCTTTCACATCATAAAATGAAAGAACATGTATCTAATTTAAAGAGAACATGTCATAGAGCCGGGAGATGCTATTGTAGAAGATATATAACAGCAGCAAGGTTTTGCATATTACATAGAAAAAACATGATTTTAAATGAACCAAATAATACAATACCAAATGAAATATAGAGAATATAATGGTATTGCATTTTAGGATTGTTTTATATGAATACTTAAACATATACATGTATACATAAATGTGATAGGTTAGATGTCTCTAATGCTATGTATCAAAAAATTGCAGTAACTGATAAAAGGTGACTTCTAGTTTTTTCATTTGTGGAATGTCTAGCTTTCTTCATACATATATAATGCTCTTACTGTTCATGAAGTATAATGTATACATATATGGAGATATATTCTAAATGTATAAAATTGTGTCTTAACTTGCAAAGTCTACTCATTCTAGCTTATCTGTTATTTTGATCAGACATCCTCATTCATGCTTACACAGATGTTTAAACCATAACTTGTAAATAAATTTATGACTAAAAGTATGAAAAACCAAACATTAAATGATTAGTCAAAATATTTTAAACACAGACATTATAATAATTAATTGTACAACTTTATTTCCCTAAACTTGAGATTCAGTAATATCTTTTTCCTTTTTTTTCATGGTATGGGTCAAGTCTCAAATGCTTTGCAGGATATTCATTCACAGTTGATATAAAACATATGCATTATCTTTTAGAAGTAAGTCGGAGCACTGAAATGTTTTAATACCTTATATTAACCCAGTGCACGCTCAGTCACTGCAGTCGTGTCCGAATCTGTGTGACCTTGGGCACTGCGGCCAGCCAGGCTCGAATGTCCATCAGATTCTCCAGACAAGAACACTGTAGTGGGCTACCATTTCCTTCTGCAGGGGATCTTCCCAATCCTGGCATCAGACCCACAGATCTTATGTTTCCTTCACTGGCAGGCAGGTTCTTTACCATTAGTGCCACTTGGAAAGCCCATTGAACCAGTGGAAAAAAGCTTTTGTATTTCTCAAGGAAACCAAACTCAGTGTTGGCTACAATTTTTAACATGGGAAAACTTGTCCAGAATTGTGAACTGAATCATCTAATGAGCAGGAGTGCTCCTAAATTGGGGCTTCCCTGGTGCTCAGATGGTAGAGCAGCTGCCTGCAATGAGGGAGACCCGGGTTATAACCTATTACTGACGCATATCCAATTAGGTATAGAAGAATGTGACAATAACATTTCTACAGCTAAAATATCAATGATTGGCAGGATCAGGGAGGGCCATAATTCTTTAAAATTTCTAGAGCCAAAATGAATATAAGCAGATAAAAGCTAAAACTTACATCTTAGATTTATGAAACTATTATATAAAGCACATAGTTAAATTAATGGAATAAATTTTTAACTATCTCTAATCATGCATTGCACGAATCTCTTAGTTAGGAAATAGTATGTAAATAGTCAGCTGAAATGCGATAGAGGATGGAGACTATATTCCTGGTACCAGAACATGACTCTGAAATGCTGTGTTGGGCCAGAAAACCACATGATACAATCGTCCGGAGCAGGGTCATATCTAGCAGGGTAGGGCGCTGCAGGGTGGAAGGGAGCAATGACTACCACACTCATCAAGCACTCATGATTCTAGCAATGCTGCCCCATAGGATTTCCTTGAACTGATCGGATATAAACACATCTGAACTGTTTAATACGGTGGCAGTTCACATACAGCTGTTGAAAGCTTGACTTGTAGTTGGTATGACTGAGGAACGGAACTTTTAACTTTAAAAAATTTAACTGAATTTAACTTGTCACATGAAAGCCTCCAGATACAGCTGTTCTATAGTTACACTTCAATCTACTGGTTTGGAATCTACACTCCCATTTCAGTTAATTTCTTTGACTTGGCCATACATTTGGTGAAAAAGTAAAGAAGAGCTAGATTTCTGTTGTTCTATCATTTAGTCATACTAATGACGTAAGAAAGTGTCAGTCACGTCTTTAAAATGCCTTTAAGTTAGTCACTCAGACAATAGCAGAACTGGGGGACACAGGCAGCTGGAGAAGCACTCGCTCTGGCTTGATGGGTAAAAAGTACCAGAGTCAGAGGCTGATGCTGCCTATCTTCTACTCACTGTCTGGCTATATTGCTGATGATGTCTGAGAATCTCTTAGATACCTTTATGATAATACCATTATTTGAATATAATATTTAAAACTGCAAAGTTGAAAAGATAACCCACGCTAGTCTCATCTACTCTTCAATTGTCATTCAGTAGCCTTGGCCTCAGTCTACTCTGGCTTCAGAACTCTGCCCCAAGTGAGAAATGTTTATTTATTTGATAGCACCCAGAGCAACTCTCAGCGGAAGTGATGTGCAGTCAGAAACAAAGTGAGCTGACTTGATGCTTGTGTTTGAATTTGCTAATTAAAATGTATTTCAGATGTTTTCCCAACAAGCATGTCCGCATGCTCAGTGGCCTTACTGCATCTTGCAGAAGAAGATAAAGAGTATGGGTTGGGCCAGGTCATCATTCACTTAAGCCCTGAACACCTTGACTCTTAAAGGCTGGTCTAAGGAAGAAGATAATTAGATCATGCAAAATTTTTAGCTAACTTTTTATTTCATTTGACGCTTTTTTTCTTCTCCAACATGATATTCTGCTTACTAATATGTGAAAACAGTGTCAAATAACACTGAAGCCAAACCTGTGGTCAAGTTGCTTAAAAGTCTTTTGGGACCTTGTGTCATAACATAAGCTAATATGGAGTGCATTTGCAAGTTCCCATTAAGCTGCGAAACACTTTTATTGTAAGTAGGTTTAGTTCTGTTGTGAACTTCCAAATTCCTTCTTTAACTTGAAAGTGAACACAGTACCTCCAAAGAATCATGGTTTAAAGACTGAATCATTTCCACAAGATTAATATTCTCCTTTCTTCTGTAATTATCTCCAAACATCAGAAATGCACAGATCCTTCTGTTTTATCTGCTACCCTTCCCATTCTTTCCTGGAGTTGTTATTATTGTGCTTAATTCAGGCTTCACTCATGTATTATCATAATTATTTTACATTACTCTCAGAAGGTCATCTCATAGTCAGATCTCATCAGCTCGGTTTAATACCTTCAAACATAAGAAAGCATTGGAACAAATAAAAGCAGACAAATATAATTTTAAAAAATGAAAATATAACTATTATAATGAAAAATAAAGGAAATCAATGTACTAATGAATTATCACGGCCACAGAGACTTAAGTTTTGTTTTTTATTTTACAGATAAAAATTATAACCCCTTGCTATAACTGGAACTGGTCTTTTAGCTTTTTTTTTTGGTGGGGGGTGGTTGGTTGTTTGGCCTTTTAGCTTTTTTAAATAGGTTTTTGAAGTGATGAAAGAAATTTGAAAAATGTTTGCTGGGAAAGCCAAATTATGTTGGTGGGTTTCCCCTCTAATATTTGTTTAACTTGATTTATTTAAATAAAAAAAGAAGCAAGTCTTAAATCTGGCTTGACCATCAATAATTCATTAATGAGTATTAAATGAACTCAATATTTTATACACACTTAGACGCANAATAAAAAAAGAAGCAAGTCTTAAATCTGGCTTGACCATCAATAATTCATTAATGAGTATTAAATGAACTCAATATTTTATACACATTTAGACGCAAATAAGATGCAAGTCAAAATCATTCTGTAAACAAAATCATAAAAGATACAAAATAATTGCTTTATTATAATTGATAACAGTATTTGTGAAACACGGAATTTGTATAGGTGATCCAGATTCAGTTTTTAAAATAAGTAATGTGTGGAAAAGCTGTTTCATTCCAATCCCTAAGAAAGGAAATGCCAAAGAATGCTTAAACTACTGCACAACTGCACTCATCTCACATGCTAGCAAAGTAATGTTCAAAATTCTCCAAGCCAGGCTTCAACAATACGTGAACCTTGAACTTCCAGATGGTCAAGCTGGTTCTACACAACACAGAGGAACCAGAGATCAAATTGTCAACATCTGCTGGATCATCGAAAAAGCAACTGAGTTCCAGAAAAACACCTGCTTCAGCTTTACTGACTATGTCAAAGCCTTTGACTGTGTGGATCACAATAAACTGTGGAAAATTCTGAAACCAATGGGAATACCAGAACACCTGACCTGCCTCTTGAGAAACCTATATGCAGGTCAGGAAGCAACAGTTAGAACTGGACACAGAACAACAGACTGGTTCCAAATAGGAAAAGGAGTACATCAAGCCTGTATATTGTCACCCTGCTTATTTAATTTATATGCAGAGTACATCATGAGAAATGCTGGGCTGGAAGAAACTCAAGCTGGAATCAAGACTGCCGGGAGAAATATCAATAACCTCAGATATGCAGATGACACCATCCTTATGGCAGAAAGTGAAGAGGAACTAAAAAGCCACTTGTACACTCGTGGTGAATTCATGTCAATGTTTGGCAAAACCAATACAGTAATGTAAAGTAAACTAAAGTTAAAATAAAAATTAAAAAAAAAAAATAAAAAGCCTCTTGATGAAAGTGAAAGAGGAGAGCGAAAAAGCTGACTTAAAGCTCAACATTCAGAAAATGAAGATCATGGCATCCAGTCCCATCACTCCATGGGAAATAGATGGGGAAACAGTGGAAACAGTGGCAGACTATTTTTCTGGGCTCCAAAATCACTGCAGATGGTGATTGCAGCCATGAAATTAAAAGACGCTTACTCTTTGGAAGGAAAGTTATGACCAATCTAGATAGCATATTGAAAAACAGAGACATTACTTTGCCAATAATGTCTGTCTAGTCAAGGCTATGGTTTTCCATGTATGGAGGTGGACTCTAAAGAAAGCTAAGTGCCGAAGAATTGATGCTTTTGAACTGAGGTGTTGGAGAAGATTCTTGAGAATCCCTTGGACTGCAAGGAGATCCAACCAGTTCATCCTTAAGGAAATCAGTCCTGAATATTCATTGGAAGGACTGATGCTGAAGCTGAAACTCTAATACTTTGGCCACCTGATGTGAAGAGCTGACACATTTGAAAAGACCCTGATGCTGGGAAAGATTGAAGGCAGGAGGAGAAGGGGATGACAGAGGATGAGACGGTTGGATGGCATCACCGACTCCATGGTCATGAGTTAGAGTAAGCTCCATGAATTGGTGATGGACAGGGAGGCCTGGCGTGCTTCAGTCCATGGGGTCACAGTGTCGGACACAACTGAACGACTGAACTGAACTGAACTGAGTAAATATGGAAGAACTGGGGGTGAGTATCTGTCATTGTTAAGACTGAAAAATTAAAAAAAAAAATTTAAAAAGTGAACTCTTGATTTCATTTAAGAAAAAATAAAGATATTTTTAAAGAACATAAACCAAAAGCTTCTCAATTTACTTTTACATATTGAAAAACATCTGACATTTTCTTTATCAGGGTCCTTTTCACAGAATATGTAAATATATAAGATTGTAACATCTTACTCTTTGAATATGTTTTTCTTTTTGATGTTCCTCTTCATTACTCACCTTAAAGAAAAACTGAAGAACACTTATTTTGCAATATTGAAAATACACATAATTATTGTTTGCTTTATTATTTACTTTCATCTGGCAACAAAGCTGGAATACCTAATTTATACTGTATTTTTAAATATGTTATAAGTGGATTAAAATTATACAAAGCCCTAAAGCTTATAAAATGATGTGGTATTTCTCTAATCTTAAGCATGGTTGGAAGAAAAATTAAATAGATGTATTTTATTTCTAAACCTTGTGGGATGGGTGCTAGGCACCTCAAACGTATCCTGCTACTAACAAGGCCTCTGTGTGTGCTAAGATGCTTGTCTTGTCTGACTCTGTGCAGCCCTGTGGACTGTAGCCTACCAGGCTCTCTGTCCGTGGGATTCTCCAGGCCAGAATACTGAAGTGGGTTGCCATTTCCATCTCTAGGGGATCTTCCTGACCCAGGGATCAAATCTGCAGCCTTATTCCCCCAACACTGGCAGGTGGATTCTATACCACTGGCGTCTCATGGGAAACCAAGACCTCTGATTCTCAGACAAACAAAGGTAAACGCAGCATCTAAACTTCAACAACTCCTTATCTGCTGTACTGTCAAAATATATCCAGAATTCAGCCATCGTCTTATCCACCACTGCCACCTCAATTCAGTATCACCTCTCTCCTGGCTTATTAAAGTAGTCTCCAAAGTTATCTTCTTAGTTCTACCTTTACCAAAACTCCTCTCTATCTAGCCAAATTATACTATCAGTTTGGCAACTGGGATGATTCTTTAAAATTAGTTAGATGACTCTTTAAAATTAGTTAGATGATTCTTTAAAATTGGTTACGTCTTGTCACTCTTCAGCTCCAAGATCTTTCTAATGGCTTCCCACTTCACTCAGGATAAGAAGTAAAATTCTTATAACGGCCCGCTAAGCCCTACATTATCTGTTAGTCTTGAATCACCATATACTCCCTGACCTCATTTTCTACTTTCCTCACACTCTGTCATTCTGCTCCGATCATACAGGCTCTCTGACAGTTCAACCATCAGTCAGAACGACTCACCAAATGGAATCTGTGCTTGTTCTTTTCCCTGTGCAGAATGTCCCGAGCGTGGTACAGACGTCATTCCCTAGCTTAGTTTCTTGTATCTTTGCTTGCCTCTCACCTTATCTGAGAAATATTTTCTGACTACTCCATTTAAAATAGAATTTCCAAAAATCATCTTTCCCTTTGCCGCCACTCTCCTGTTTATATTTCACCATCTAATTCACCATGCTGGGAAAGACTGAAAGCAGGAAGAGAGGGGACGACAGAGGATGAGATGGCTGGATGGCATCACTGACTCGATGGACATGAGTTTGAGTAAACTCTGGGAGTTGGTGATGGACAGGGAGGCCTGCGTGCTGCAGTCCATGGGGTCGCAAAGAGTCAGACATGACTGAGTGACTCAAGAACAGCATACTAATCATTGTCTCTAATCCTTAGAATATGATTTTCATGAAGGTAGACATTTTTGCCTATTTTATTCACTGAATTTCACTGCCTGGAACAAAGCCTGTTACATAGTGAGCAGTCAATGTCAATTTATTCAATTCCTAATTTATTGAATGAATGAATGCTTAATATTTAAAGAGTTTTTGTTTGTTTTTTTTTTTTAATGTTATAGTCCCTTNCTACATAAATAGTAAATTTCAATTATAGGTTAAAATATAACTCAATGAACAACATTTTGTTTTTTTTTTTTTTTAATGTTATAGTCCCTTTGATGGCAAGGAGATCCAACCAGTCCATCCTAAAGGAGATCAGTCCTGAATATTCATTGGAAGGAATGATGCTAAAGCTGAAACTCCAATGCTTTGGCCATCTGATGCAAAGAACTGATTCATTTGAAAAGACACTGATGCTGGGAAAGATTAAAGGTGGGAGGAGAAGGGGACGACAGAGGATGAGATGGCTGGATGCATCACTGATTCAATGGACATGAGTTTGAGTAAACTCTGGGAGCTGGTGATGGACGGGGAGGCCTGATGTGCTGAAGTCCATGGGGTCACAAAGAGTCAGACACAACTGAGCAACTGAACTGAACTGAAGCTGAAAAATTTGACAAGGAAAGGAAATAGGTAAGGAATTCTGATAGCCAATAAAACATTTGAAAATATGCTGAACCCAACAGAATAAGTGTAATTGTAACTTTTTAATGATGTATCAATTTCTCCATCGGGATAATTTTAAAATATAAGATGGAGAGACTGAGGAGGTATGAATTTATCTAACATATTTGGATGAGATACTAGATGTCTTTGTTCACTGATTTCACCCCATATTAACATAGCAATTGAGGGGATTCTTGTGGTCTCTGTGAGAAGAGCAGAGACATTTCGCTCAAACACATCTCAGACGAGTGCCATGAAGGACAGTTTCCATTCCGTCCTCTGGCTCCATTCTCAACATTTTCCCACCCTTCTTAAGTTTTGGGGAAAATGACATGTAGAAATTACATTAATAGGGTTTCAGCACTTTGAATTTCTTGGTTTTATTCAGCCAGTGGGGGAGTTCAGCAGAAGACAAGAAAGACAGAAGCCTGAGATCACAGCGTTTTATCAACTCCTTGTCGGGTTCTGCACTGGCTGACTCACCTCTCAAGGAAGGTTGCAACTCCTGCGGGCCACACACTTCAGACCCCTTCCATCTGCCTTTAAACCCTTCTGATCGAGAAGAATTCCTAGAATTAATTCTAAAAGTAATTCCTTAGTGTTATTAGCACTGGAGAATTGAACTATCTCTTGTATTCTCCCTAAATCCAGCTAACTGTTATATAATTGGTCCTTTTATTAAATTCTTCTCACACTTGATGATTTAATGTATCAATGTTTAATGTTAAGCCTGACGGATACAAAAAGCGATCTGACTCTATAATAGAACTAAATATATATCAGTCTCCTACTAGCAACGTTTGAAAATCTAGCCAGTGAAACAAGAGCACCAGTCTTCACAGAATATGCACCATAAATCGTAATAACAAGACGACGAGAAATGATCAGAATGTCTTAATAGGAAAATAGCTATAGGCATTATGGTTATGATCATATTGAGGTTGCTAATGCAGTTATCATAAAAGAATTGCTTATAACTTAATTTAGAAAGATGACCAGAATATATTTTAAATAAGAAACGGAGTCAGTTATTATCACATTAAAAAAAATAGTGAATTCCATATATGTGTATGGATAAGAATCTGGCAACACCATAAGGCTGTTCATATTAAAAAAGGCTGAGGGTAAGTATTTTGCACTTTTCCTTAAAATATTTGCATTGTTTCATGATACAAAAGGAACAATACTACTTTGAAATTAAAAAGTAATTAAGAAGTGGTAAGAGTAGTGAACAAAACTATGTTTCTATAGGCTACAGTTTCTCCATCTCCTAACCAAAAATTTATTTTCCAGCTCTTTTTAACTTTCCTGTAATGTCTACAGAGAAATCAGAAATCTCCTTTATGGGGCAACATGCCTCAGAAGGAGGAAGAAGGCTGAGTGAGGACCTTTCCATTTCATTCCCCACTCCCTTCTCTCTGCCTTTCACATGACACCTGTATGGAAATGGCAAACCGTTGTTTGGTGTGGTTTTTGTTGTTGTTGTTGTTGTTGTTGTTGTTGTTGTTGTTTGCTTTAGTGGCCCTTAGAACCACGTAGTATGCTGAAAGAGTAATTGGGAAATATTTATTTTATTTTTATTTCATTATAACTGCTAATGTGTTGTGTAGAGGCAGAATCTTATGAGCTAAAATGAATTGCACCACTGTTACCTAATAAATCTAAACTAGGAAGGTTTTCTTATCCCTAACATGAGGTAGAAAGCAAATATCCAGGTCCAGAAAGTAGAGTTCCCAACAACATGAATCCAAAAAGAACCACACTAACCTGTGTGGCTGTAACTAAAATGATAAATGTTAAAGATAAGAAGATAATTTTAAAGGCATTGAGAGAAAAACAGAGTTACATACAAGGAAACCCCTTATAAGACTATAAATTGAGTCTTTTCAACAGAAGCTTTAAAGATCAGAAAGGGATGTCATGATGTAATTATAGCGCTGAAAGGAACGAAAAGTAAAACTTACAAAAAGATACTCTATGCAGCAAGCTTATCATGCAGAATTGACAAATAGATTAAAAGTTTCCCAGAGAAGCAAAACTAAAAGCTTGTCACCACTAAATTGGCTTGAAAAGAAATATTGAAGACTCTTCCCTAAATAAATATGAAAATAGATGAATGAAAGAATCCAAGGCAATTTGACACTAAAGTCAGTGGATCAACAACTTAAAAAGCCAGTATGAAGGTTAAAAGACAGAAGTCCAAAGTCTAAAGGAATCAATGATAACCACAATAAGTTAAGGAATACATGAAAAGATATATACTATGAAGTCAACAACATAGAATGTAAGGTGGGAAAGTAAAAAATGTGGGACTTTTAGAAAAAGTTTGAACTTAATATATATACAAATAGAAAACATAGAATGAACAGACACACTCAAAACAAACAAACAAGATACAACAGAGGGAAAGGAATCCAAGCATAATACTAAACAAAACCAGCAAAACACATGCAGAGAAATTGAAAGAACAGAGAAGGACCACAAAAACACCAAGAAGTAAATAACAGAATGTCAACAGAAGTACATCCCTTATCAATTATCACTTTAAATGTGAATGGACTAAATGCCCCAATCAAAAGGTGACTAAATGGGTGGAAAGCAATAACCATCCATGTGCTGCCTACAAAAGAGCCAATCCAGAGCTAAAAATACACACAGAGCGGAAGTGAAGGGATGAAAAAAGACATCTCACGCAAATGGAAATGAAAAGAAGGTTGGGAGATTAACATCCAGACACAACTGACTTTAAAATAAAGACTGTAGCAAGAGACAATAAGGATGTCAGTGCAAGAAGAGAATATAACATCTGTAAATACATAAGCATCTAACATGGGGGCACTCAAATTTATAATGAAAATGTTCACAAACATAAAGGGATAAATTGACAAGTAATAAAATAATGGTAGGGGAATTTAACACTCTTCTAAATCAGCAGACAAGTCATCCAGAGAGAAAATCAATTGACCTTAAGTGAAATATTAAGCCTAATGAACTTAATAATAGCCACAGAATATTCCAACCAAAGCCATCACTATACATTCTCTCCAAGTGCACATGGGACATTCTCCAGAATAGTACAAGTGCTAAATCACTTCAGTTGTGCCCAACTCTTTGCAACCCTATGGACTGTAGCCCGCCAGGCTCCTCTGTCCAGGGGATTCTCCAGGTAAGAACACTGGAGTGGGTTTCTGTGCGTTCCTCCAAGGGATCTTCCCGACCCAGGGATCAGAGCCTCTTCTCTTACCTCTCCTGCATTATCAGGCCGGCTCTTTACCACTAGCACCACCTGGGAAGCCCAGATACAGTGAAGTGAAAGTCTGTCGTGTCTGACACTTTGTGACCAGTCTATGGACTTTGCTATACAGTCCATGGGACTCTCCAGGCCAGCATACTGGAGTAGATAGCCTTCCCTTCCTCCAGGGGTTCCTCTCAACCCAGGGTTTAAACCCAGGTCTCCTACATTGCAGGCAAATTCTTTACCAGCTGAGCCACCAGGGAAGTTAAGGAATATTGGAGTGGGTAGCCTCCCCCTTCTCCGGCAGATCTTCCTGACCCAGGAATTGAACTGGGCTCTCCTGCATTGCAGGCAATTCTTTACCAGTGAGCTACTGGGGGTAATGTGTGGTAGGCTGCAAAATAAGTCTCAATGAATTTAAGAATATTAAATAATATCATTCATCTTTTCTAATCGCAACAGGATAAAACTAGGAATTAGTTACAGGACAAAAACTGGAAAAAATACATATATAGAGACTAAACAACATGCTACTAAAAAAAAAAAAGAATCAACAAAGAAATTGAAAAGAAAAAAATACACTGAAATAACTGAAAACAGAAACGATTTTTGAAAATGTATGAGACCTAGCAAAAGCAGTTCTAAGAAAGAAATTTATAGCAAGACAGGCCTACACCAAGAAACCAGAAAAATCTCAAGTAAACAATCTAACTTTGCACCTAGAAGAATTAGGGAAACCCTAAGTTATTAAAGAAAGGAAATAGTAAAAATCTGGGCAGAAATAAATGAAATACAAAACCAGAAAACCACAAGAATAGAAAATATCATTAAGACTAAAACCTCTTTTTTTGGAAAGGAAAACAAAATTGATAAACATTTAACCAGACTCACCAAGAAAATAAGAAAGAGGGCTCAAATAAATAAAACTAAAAATCAAAGAGGAGAAGTTACAACAAACACAACTGAAATAAAAACAATCATAAAATAATACTACAAACAATTACATTTCAAAAATTTAGATAATTTAGGAGAAAAAGATAAATTCATAGAAACATAAAATCATCTAAGAATGAGTCAGGAAGAAATAGAAAATCTGAACAGACCAATGACTAGTAATGAAATTGAATTAATAATTAAAAACCAACAAATGAAAAAATTAAAAATAAAAACTAAAAACAAGTCAAGGGCTAGACAGATTCATAGAATTATACTGAATATCTAAAGAGGAGTTAATACATATCCTTCTTGACCTATTGCAAAAAAAAAAAGATGAAGAGGTGGGAACACTTCCAGAATCATTCCATGAGTCCAGCATTATGATGATACCAAAACTAGACAAAGACACTTTCCAATAAAAAATAAATTATAGACTAATTTCCCATACAAACATAGATGGAAAAGTCCTCAACAAAATATTGACAAACAGAATTCTATAACACAGTAGAAGTGTCACATATCGTGATCAAGTGGGATTTATTCCAGGGATATAAGGATGAAAATTCTTTCAGGGTTCAGTATTCACAAATCAATTAATTAATACCACATTAAAAAAAAAAAACAAAGGATAAAATCACATCACTATCTCAATAGATGCAGAAAAACACTTTAAAAACTCCAATACCCATTCAAGATTAAAAACTCTCAACTCAGTTGGAATAATAACATATTTTAACATAATAAAGTCCACTTTCTCAAGTGGGCCTTAGGAAGCATCACTACGAACAAAGATAGTGGAGGTTATGGAATTCCAGTTGAGCTATTTCAAATCCTAAAAGGCGATGCTGTTAAAGTGCTG
Source organism: Redunca redunca (assembly GCA_006410935.1). Classification (NCBI taxonomy): domain Eukaryota; kingdom Metazoa; phylum Chordata; class Mammalia; order Artiodactyla; family Bovidae; genus Redunca; species Redunca redunca. Next base: position 118,183 of record SJYQ01001811.1, on the reverse strand, counting down.
CACTCAATATGTAGGCAAATTTGGAATCCTCAGCAATGGCCACAGGACTGGAAAAGGTCAGTTTTCATTCCAATCCCAAATAAGGGTAATGCCAAAGAATGCTCAAACTACCGCACAATTACACTTATTCCACATGTGATCAAAGTAATGCTCAAAATCCATCAAGCTAGGCTTCAACAGGACACAAACTAAGAATATTCAGATGTCCAAACTGGATATAGAAAAGGCAGAGGAACCAGAGATCAAACTGACAACATCTGCTGGATCATAGAGAAGCAAGAGAATTCCAGAAAAACATCTACTTCTGCTTCATTGACTATGCCAAAGCCTTTGACTATGTGGATCACAACAAACTGTGGAAAGTTCTTGAAGAGATGGGAATACCAGACCACCTGACCTGCCTCCTGAGAAATCTGTGTGCAAGTCAAGAAGCAGCAGTTAGAACTGGACATGAAACAATTTAGACTGGTTCCAAATTGGGAAAGGAGTACGTCAAGGCTATATATTGTCACCCTGCTTATTTAACTTATTTGCAGAGTACATCATGAGAAATGCTGGACTGAATGAAGCACAAGCTGGAATCAAGACTGCCAGGAGAAATATCAATAACCTCAGATGTGCAGATGACACCACCCTTATGGCAGAAAGTGAAGAAGAACTAAAGAGCCTCTTATGAAAATGAAAGAGGAGAGTGTAAAAATTGGCTTAAAACTCAACATTCAGAAAACTAAGATCATGGCATCTGGTCCCATCACTTCTTGACAAATAAATGGGGGAGCAATGAAAACAGAGACAGATTTTATTTTCTTGGACGCCAAAGTCACTGCAGATGGTGACTGCAGCCACGAAATTAAAGACGCTTGCTCCTTGGAAGAAAAGCTATGACCAATCTAGACAGCATATTAAAAAGCAGAGACATTACTTTGCCAACAAAGGACAAAGGTCTGTCTAGTCAAAGCTATGATTTTTCCAGTAGTCATGTATGGATGTGAGAGTTGGACTATAAAGAAAACTGAGAGCCGAAAAATTGATGCCTTTGAATTGCGATGTTAGAGAAGACTTTTGAGAGTCCTTGTACTACAACGAGATCCAACCTGTTAATCCTAAAGGAATCAATCCTGAATATTCATTGGAAGGACTGATGGTGAAGCTGAAGCTCCAATACTTTGGCCACAGGATGTTAATAACTGGTTCATTGGAAAAGACCCTGATGCTGGGGAATATTGAAGGCGGGAGAAGAGGACAGAGGATGAGATGGTTGAATGGCATCACTGACTCAATGAACGTGATTTTGAGCAAGCTCTGGGAGATGGTGAGGGACACGGATGCCTGGTGTGCTGTAGGCCACGGGGCCACAAAGAGTCAGACACAACCGAGCAACCGAACAACAAATGAGAAACCTGCAGCTGACTTACAATCATCGGTGACAAGCTGGAAACTCTTTCTCTAAGGTCAGGAGCAAGTCAACAGAACAATCTCTTGTCACTTTTAGTCAACATTTTATTGGTATTTGCTGTTAGTCACTAAGTTGTGTCTGACTCTGTAATCCTGTGAAGTGCAGGACGCCAGGCTTCCCTATCCTTCACTATCTCCTGGAGTTTGTTCAAACTCATGTCCGTCAAGCTGGTGATTCCATGCAACCATCTCATCCTCTGTCACCCCCTTCTCCTCCTGCCCTCACTCTTTCCCAGCATCAGGGGCTTCTACAATTAGTTGGCTCTTCACATTAGGTGGCCAAAATATTGGGCCTCAGCTTCAGCATCAGTCCTTCCAATGAATATTCAGGGTTGATTTCCTTTAGGAATCACTGGTTTGATCTCCTTGCAGTCCAAGACAATCTCAAGAGTCTTTTCCAACATCACAATTCAAACACTTCAATTCTTTCGTGCCCAGCCTTCTTTACAGTCCAACTCTCATATCCGTACGTGACTATTGGAAAAACCATAGCCTTGACTATACAGATCTTTGATATCTCTGCTTTTTAACACGCTGTCTAGGTTTGTCATAACTTTTCTTCCAAGAAGCAAGTGTCATTTAATTTCATGGCTGCAGTCACCATCCACAGTAATTTTGGAACCCGAGAAAATCTGTCACCGTTTCCACTTACACTCTACTGGAATAAAAGAAGGAAAGCACATTATTTGCAGATGTTATGATACTCTATATAGAGAACCCTAAAGACTCCACCAAAACTTACTATAAATAATAAATAAATTCAGTAACATTACAGGATACAAAATCAATATACAGACATCTACTGCATTTCTTATATTAATAACAAACTACCAGAAAAGTAAATCAAGGAAACACCTCATTCATAATCATATCAAAAATAAGAAGTATACAGAAATAAACTTAATCATGAAGGTGAAAGAGATGCAATATGAAATCTATAACAATAAAAAAAGAAACTGAAAACAATATAAATAAATGGAAAGCTATTCCATATTCATGGATTGGAAGAATTGATACAGTTAAAATGTCCATACTCCCAAAGCATCTGCAGACTCAGTGCAATTCCTGTCAAATACCAGTGGCATTTTTTGTATAGAACTAGAACAAATAATTCTAAAACTTGATTGGAGTGACAAGAGTCTGAGAGCCAAACAATCTTATCAAGGAACAGATCCAGAAGTATCAAGGTCCCTGAGTTCAAACAATACTACAAAGATATAGTAATCAACAAAGCATGGTACTGGCACAAAAGCAGATCTACATATCAGTGGAACAGAATAAAGAGCCCAGAAATCAAGACACAATTATATGGGCAACAATTCTGTGAAAAATAAAGCAAGAATATACAATGGGGAAATGCTCTTCAAGAAATGGTGTTGGGAAAACTGGCAGGTACATACAAAAGTATAAAACTGGAGTAGGTTTTTTGCACCCCATACAAAATTAAACTTAATATGGATTAAAGGCTTAAATGTGAAACCTGAAATCATAAAACACCTAGAAGAACACAGGCAGTAAAGTTTTGACATCAGCCTTATCGGTATATTATTTGGATCTGTCTTTTCAGGCAAGGGCAACAAAAGCAAAAATACAAATAGGACCATATCAAACTAAAAAACCTTTCCTAGAAAAGGAAGTCATCAATAAAACAAAAGACAATGAAGCAACTGGGAGAAGATATTTGCAAATGATGCAAATGGTTAACATACAAAATATATAAAGAACACATTAAGAAAGCAACAACACCCGGCACTTGACTAAAAATTGGACAGAGAACCTGGACAGGCATTTTTCTGCAGAAGATTTATAGATAACCAACACCAGCTTGAAGGCTTTCCTGGTGGCTTGGCAGTAATATTATAGTGTTTGCATCTTACGTAATATCTAAAAATGTCAAATCACTATTGTCTACATATGAAAATAATATAATAATGTAACTCAACTATATTTCAATTTAAAAAGGGGAAAAGCCCAATTTAATAATGTACAATGAGAAAAATAAATAGAAGGATACCTGGGTAACTTTATTAAATGACCCAACTTCGGAGAATACAAGTGACGTGAAAACATTTTCCTGAGAAATATAAGATCAGATGTAAAGTTGATTTGTTTCCTGTAACATTTTCAGCAATCAAAAGCGATCCAGGCAGGCAACTCTTAGACTGTCTAAAAGGACAGTCACTTCAGTAAGTTTCGAAAGAGAGCGTGGTGGTGCCATGGAGTAGGGTCTTGACCAGAATGCTCTAGTTTCTGCCTTTCTAGATGCTACAAGACCACTAGAATTCTGTGTATGTTTTCATTACCACCTTAGTTATCTTCATTCTGAGACAGCCTACTTGGTCCAAGGTGTTTAGGCTTCTGATAGCTTCCCTGCCTGTCCATAGCATTTCTCTCTGGGTGTCCTTCTTTCTAGATCCTTTACATATCTGGAAGTCTATTCACTTGATTAGCACCTATCTTTGAACAGTGACTTAAACACAGCACTAAGGTAGGCATTTTGTTGTTGTTTATAACGTCTTCCTTTCATCTAGCCTAGCATCATGAAAGTAAACTCTATGTTAAAACAAGACAAGTTCAGAGTGTTAGAGTAGAAACTCTGTAACGCACATGTTGTGGGGAAAAAATTAAACCGAATAAATTTTGTCCTGTTCGTGAGTTTTATTTCAGAGGGAAAAATGGCCCATAGTATATCCAGATCTGCATTAAAAAATAGGCTTACAGGATGTTCTGTGAGCACAGATGCTCTATTAGAATTGTAAAACTACCCCTTGAAAAAAGTGTGCCATGTAAGGTACCTCGGGCTCATTTCAAATCCTTCATCCCACACTCCAAAGGCTTCTAAATAAAACATTAAAAATTGTTATAAATTGTTTAGAGTATGACCCAGATAGAAGATAGTCTCAGTTATCTATGAAATGTACACATTAATAATAAAGTTTGTAGACTGTTTTATTAAATACATGAAAGCTTGCATCAGCAAAATGTATTAAATGTGTTTATAAATCAGATAAAAGGCTAAGTCCTTGAATACAGTTATATGATAAACACATTATTAATAGGAAGTGGAGCTGAGTAGCTGCATAAATTAATCACAGATAGCTGACTTGCAGGGGCTGAGGCTCATATCTAGACTAATAAGATTTTTCAAAGACTTACTTTGGTTAGATTGCTAGAGTAAATAATGGCAAAATAGATTTCATGATCCCACCACTGATTGGTGTTTTCATATTATTCTTACCTCCATATAATAAATAGTCCCTGTTTGGGTGACAAGTTTAAGTGAATGTGAGGACCAAAAAAATATATATGTTTCCAGAATGCCTTTGTAATACTGGCAAGTGGCTTAGGGAGATTTATATAAGGTTTACTTCAGATATCTTATTTTTGGAATGCTATAGATATAATGTGGGAGATCAAACACTTAACATTTCATCTTGCATAGTAATTCAGACACAATCTCCCACCCTCTTCATAATTCAATAAATAATACAGGGAGTTTAAATTGGAAACCTGCTTTGCCATTCTTGGATGTTTACATTTGGCTATTTCTATTGCAGACATGCCTATACAGTCCAGCAGAAGGTAATATTGAATAAAATATTTTCTGTTAAACAACAAAATGAAAAACAAATACCCTCAATATTTCTAGACAGGAGCACCTATCCATGCACTTTAAAATGTCGCTCAATCTGAGAAAAGGACCCTGAAAACTTCTGAATATAATTTGCTCAGCTATGGTACAAAAGTTAGAGACAGTTTCCCTTATATCTAGAATAACATTTATATTCCCTTTGCTACACAGGAAATTATCTCAAGCAATTAGCCAGTCATTAAAGCATTCAGAGCATTCATCTATTAATCAGCAGTCCTGCACTTTCTAGTCTCACAGCCCCCTCCAAGCACAAGTCTGGGTAGTCAGTAAGAGCCATAACCCTGTATCTCCTTTCAGAAACTGCAAATAGCCCATCCATCTCCCTACCTCTTCATTAAAAGAGAATTTGTGTTAAAAAACCTCACAGGACCCTGTATTCACAGACCTACCAAGTTTTCAGCCCTCTATTGCACATTATTTTACTTGATCCTGCTTGTTAGGAAAGACAACCATCCATCCGAGGTTGTCCAGAACTGACTGGGCTACAACTGCTCACCAGGTATCGTTATTAATAGTGCCCCATTTCATTTTTAAAATTTTCTTAATTTAGAAGATAAACTGCATAGTCAACTTATAAGATGGACAAGAGAAACTACTCTCTCATTTTACGGTGATGAATATAAGGCTCAAAATTGTTAATTATCTTTTGCAACAATTTGACCTCGTTGCTTTTTCTGCCATAACTTTCTGCTCATGATTGCGTAAATCTTTTCTTTGGGGATATTAAGGTGCAATAATATATCCAGCACTGAGTGTAAAGAAACCAAAAGTTATCTATCTCCACTCCAGATTCAGTTATTTGAATATGGGCTATAAAGACTCTGTATGACACTCCTGACAGTGACATAGCCTAATTAGCATCCAGGACTGTGGAACAAAATCTTGGTGAAAGGTGTATCTTAGCAGAAAGCAGGTTGAACTTGTCTTTCAGGACAGTCAAAATTTTGTAAGCTTTACTTAAATTAAAAAATTGCAACCTACATGATTTTTCTTGTAAAATGGATTTTTCTTGTAAAATGAAAAATGAATTACTCATCCTGAACATTACAGTGTAAATTTACCATGGTAATTTTTAGTACAAAAATATATATAATAAAAATTATCTGACTCACAAGGAACAAAGAAATCTTACAAATCATCTCCCCAAGCTCCTAATTTTACAAATTAGGATACTATGTCACAAAACTCATACTAATATATATAAGCAGAGCAGTTCTATGACACTGCATACTTTAAAATATACCCAGAAGAGGTAACTTTCAACATTTGACAACCATTTTCTTCCAAAACTAATCCTTCAAAAGGCTTTGCATAGAAAAATCCTTCAGTCAGTACAGGTTTGAAGAATATTTCATACACATAACACATAAGTAGACCAAAAGTTCAGTAACGGTTTACGTTTAAGAATCCAATTTTTCTTCATGTCACTGAGCATTTCCAGGAACTATTTGTCTATGTATTCTTATTTTGTTCTACACAATAATTAATATTTATCAGGAAGTGCTGACTTGCAAAAATGTTTTACAATCTTTCAAATATAAAGACACTCCTTCTATCAATAATCTCATAAGTTTAGCTATGTTGATCAAGAAAGAGAGAATAAATAAAAGTTATTGATAATGTGGTAATAGTAGTATTTTTAATATTAAAATAGTTATTAATATTTACATAAAGTTTTATTTAAATTGTAACCATTACTTGAGATAATAGATGGGATGGATAGATAAATAGATGGGTGGATGGATAGATAGAGATAGATAGACATTTTCTTTCCCTTGACATGCTGTACAAGAAAATAAATAGAAAGTAATCATTAAACTAAACAGACATATAGAGGGTACTAGATGAAATAAAATAAATGAATGGGGAATGGAAAAAATCTACCCCTAGAAAGAGAAGAGCAATAAAATATGAGCTATGCTTCTTGCTTAATTTAGCATGGCTCATGAGGGTTATAGAAGGAAAAATAAAGATTAATCATTCTTTATGATTCAATCTGAATATTTGTCTAGAAAAAATCCAAAGTTCTGCATGTCTTGCTTGTTATAAATTTTGTGTTCCAAAGCTGATTCACTCCAGGACCTAGAAAAATCCAGAATTCAGTACCTGTTGCCCAGCTCTGTTTCTTCCAAAATTTTCTGTAATTTAGAGGTTTGTGCTTCCTGCTTTTGCATTGAAACAAGTGCATTTTTAACTCTGAGACATTTTCTTTAGTGGAAAACTCAGGAAATAGCTTCTTCAAATTTTCAGAAAGTAAAAAGTCTAGTGCTTTGTTTATCAAGAATTTAACTGAGGGTAGAGTTCATTATTTCTTTCTCAAAAGATGAAACATTAATTTTTACCAAGAAAGAAATCACACCTTCTTTCCCAAATATACTTCCCTTTTTCCAAATGACATCTTTTTTCCCCTACATTGCCTCTCAAGAACTGTGTACAAGCATAGCTTTTTAATACAAATAAACATTCACTTGCTAAATGTCACAATACTTCTTATCCTTCCTAAAACAAATCCAGTACCCAAGCATGGCTTTTATTTCTAAGATTCCCCAAACAAAAATGTTTGGGAAATATAAACATATTTATCTTCATGATAAGGTGCATGCATGCTCAGGTTTTTCCTGAGATAAAGAGAAATGGTATTAAATTATTCAAGCTCTTCTTATAAAATGAGAGCAATAAACAAAGTAAGACATTTAAAAGTTAAATTGTCTTTTTCTTTTGGATTTTCCTCCTCCTTTTTCCTTTGTGTTCACTTATCAGCAAAGGAGAAGAGAGTCTTTGCTCCATTTCCATCCCTATGTAAGCACCTTCAGATTCCCCCCCTGGGCTATAGGCTCCTTAATCTGGACTGGTAGTTTGAACTGGGGATATTAAACCCATGCTGTGTTTCTACACTGAAACCTTTGCTCGAGAAGCTTAATTTCAGTAAACATGAACTGAATTGTTTTTAAAGGAAAAGGATGAAAACTGATGTCATTAGGAAGCAGTCAAGACTTCAAAATACCAAAGAGATGGCTAGTTTATATTTAATGACCATTTACCACGTGCAGAGACTCCTCCATTGGGTTTTCTATGTATTATCTCATTTAACATCAAAATAACCCTGTACTATTATATCCAGCCTACCGATAAGGAGGTAAGGGTGCTGCTCAGCCGTGCCCTACTCTTTGCCACTCCATGGTCCGCAGCCCATCAGGCTCTTGTGTTCATGTGATTTTCCAGGCAAGGACACTGAAGTGAGTTGCCATTTCCTTCTCCAGGGGATCTTACCAACCCAGGGATCGAAGGCAGCTCTCCTGCACTGCAGGCAGATTCTTTACCAACTGAGCTGCAAGGAAAGCCCTTATGGATAAGGAAACTGAAATCAATACAATACTGTAAAGTAATTAGCCTCCAATGAAAATAAATTAATTAATTAAAAAGAATAATACATTAAGGCACTGGCCCAAGGGCACATCTAGTGCTTGGTGAAGCTACAATCTGATGAAAGCAGTCTGATTCTAAAACCCAACTAAATCGGTATAATTAAGGCAAGGATTATTAAAGTGCAGTGGGTACTATGAACAGCAGAGAATACATAACTCATGTGGGTACCTGAGTACTGAACATTAAATATTATGCCTTGGAAGCCAGAGCAAAGGCCTTACTGGCTGTGCTGTGCATTGAGAAGCAGAGCTAAATCCATCACTTGCCAATGGATCTACAATTGCTTGCTTGGTCATTCATTTTCAGAGAGAAGAATTCACAGATCTGGTCATCTCATGGACCCCTGGTACAGGATAAGTACCTAAGATATTGTTCCCAAAACTATAGTTCCTCTTTTGGCAAAATGAGAAAGAAATTTGTTTCAAAAAAATAAAGCTGGGCTTTTGGAAAATTCTGTGATTGGCCTACTTTTTGCATGACTGCATGAACATTGTCCCAACACTTTCCCAGGCTCATCCCAAGCATCCATGCGCTCTGCTGCTGATGTGGGTTCAAGTTTGTTAGTACCAGGTTGCTTGCCGTCGTGCCCTGACCCTCTTTTCGTCTTCAGTTTGCATCAGGCAAGAGCCGCAAGTGTCAAAATGCCTTAACATATCACTGGAGCACTCAAATGTGTTCCCCACAAACTGAAGCTAAATCTGTCCAGGATGCCCAGCCTTTTTTACTTGACGAAGTCAGTCTCTGTGCTAGACCAAAAGGACAGGTAGAGTGAGCTCACAGAAGCTTCTCAGCCTCATTGCATTTCATGGAATTTTCATTTCACTGGGTCAGAAACTTCCTCGACAAGTTAAAGCACCTGGCAAGGCACAGTTTGCCTTGTTCTGCTGCATGCTTTTCATCTCTCTTCTCCATCACTCTCCAAAATGACTGGTTCTTACAGGGAAATCTTCCAGCCCTCACAAAATCCATCTTTTACACACTTTTCCAAAGTCCTAAAAGCCAACTTGCAAATGTACTAGATTTTCTGTGCCATATTTTGCTATACAAAAATAGGAATACGTAATATTATTATTGTTGACATAATTAAATTGGAGGGTGTAATTTTCCTGCTTGGTCAAAATATATTTCACTGTTCTCCTTTCCATAAACATAAATTCCAAACTCCTGGGTGTGACATATAAAAACTTCCCAAATCTCAGTTTATGCCAAGTTGAAGACATGAAGTGGTTCATGTGGTGAAGTGGAGTGAGGATTAGTTGATGATTTACAGGAATAAGAGGAGAGCCGGAAGGAGACATTGTCATCAGAAGGGTGCGTGTCCAGAAACAAAATCTAGGAAAAGCAGACCAAGGTAAAGTGAAGATTCTTGAAACTGAGGAGGAGTAAGATGGTATCCCAGTGTTTCCAAGGAATTAGGTCCTGCCACCTTAGGTGGCAAATTTTCTCCTCTGAGGATAAAAGATCTCAGTCTATCAACTCTTTCATCAGTTTATACTGTGTTTCAATTGTTGAAAAGTCTGATACTAATCTTAATAAAAGTTGTTCTCTGCCCCAGTTGAAACCATGCGTGAGTAAACCTGAGCTCTCTTATATAACCCGTGAGGAATAAAGACTTCGCAGTGCTGCGGTGCAGAGAACTTTTCCAGAGAAGATGCCCTAATTCTCGAGATATGTGAGCATGTACTCCCGGAATGTCTTAGACACATAGCCTCAGAAGTGTGAAGTGGGCTGCCTTTGTCTTAAAAATAAGTCATTTAACTCCATGATGAAGCCATGCAAACATGTAAATGGTCATTTCTACGAAATAATTTTCACACAGGTCACTTTACCCTGTAGTTTCTTTCCTCCATTGCACAATGTAAACACATTTGTAAAAAATAATTTTTTTTTGGTTTTTCTTCTTCTTGGTAGAATCTTGCTTGTATCATAATTTTAAAAGTTCAGCCTTAAGTTTAGCTCTCTTTTCTCTTGATGGACAGGTCAATTCAGAGGGTTGTGATTGCCTGGGGCAAACAGACAGGAAATACATACAAATCACCGCTTTCTTCTAATTAAAGATGTATTTGTGAGACAAAGTACAAAGGAAATAATTTTTATGTTTCTGAACTCATTCTCTTGCTGAATAATTGGAGGCGATTCTCAGTGATATTTGAACATCTATTTAATCTTTACACCTAAGTTAAACCACTGTTAGATCTCAGATCTTTTTTTTTCTTGTTTATAGAAAGTGAAGAGTTTAGAATCATCCAGAGGAAAAAAGTGTAGACAGCTGACCTAGATAACGTGGGTGTTTCTGTATGCTGCCAAAATTAACTGAGTTTCATGCTCAACCTGCATTTCATTTTCACGGTGTAGGTCAGACTCTTGGCTCTGTTGCCTGCGTCCAGTGCCGAACAGGTACTTTGTTCTGGTTAAATGACTACACTTACGGCAGACCCCAGTGCAGAGCTCACATTCACCTTCACTAGAGCACAACACTGCACCATCACCGTTAACAGTGCTGCTCAGTCTGTCCATCAGGTACACTCCAATGTGTCCTGGAGCAATTCAGACCATCCGATTTGCAAAGATGCGATGGCCCACTTGAGGCCCCCGAGTCAGTCTTGACCGTCATAATCACATCTAGCCTTGGCAGTCAGTGCCAGATCAATCTCCCCAAGTGAACAAATGAAACAACTGGAGGAAGATGCTTCTTGGAAACAGCTTGAACTTGAATGGTGACAACAGCTGGCTAAGCAGATGTTCTTCATATGATATAACACCGGAGGTCTTGAAATAGGATTTTTGACTAACATCATGTCCTGAAACCATGTCCATAAAATTGTCTAAGCCAAAGGAGGTAATATTGACTTAAAGCAAGAGCGCTGATGGCATTAAAAGGATAATGTTCATTTCTACACTTTAGGAACCGTGTGCTGTGTGCTGTGCTTAGGGGCTCAGGTGTGTCTGACTCCTTGAGACCCCATGGACTGCAGCCTGCCAGGCTTCTCTGTCCATGCAGAGTCTCCAGGCAGGAATACTGGAGTGAGTTGCCGTGCCCATCTCCAGGGGATGTTCCCAACCCAGGAATCAAGCCAGGGTCTCCTGCATTGCAGGCGGATTCTTTACCAGCTGAGCTACCAGGGAAGCTTAGTAGTCATATATTTCCAAAGTTTACCACTTTTCTGCATACTAACCTAGCCATCGCAGCCAGAAGGGCAAAAGGTTCTATCCTACAGCCTTGTTAACAATAGATGGTTTATATAAAATGAGTTTTATACAACTAAGCTAGAGCTAGCATTAGTCAGCCAGTTGTGCCCGACTCTGCGACCCCATAGTCTGTAGCCCATCAGGATCCTCCGTCCATGGGATTCTTCCAGCAAGAATATTGGAGCGGGTTGCATTCCCTTTTCCCAGGGGTCTTCCCGACCCAGGGATCAAACCTGGGTATCGTGCTATGCAGTTATGCAACTAAATGAATACAGAATTTTAAAACATTATAATTTTAATATTTGCATTTTCTTCAAGTAAGTTTTTAAATTGCAGTACCTTTCTCTTCTGAAAGTAATTTTACCCTAGAATATCAAATTACTCACCAAGTACAGACTAAGTCTTAGAGTTGCTTATATTAATGTTTAAATGTATTAGTAATATGCATGATGTTAACATAAAAATAGGTAAGCTTCTTTCAAAGAAATTTTAACTCTGAGTTAAAATGTTTAAAAAATTCTGGTACTAATGATTGTGATAGCTTTGACAATCTTGGCTGACTGCACAGTCAGCAACTCTGAATCTACTTATTGTTTTAATGTCTCATCATAGTCAAGATACATAAGGAAGGCATGTAGATCTTTTGTGAACTTTCTATAATATTGGTGAGTCAATATGTTGGTTTAAACTTGGTAAGGTATAAATATTTGGGAGTATAGTCTATCCAAGGAAAAGAATGTAAGTATGAATTTGGTAGCCTACATTTTAAAATAATTTGGCACATCTAAGTCTCTTAATACATTTCTTTTTAGACCATATTATCTGAATGTGGTGATACATACACACAGAATACACATTTCCTGTATTTTCTATAATAAAACTTCATTAAATTTTCTATAGCTAATTAAAAGTGCCAAATTTGAAAGTAAATATTCCTAAATGATAGAATGCTTTTATTTTTAGTAAAACTGATGGGTAACAATCCTCAACCAAGAAATTCTAAGCTAAAATGCTTTCAGTGAACCCCAACAACAGCAGAAAAATAGTTTGAAATAGATTTGGGAAGCCTCTGTCTAGGAGTAATCTAGAATATTGAGTCAAGGTCAATATTCAAATACACAAGTTAATATGCTTTTCTTTTGGTTGAATTATCTATAACACAAAGAAGGGGGAATAGCTACAGTTAATAATATATTGTTTCCAAAATTTTGAATTGTTATGTTACATATAGGATTAATCAACCTCTCTCTGATTTCCATCTCAAAAGACCTAACACTGATTATTTTGGTTACTGAACTCCTTCTCTGTGCCTGAAATTATAGTATATATTCAATATTCATTATCGAATTTAATTCTCATTTTCTATAAGCTGGGGTTTATTATTATTCTCTACATTAGTTAGGATGCTTTAAGTTATACCACTCAACTCTAACAAGACTGACTAAGTTTTAAAAATAATAAATCACATTTGAAGATTCCAGAAAAAGGATAGGTTTCAGGGTTGTTTGATTCAATATTTCATCAATATTCTCAATGATCCATGGGTTTTTTTTTAATTGTATATTCATAGGATAGATTTTTATCCTGGGTCTGGTTCATCTGATGGTTGCAAAACAGATGAAAAAGGCAGCTGGGTTCGCTTGTTCCTTGACCACATCCAGCCAGAAAAAGACTGACTTTTCTTTCTCAGAGCCTTGAACAAAGGTTTGAGGAGAGCCTCCTGACTCATTGCACTAAATTAGATTAAATTTTCTTTAAAGCAAGGGGCCTGTAGCTATTCTGACTGACTGAGAAATAGCATACAGGATGAAAATTAAGTGTTGAGGGATACAAAATATTACCATATCCATTTCCTTTTTGGAAATAAATTGGGAATGAGAAGCCAAATAATTTTCCTAAAGTCCTGCAATTGCTGAATGATGGCTTCTTGATTGGAAACTTTATCTATGCCACTGTGTTTATTTTACTAAAGTCATCATTTTCTTGAGTAGCTTATACCAGGGGGAAAAGACGGGGTAAAACAGGCTTAAGAACAGAGAAAGACAAATGCTGAGAATTATCTCATTCTTGTATAAGCATTTCATAAAATGTCTTCCACAGATAGGCGATTCCACAGTATATTAGTAAGCATACTCATTTTAAAAAATGCATTTTAGTGACAGTAGAGTATAAATTTCTTTCTTCCTAGTCTTCCTCACTAAGTGAGGTCCCATTACAACAGATAATAGTGAGAGGATATGAAAGGTGGCAAGAGAAAGTTGGACTGACTAGGAACAGATCCCAGGGTTTGTGTGATTGTTTTTTAATCTCCCATATCAAACAGGTTGGCTGATAGAGAAGCCTGCAATTCTGAACCATCAAGAGGCACACACCAAAAATGCTCCAAGGAAAACCCAGTCTCTCCAGACAAAGGCCTGGGATAAGGGCTGGCCAAGCAGGACCAGAAGCTTTTTGGCAATACCCGTTCTTCCCCAGTGAAATAGCACAGTGAGCACCCTTCCCCCCTCCACAGTGGTGATGAGCGGAAGAGCTGTCAGATGGCCAGGCAGTCTCCTTGCCCTGTGCTGTGGCATCCACAGAGGGAGTGGGTGGTTCAAGGAGTTGGGATTTTCAACTACAGCCCATCGACGGGAAGTCACAACTATCCTCACCCCAATGAGGGATTGGAAGTACGATCTCAGAAAGGAGAAAATTAAAAAAAAAAAAAAAAGATTCTAGAACTGCCACGCAACCCAGCTAGTCCACTTATGCATATTTATCTGAAGAACACAAAACTGATTTAAACAGATATGCAAACGCTTATGTTCATTGCATGGCACAGTAAACAAAATATGGAAACAATCTACATGTCCATGGATGAATTAGTGCATAAGGAGATTAATGCTTTACTAGTAGTAAAAAAGAATGAAATCTTGTCTTTTGTGACAACATGGATGGACCTTGAAGGTATTATGCTAAGTTAAATAAGAAAGACAACGCCATATCATTTCACTCATATTTGGAATTGTTTTTTTTTTTTTAATGAACAAACAAAATGAGCTCATTAGAGAACAGATTCGTGGTTACTGGAGAGGAAGGGGAGGGTAAAAGTTGGGCAAAATGTGTAAAGGGAGTCAGTGTATGGTGGTGAACGGTTACTGGACTTGTGATCACGCTGTGGTGTATACGGATGCTAAACTACAATGGTATGAACCTGAAACTTACCTAACTTAAAAAAGAAAGTGATTTTTTTTTTTAGGCCTACATAGGATGTCCTGGGCAGATCCCTAATTAATCCGACATTGACTCAAATCAAGAGCATCCAGATTCTCAGAGTCTCCGCCCATCACCACACAACAAATGAAGTGGGCCAGAATAGCACTTTGAAAGGGCTCCGAAATCAAAACTGTCATTACAAGTACACTTCAGAAGAGCAGGCCAGGACTTGTGCATTAAACTTAAGAAGACTGCCTACTCAAATAGAACATTTAAATAAAATACAGACTCTCGTAGTAAACTCATACAGGATGCAACTGAAATCACTCACCATACACAAAACATAAGAAAATGGCAATTTATAAAAGGGAAGATAATTAACAGATACCAACACAGAGATGACTCAGTTGATAAAATTATCTAACAAAGACTTTAAACAGTCATCACAAAAGTGCCTCAGTGAAATAGGACAGAAACAGATCATAGAATGGTGAAATCTCAAATAAACTGATAATTTAAATCAAAATGGTCTAAATAACCAACTAAAAATATTTACAGAGTTGATTTTTCTAAATGATCAAATTATGTACTCTCTTATAGCTCAGCTGGTAAAGAATCTGCCTGCAATTCAGGAGATCCTGCTTGGATTCCTAGGCGGGGAAGATCCCCTGGAGAAGGGACAGGTCACCCACTCCAGTATTCTTGTGCTTCTCTGGTGGCTCAGCTGGTAAAGAATCCACCCGCAATGCGGGAGACCTGGATTCAATCCTTGGGTTAGGAAGATCCCCTAGAAAAGGGAAAGGCTACCCGCTCCAGTATTCTGGCCCGAAGAATTCCAAGGACTGTATAGTCCAAGGGATCACAAAAAGTCAGACAGAACTTAGAGACTCACTTCACTTCAGGTTAAGGAACTTATGTCAAATATAAAGATACAGCATAAATAGGTTAAATGTACAAAAACAGGGGACATACTATGCAACAAACATTAGCTTTTTATTTTAATAAAAGCAGAGATAGTAATACTAAGAACAGATAAATATAACTTCAATGCAAAGTAAATAATCAAGAACAAAGAGGTAAATAACAATGATAAAATTTCAAAACCATATCAGTTCAGTTCAGTCACTCAGTCGTGTCTGACTCTTTGCGACCCCATAAATCACAGCACGCCAGGCCTCCCTGTCCATCACCAACTCCTGGAGTTCACTCAGACTCTCGTCCATCGAGTCCGTGATGCCATCCAGCCATCTCATCCTTGGTCGTCCCCTTCTCCTCCTGCCCCCAATCCCTCCCTGCATCAAAGTCTTTTCCAATGAGTCAACTCTTCTCATGAGGTGGCCAAAGTACTGGAGTTTCAGCTTTAGCATCATTCCTTCCAAACAAATCCCAGGGTTGTGATCCTAAATATTTTACTTCTAAATAATAGTAAGTGAAAACTGATAGAACTACCAGGAAAAATAGAAAAATTCAAAATTATAGTTGGTGTTTTCAATAACCTTCTATCTTCAGCTGATATAACTTCTTGGAAGGAAATCTACAAAGATAAAGAGGAATCAGAAGCAGCCTGGCAGATATGATCTGACAGATACTTACAGAGCACCTACCCTAAGACAGCAAAACAAGCACTTGTCTCAGAGTTATACCAGACATTCCCAAAGACAGATGACATTCTGGGCCATAAAACCCACTTTAACATTTTAAATGAACTGCAGTAATGCAAAATATATTCTCAAAAAGTGGAGAACTTCAAATTAGATTTTAAAAAGAAAAAATAAAAGCAACGGAGTGGTGTCTAAGATTGATGATCACTAGTCAGACTGATCAGGCACAAAAACAGAAAACAGTACAGAGTAATCAAAAAAGGACTGGGAGAGGCGGGTGATAGGTACAGATAGTGCACATGTTAGACGGTGAATCAAATCAGCAGGAAACATTTTAGAATGTGGTGAAATGATGAAATGGATGGGCTTAAAATATCCAAATTTCCAAAATAATATTTCTATATGTAACAAATGGATTGTTTGCACTTAAAAAATATTTCCACAGAGAAAATTTCAGCACCAAATGTCTTCACTGCAGAATTCTGCCAAACATTTCTAGAAAATTGATGAGGCTTAATACTACTCAACTCCTTTTTGGGGCTGGCATTACTCTAATGTCCAGACCAGATAAAAACATTATAAGGGGAAAAACCCCTTGATATACTTCTGGAAAAAGACACAAAAATTTTTATCCAAATTTAACAACCCAAAGCAACTATTTTTTTTTTTTTAAAGAAAGTACATTGTGACCAATTGGAGTTTATTTCAGGATGTCAGTTTATTTAACATTAAAAGATCGATGAAATTAACTGCGTAAACAGACTAGGCAACAACATAAGATCACCTCAACAGATGCAAAAATATTGATGCAATTATACTTCCATTCCCTATAAAATATAGATATATAAGAAAAGAGGGAAATTTTCTCCACTTGAAAAAGGGTATTAATATAAGAGCCTACAGTTGTTATCATACCTAACTATGAAAGACTGAATGATTTCCTCCTAAAATCATAAAAATATGTAGAATGTGCATCTTCAGTATTTCTATTCAACAATGTCCTGGCCGTTCTAAACAAACCACTGGACGAGAAACTGAAAAAAGGAGAAGTAAACTCTTCTTATTTGTAGAATGCATGATTATATCTTCAAAAATGTTCCTAAGACTAATTTAGCAAGGCTGAAGTTTACAAGACCAATATACAAAAAACAATTGCACTTCTACATACTAGCAGCAATAGAGCAGAAATTGAAATAAAGAAAATACTGTCATTTAAATGACAATGTCATTTAAACAATGTCATTTAAAATGGCATTAAAACATGGAATGTTTGGTGATAAATCTAACAAAATTGTTTAAACTTGTCCTCTGAAAATTACAAAATATTGCTGAAAAAAATTTAAAAGTTCAAGTAAATGAACATATATGATGTATCCATCAATCAGAATGTTAAGATATTAATCCTTCCAGAATATTTCTGCAGNATTTCTGCAGATTTATGGACTCAATACAATCCCAAACAAATTTCAGACCGGCATTTTGGTACTACTTTATAAGCTGATTCAAAAATTCACATGTAGATAAAACTTAAACTACATAACACAACACTGAAAAATGAACAACGTTGGAAGATACACCCTGTTCGAGTTTGGGGGCCTGTTGTAAAACTTTAGTAATCAAGAGAGTATGGACCTGGCATACAGGAAAGAAAAATCAGTAAAAGAAAATAGAATCACACCAATTTGGACAAATGATTAACAGAAGTTCAAGGCACTTTCTGGCATAAAAGACCAGTTTCTCTACAAGTGATGTTAGAACAGTTAAATATCCATATGCAAAAATATTTCATACAATCTACAAAAAATAAGTAATAATTTGCCTTATATTCAAATATAAAGGCAAAAACTCTGCAACTGATGGAAGGAAAGATATTAAAATGTTTTTTAACCAAATATTTTCAGAAACAAAATCAAATGCATGACCCACAAGACAAATTGAAAAACTAGACTATAAGAAAATAAATACATGTGCTTTCTGAAAACTATTCTTATGAGAATGAAAAAAATCTAGCTACAAATTGAATTAAAATGCTTGCAAATTACAAATTTGATAAATACCATATTATGAGTATATAAAGTCTTAAAACTCAATGACAAGAAAATAAACAACCAAAATTTTAAAAGTAGAAAATCATTTGAATAATTATTTCATTGATAATGATATATGGATGGCAAATAATCACAGGAGAAACGTAGTCATCATCATAAATCATTAGGAAAATGCAAATTAAAACCACAAAATGATACCTCTACATACAATTTGAATGTCTAAGACCAAAAAAACTAAACATACCAAAGCTTGGTAAGCCTACAGAGCAAAAGAAACTCTCATACAAACATTAGTGGATATGGTACAACCACTTTGGAAAAGAGTCTGAGTCTAAGCAGTTTCTTAAACTGTTAAACATATACTAACCTCATAATCCTGATAGTCCACTCCTAGATATTACCTAAGAAAATATCCTAGGTTAATGCATAAGCAAAATGTAATACATTAATATGGAATACTATTCAGCAGTATAAAGGAATATACTGTTATTATACTTGTCAATATAAATAAATCTCAAAAATGAGTGAAATAACATAAAGAATAAAGAGCAAATATTCTATGATTCTGTAAAATTCTAAACAGACAAAAAATGTATAGTGAGAGAAATCAGATTAAAGGCTGAAGAAGGATGTGGCAGAACTGGAAAGGGAGGGAGGGTTTCTAAAGACCATAAGGAATTTTGGAAGATGATAGATCCATCGTTAACTGGCTTGTGGCATTGACTTCCTGTGTGAAAATATGATATTTTACCCCTTAAATATGTATAGTGAGTTATGTGTCAATTATGTACCAATAAAATGTTAAGAAAAATAATTTGTAAAATTTCTAGGATGTACAGATCAAATTAAGGCAGGCCAATCTGACATGTAACAGAGAGTGCAAGCCTTTCAACACAGAGTGAAAAGTTACTGTCAACGGATCAGATCACTATATTAAAATAGAAGGGTCGTGGGATGCCAGGAAGACTCAGGTATGACAGATAACTACAGTACGTCTCAGCAAGAACAGCCGAGGCCCCTGAGGCTGTTAATGCCAGGGTGTCAGTTTCAAGTGAAAAGTTTGAGTTGGTTTCACATCAGTGTCGGCATTATCCAGCATGAAAGTGCCCACACTCACCTCCCACCAGCCCATTTCACTCTCCTATCCAATTATTAAATCTCTTATAGGAAGAAGTTATTTTTATTACTGTTGAGCCTAGAGATTTTTTAACACTTGATTTGTAATTAATATGCTTATATTTTTGAAAACTAATATTTTAACTAATAATTGTTATTCCAAGTTGAACAAAATTTGAACCTTTTGTGTAACAACCTTCTTTCAAAGAAAAATTAGGCTTTTGTTTGTTTGCTATGTTTTTTACAGATATTACTTTAGGCAGTTATGCAGAGAAAGAGCTTCACAAATGGGAAATGATGTAATGGTGTTTCCAAAAGTTGTAGACCAGTCAAATGATTTTAAGGTGATAAGGCCTTAACCCCATTAAAAACTGATTCTTTTAAAGACAGCTGCTTTGAGAATATATAAGCACCTTGAATGATAGAACTGCTGTCTTAAAACACTTCCCTTCTGTCTGTGTATAATAGAAATGTATTGATTGTTGCTTGCCATCTATATTTTTGATGACCTCTTTGCAACCAACAGTATGGCATAGTGTCACTTTCAACACTGTTCCTACCACAATCATTAAATCAGCTTGCAGAATGAGCTGGCTCCTGGGAGAATAGATAACTTCATTGAAAAAGACAAGGGCAACTCAGAGACATGACTTTAACAGTCTGACATGTCTCTTATAATGACAGAGCAACAAATATCTTAGAGAAATATACTTTTAATATCATATATAATATCACTATTATACAGAGGACCCTGGCAGGCTGCAGCCCATGGGGTCACAAAGAGTTGGACATGACTGAGCGATTAAGCATAATATCACTAGTATGTTTAAAAATCATAATCACATATTTCAGTTTCTCTTTATCTTCCTGGATTCTGAGAAATTTCTCTTAAAATTAAAGTGCAAGCTAAGTCGTAGGTATAATGGAGAAAAATCTAAGAAAAATCGCAACAAAAGGGAAAAATAATAAAGCACCAACCTAAGTGGAAGGAAGTGGGATGGTCAGATTAAAGACCAGACTCCTAGGAGCTCAGTGTGGTCATAGCGCCCTGCACTTGGAGTTCTAAGATTCCACAGTTGATCGCCATCTGCTTGTGTTCCTTCATCTTCTCATCCGAGAAAAGGTAAGTGTGTGTATATAATGCATTATGCTTTTTTGCAAATCAAAATAAGTGTGAAGTATAAGCGCTATTGTTTTATAAATAAGATATTGTTGTGTCATAAATATTGAAAATTCATAGTCTCACGTATCAACCATCTTGGTATAGTAAAATGTAACTATTTTTTAAACTTCTCTTTATTAATAATGACAAGTTCAATTGTTATCTTCCTACTCAAATGGTTTTATAGGACAAACTTCTCTTTTCCTGAAAATAAGTGAAGAGCAGCAGTAGCCGTTCCAAAATCCCTATGCAGGGCACTCTTGGTGGAGGGCACCTGATGAGAAAACACGGGTGAGAGGCAGGAGCTAGATGCTCTGTCTTGATCCCGAATCTTCATTTCATGTGTATCAGTACCAATTAAGTTGCCTGTTTATTTTGAGTAGACGTGGTTACCCAAAGGTGGCTCTAGATGGTTGAGAAAGCTCACGCTGATGGAAATTGTGATCACGAGTCGACTGTGCTCTCCCAGTTCCACTGGGTTCTAGCCCCACCCCACCCCAACACCCCCTCTCCCGACATACACACACCAATACTCTTTGGTGAGGCCACTACTTGAGAGCCCAGTCCACACGCAGGACACAGACATGAAGGATGCAATGCTCGAGACTTCAGGATGCGATAGCTGGTTTTAGTGGCAGCATAGCTTTCAATGCAAAAGAGCAAAATGGCTGTCTGGGGAGGCCTTACAAATACCTGTGAAAAGGAGAGAGGTGAAAAGCAAAGGAGAAAAGGAAAGATATAAGCATCTGAATGCAGAGTTCCAAAGAATAGCAAGGAGAGATAAGAAAGCCTTCTTCAGTGATCAATGCAAGCAAATAGAGGAAAACAACAGAATGGGAAAGACTAGAGATCTCTTCAAGAAAATTAGAGATACCAAGGGAAGATTTCATGCAAAGATGGGCTCGATAAAGAACAGAAATGGTCTGGACCTAACAGAAGCAGAAGATATTAAGAAGAGGTGGCAGGAATACATGGAAGAACTGTACAAAAAAGATCTTCACGACCCAGATAATCATGATGATGTGATCACTAATCTAGAACCAGACATCCTGGAATGTGAAGTCAAGTGGGCCTTAGAAAGCATCACTACGAACAAAGCTAGTGATGGGAGGTGATGGAATTCCAGTTGAGCTGTTTCAAATCCTACAAGATGATGCTGTGAAAGTGCTGCACTCAATCTGCCAGCAAGATTGGAAAACTCAGCAGTGTCCACAGGACTGGAAAAGATCAGTTTTCATTCCAATCCCAAAGAAAGGCAATGCCAAAGAATGCTCAAACTACCGCACAGTTGCACTCATCTCATATGCTAGTAAAGTCATGCTCAAAATTCTCCAAGCCAGGCTTCAGCAATACGTGAACCAGGAATTCCCTGATGTTCAAGCTGGTTGTAGAAAAGGCAGAGGAACCAGAGATCAAATTGCCAGCATCTGCTGGATCATGGAAAAAGCAAGAGAGTTCCAGGAAAACATCTATTTCTGCTTTATTGACTATGCCAAAGCCTTTGACTGTGTGGATCACAATAAACTGTGGAAAATTCTGAAAGAGATGGGAATACCAGACCACCTAACCTGCCTCTTGAGAAATCTGTATGCTGGTCAGGAAGCAACAGTTAGAATTNCTCACATTCAGAAAACTAAGATCATGGCATCCAGTCCCATCACTTCATGGGAAATAGATGAGGAAACAGTGGAAACAGTATCAGACTTTATTTTGGGGGGGCTCCAAAATCACTGCAGATGGTGACTGCAGCCATGAAATGAATAGATGCTTACCTCTTGGAAGAAAAGTTATGACCAACCTAGATAGTATATTCAAAAGCAGAGACATTACTTTGCCAACTAAGGTCCGTCTAGTCAAGGGTATGGTTTTCC
>SJYQ01001811.1:9653-78254 GCA_006410935.1 Redunca redunca | reverse complement strand
GTGTACTTGCTTAAATAACCTTTCTTCTTATTTTTATTTTAAATTGTGTATGTGTTTTTATAAGTGGCTTCACCAGTACAAGCTAAATATACCAATACATCAATTATTAACTTTTTAGTAAAAATATAGAAAATATTAGTTTTATATTTCCTCTCCTTAATTTTGAGAGAAAATCTGAGTAAATTTTAAGAATTCCATAGTGACAGTAAATAAGTAGATGTACCTTTACTTTTGAAGTTCTAGACAGAGTTGTTTCATCTGGTGTGAGGGGGATATGTTTCTGAAGCATGCTGATCTGAATCACTCCAGTAGGCTTTATTAGCTTCTAAGTGAGGTCCCCACAGCTTCCTTCAAAGACTATTAGCCTCTGCCGACTGACGATGCATCAAAATCAAATGCCCATCTGTGGGCGTCAACCAAAAAAAGAAGTCCAGTTCCACAGATTTATCTTTATCTCATGAAAATTACTGGGAGTGTTTATGAACAACCGTGTATTACCTTTCTTGGGACCCATATATTTAAAGTTGTCTGTCTCACTGATTTGCTGTTGAATGAGGTTTAGAAGATGAGCGACGGGGCTGTATAGTAACAGTCACAGGGCTCAATACTGCCCGCGCAGGGAACCATTTTCCTTTCTGCAGGACCCTCTCACAGTCTTCTATCTGTAGCTGACCTGATGCTGAGTTCCAGAAAGTAGGCCTAATGCTTCCAGATCCTAATCTCGCTAATGATAATTGTCACCACTTGTTGGCATTCCTTTCATCTGTCATTGTTATCAACAGTTATAGTGATTATAGTGCTTTCTGCAAAGCTACCTGTAGAAATGTGGACTTTGCAGTGAACAAAACTGATTTTAAAGACACTTAAAAGAATGGCTCGTGATCAAATAGGTAATAAGTGACTCTGCAGAGATTTAAACTAAAGATGATCCATGGAACCACATGCTCTTTTTCTTCTGCTTACTGTGCAAGCTGAAGGGTCCTAGATGTTATTGGAGAGAAATAATTAGATCGAGTTACCTACAAATTGACACTTGCAATCTACCTCTACAAGGCTCAAATTAATAGCCTCTGCAGCTGCTAAACTCCAACACCCTCTGAAAGGAGTTCAAGGCAGCGATCAGAAATGAGGCTCTCTGTGCTGTGGGACAGGCTGGCAGCAAAGATCTTCGTATAGTGAGATATTTCAGAAGACTTCATGAGCCCAATTCTTGTGTCTTCTCATATCTGGAAAAACACTAAAATCCTTCATGGTGACAGTCTTCTCCTAACTAGCAGAAACCTTCATGAGGCTAGCAGAAACTTTCTGAAAAAAAAAAAAAGTATGTGCTTGATTGCATGTCTTCTCCCTTCATAAAAATCACTCATATACATAAATGTAAAACTCTTTATAATGAGTTGATCAAAAAGTGACTAGAGATGCTTATTCTCTGCGAAGTCGACATTTTTTCTAGGAAACATAGCTAGTGTTAGATTATATAACAAATAACCACACAGATAAGATCAAGAGCATATGTATAACTTTCTTTTGGACAGCTGTTTAAGACATAATCTTACACATGCATGTGCACACACAAATACAGCATATGATTTCACCTTTGAGTCTAAAGGCTAAGAACATATTTTGCCTGATATTTTGAATAAGCAATAACCACACTAGATAGATAGCCCTAGAATGGTAGATGCATGTCATAGCTACAAAATGGAATATCATGCAATCATTTAAAATACATTGTAGAATATGTTTTAGTGATCTGAAAAAAAATATTTATGATATATAATTCCAAATGTAAAGCTTCAGGATGTAAAACTAAATATAGCCTGTGTGTATAGTTACATAAAATGCATATATTTACATACACAGTTAAAAATACTGGGGGCTTCTCTGGTGGCTCAGAGGTTAAAGCGTCTGTCTCCAGTGCGGGAGACCCGGGTTCGATCTCTGGGTCGGGAAGATCCCCTGGAGAAGGAAATGGTAAACCACTCCAGTATTCTTGCCTGGAGAATCCCACGGATGGAGGAGCCTGGTGGGCTACAGTCCATGGGGTGGCAGAGAGTCGGACATGACTGAGCGACTTCACCTTCACCTTAAAAATACTTGAAGAAAACAAACAGATGCATTCAATGGCTCTCATTGGTTTGAAAAAGTCTATTTTTTTCAAGTTTTACATATTAACTTTTATGCTATTCTCTATTTTTCCAAGTTTTACATATTGACTACTATAAATTTCATTAGAAGTAAAAGAAATGCTACATAACACTTCAAGATCCTAAAATTCACCATATATATATATATTATAAATAAGTTTGTCCTTAACATCTATAATTTTTTTCTAAAATCATCAGAATTTAATAACTTCATACTTATTTAAATTTTCTTATCATAAGTATTTCACACAAGACATAATGGATTTTACCTTCTACTTTACGAATATGGCAATGGCTTGACTAAGCAATATTGCAATTTATTGTATCTTGGTTTTGGTGAGAATTTTCACAATGATAAGGAATTAAATGAAAAGGCAAAATGCTATTGTTTAAATGAAAAGATGATCACACTTTATCCATTAGCATATAATGACATTTGAATTAAATATTTTGTAATCAAAATTAAGGTAAAATAAGACAATGAAATATGTAGAAGTTAGATATCAAAATCAGCCTAATTCTTCTTTTTTTTTTACTATTACTTTAAAAGAATGGATACTTTTGAACTGTGGTGCTGGAGAAGACTCTTGAAAGTCCCTTGAACATCAAGGAAATCAAACCAGTCCATCCCAAAGGAAATCAGTCCTGAATATACATTGGAAGGACTGATGAGGCAGCTGAAGCTCCAATACTTTGGCCACCTGATGCGAAGAGCTGGCTTATTGGAAAAGACCCTGATGCTGGGAAAGATTGAGGGCAGGAGGAGAAGGGGCAGCAGAGTTAAACAGAATCACCAACTCAATGGGCACGAATTTGAGCAAACTCCAGGAGATGGTGCAGGACAGGGAAGCCTGGCTTGTTGCAGTCAGTGGGGTCAAAAAAAATCAGATACAACTGAGTGACTGAACCAGAACAGCCTTCTTTATGGTCCAACTCTCACAACTGTACACAACTACTGGAAGAACCATTGTTTTGATATGTGGACTTTGTCAGCAAAGTGATGCCTCTGCTTTTTAGTACACTGTCTAGGTTTGGTACAGCTTTTCTTCCAAGGAGCAAGTGTCTTTCAATTTCGTGGCTGCAGTCACCTACGTAGTGATTTTCAAACAGTCCATTGTTCCATGTTCAGTTCTAACTGTTGTTTCTTGTCCAGCATACAGATTTCTCAGGAGTGCAGGTTAGCTGGTCTGGTATTCCCATCTCTTTAAGAATTATTCCAAACTATGTTGTGATACACCCAGCCAAAGGCTTTAGCACAGTCAGTGAAGCAGAACAAGATGTTTTTGTGGAATTCTCTTGCTTTTTTTCTACGTTCTAAACGATGTTGGCAATCTGGTCTCCTGTTCCTCTCCCTTTCTAAATCAAGCTTGTACATCTGGAGGTTCTGGGTTCATGTACTCCTGAAGCCTAGCTTGAAGGATTTTGAGCATTTCCTTGTTGTCTTGTGGTGTGAGCACAAATGTACAGTAGTTAGAATGTTTTGGGCAGTGCCTTTCTTTCGGATTGGAATGCAAACTGACTTTTCCAGTCCTGTGGACATTGCTGAGTTTTCCAAATTTGCTGGTGTAATGAGTGTTGCACTTTAACAGCATCATCTTTTAGGATTTGAAATAGCTCAGCTGAATTCCATCACTTCCAACAGCTTTGTTTGTAGTGATGCTTTCTAAATCGCATACTCTTCACACTCCAGGATGACCAGCTCTAGGTCTGTGACCATACCACCTGTGATTAGGTACCCTGTAAGAAACTGTAGGAGACATTCCATACCACAATAACTACTCACCTTTCTCGAAGAAACTATCGAAATTATGGTTCAGAGTTTAAAGTGAAGTCGCTCAGTTGTGTCCGACTCTTTGCGACCCCATGGACTGTAACCTATCAGGCTCCTCTGTCCATGGGATTTTCCAGGCAATAACACTGGAGTGGAGTGCCATTTCCTTCTCCAGCGGATCTTCCCAACCCAGGAATCGAACCCAGGTCTCTCCCACATTGTAGACAGACACTTTACCGTCTGAGCCACCAGGGAAGTTCAGAGTTTACCTAAATTACTCCTGGAAGCTGGAGGGTCTCCAAATTATTGCCATTTCAACGTATATTTATGTGATGTTTGGCACATACATCTCACTCAGTCCTCCACTTCCTTTTCTCCCACTCAGTTCTACCCAAGGTTCCCCCAAGAATTCCCTTCATCACCTTCTCAATTTGGCTATCTCTTTATGATAATGCCTTCCTTGCAAATTTCTCAAATGAAGATTTTTTTTTATTGTTTAGTTTGCTTTTCACTGTTTACCCAAACTTCCTCTTATCTCCAGATCAGGTGTTTAGCTCCAGCAAGACAAACTGATCTTATTTCCATTGCTTCTTCAAAACCATCATCCCAACCCCCTACTTTACCCTTGGCTTCAAGTCATCCAACACACCCCTGAGATTCTCTTTCATACACTAAATCCACTGCCCATGGTTATCACCTACCTGAAATATGAATTTTTGCATGATCTTCTCATCTCTAATCTTGTTTTTCATTGTTTTTACTTAAGTAATCCCAAGTATGCTAGCATTTATCCCCACTGCCTTGGGTTCTTTTTTTTTTTAATTTGTGTTATTTTATTTATTAAACAATTTTTTAATTTATTTATTTTAACTGGAGGCTAATTACTTTATAAAGTTGTGGTGGTTTTTGCCATACATTGGCATGAATCGGCCATGGTGTACATGTGTTCCTCATTCTGAACCCCTTTCCCTCTTCCCTCCCCACCCCATCCCTCAAGGTCATCCCAGTGCACCAGCCCTAAGCACCCTGTCTCATCCATCGAACCTGGACTGGCAGTCTATTGCACAGATGATAATATACACGTTTCAGTGCTATTCTTTCAAGTCATCCCACCCTTGCCTTCTCCCACAGAATCCAAAAGACTGTTCTATACATCTGTGTCTCTTTTGCTGTCTCACATATAGGGTTATCATTACCATTTTTCTAAATTCCGTATATATGCGTTAGTATACTGTATTGGTGGAGAAGGCAATGGCACCCCACTCCAGTACTCTTGCCTGGAAAATCCCATGGATGGAGGAGCCTGGTAGGCTGCAGTCCATGGGGTCGCTAAGAGTTGGACACGACTGAGCAACTTCACTTTCACTTTCATGCACTGGAGAAGGAAATGGCAACCCACTCCAGTGTTCTTGCTGGGAGAATCCCAGGGATGGGGGAGCCTGGTGGGTTGCCGTCTATGGGGTCGCACAGAGTCGGACACGACTGAAGCGACTTAGCAGCAGCAGCAGCAGCAGCATACTGTATTGGTGTTTTTCTTTCTGGCTTACTTCATTCTGTATAATAGGCTCCAGGTTCATCCACCTCATTAGAACTGATTCAAGCATATTCTTCTTAATGGCTGAGTAATATTCCATTGTGTATATGTACCACAGCTTTCTTATCCATTTGTCTGCTGATGGACATCTAGGTTGCTTCCATGTCCTGGCTATTATAAACAGTGCTGCGATGCACGTTGGGGTACACATGTCTCTTTCAGTTCTGGTTTCCTCAGTGTGTATGCCCAGCAGTGGGATTGCTGGGTCATATCTGCCTTGAGTTCTGAAAGACTTTTTTCAATTATTTCAGTGATGATTTTCTCTGCTTTGCTGATTCAGATACTAAACCTCTTGATGGATTCTCCGAATTTCCTAACTTTTATATATTACCTGTTTTTCTTTTAATTCCTAAAAGAGTTATGAAAGGTTTGTTTCCCTCTAGTTTTTGTTCACAGCTATTCATGGATTTTTCATATTATTTCGTGCTTTTAATTTCAGACAACTGTTTCCAGTTGAATTCCTGCATTAATTTCATGTGCTGTTCTGTGCTCCGCTTAGTCGCTCAGTGGTGTCCAACTCTTTGCCACCCCAGGGACTGTAGCCTGCCAGACTCCTCTGTCCATGGGATTCTCCAGGCAAGAATATGGAGTGGGCTGCCATGCCCTCCTCCAGGGGATCTTCCCAATCCAGGGATGGAATCAAGGTCTCCCACATTGCAGGTGGATTCTTTACTGTCTGAGCCACCAGGGAAGCCTGGTCATGGGTGTGACATATTTCTTCATTTCTCCAAAGATATCGGTCCTAGTACTTTCTGTTGGTTTGTTTTAACCTTTGCATGAACTATGTCTTGTTTAGCTTCACTTTTTCTTGTGCTTTTCAGGACTTCTATCTGCTCTTTGGGATCATGGTTGCCTGCTTATATTAAGAGTGCTAATTTATCAAGTAAGAAATGAATTGCCAGTTGATATCCGATGCAGGATGCAGGATGCTTGGGACTGGTGCAAGGGGAGGACCCAGAGAGATGGTATGGGGTGGGAGGTGGGAAGGGATTCATGTTTGGGAATGCCTGTACACTCGTGGTGAATTCATGTCAATGTTTGGCAAAAGCAATACAGTAATGTAAAGTAAACTAAAGTTAAAATAAAAATTTCAAAAAATTTTAAAAATAAAAATAAAAAGTAAACCCAATGAGAGGTTTTCAGTGTGTGGGATGAATGGGACTGGTTTGTTTTAATCCCCACTGTAAGGTGATCAAGTTGATCATGTTTGGGAAATCCTTGTTGTCTTTACCTGTAAGCATGTCCTTTGAGGCTGATCAGATGCCTGAGAGACCGTCTAGGGAAATCACACAGCTGGATGCCAATGTTCTTAGAGCTAAATGACTGAAAGGGGCTGCAGATTACTGACTTCAGTACATGAATATTCAGTTAATCTTTATTTTCAGCAAGGTTTCCTACTGTCAACTATATCTTATGTCCTTAGT
The DNA here is from genome assembly GCA_006410935.1 of Redunca redunca. Taxonomy (NCBI): domain Eukaryota; kingdom Metazoa; phylum Chordata; class Mammalia; order Artiodactyla; family Bovidae; genus Redunca; species Redunca redunca. Next base: position 71,318 of record SJYQ01001811.1, on the reverse strand, counting down.
TCAGAGACCCTTTGCTTCACCTTCTCTGCAGAATAAATGCTAAGGCTTTTTGTTTTGTTAATAAAAGCTTCAGTGAGATATATTTCAGTACTTTTTTATTCACCCATCTACAATATACAAGTCATTCTTTTATCATTTTCACAGAATGGTGCATCCATCATCATAATCTAAATTTAGAATATTTTTGTCTCCCTCAAAAGCAAGCACATATTTTTTAGTAATTGATCCCCATTAGCCCCACTGCCCACCCTTAGTCCTTGGAAAATACTAGTCTATTTTCTATCTCTATAGATTTGTGTAGCCAGCACATTTCACATCAATGGAATCATATAATATTTTGTCTTTTTTTTTGATGGATTTCTTTCACTTAGCATGAAGCTTTCAGAGTTTATCCATGCTGTAGCTTGTAACAGTATTTCATTTTGCTTTATTGTCAAGTAATATTCTGACATCTGGACTTACCAAATGGTGTTTATTCGTTCATGTGGAATTGATAAAAGGCAGTTCCCTGGTACTGAGAAGCTAGAGAGGCTCTCCTGATGCTCTCCTGATGTCCAGGTGTTTCTTAGTCACACTTCCAGAAAGTGATCCTGAGTCCAAAAACAAGTAGTGCTACCGGTTCCTGTATCCTCGAAACATTCTGTGTGATGACTTGGCTTACTTTGCACCCTTCTCTTGCCACCTTAAGAGAGAGCTTGTTTACTTCTTATAGTTCAAGGATCACTTTTTTTTTTTCTAACTGAAGTTTAGCTTCCACAGTTTCATTGTTTTCTTATATTGCTTTCATTTTGACCCTATTGATTTATGTCTTTTGAAAATCCCTTTACCAACCTTTAGTGGTTTTCTGAGTAAGTGATATAAATGCATTTTTTTCTACATATAATAGTAACTCAGAAATCTAGCTCAGGTACATTTTACTACCTATCATTCTCATCTATATATGTAGACACTATTAAAAAATGAATGTGCATATACACCTACAAAATAGTATAAACCATTCTTTGTAAATATCTCTGCAATTTATTGCTTGTATCTTTCTGATATCATCAAGTAACTTTCTTTGTGCCAAACTAAAGTTATTCTATACTTAAAAAATGGGCTTATCATTGATACAGAAACTAAAATGATCTTCAATCAAAGTAGCTGGCTATTCACCTGTTATCAATTTAAAAGTGTGCACTCTTCAAAATATTGCTTTTATTAATTATCAAATGTATATTTTGTCTTTAAATTGTGAATAGAAGAATTACAATTTTGAATATCTTTCATCCAGTGAATAACTGTATGACATTTTGTATGAGAAAAAAATATAGTATATTTCTTTAATAAGATGCCTAGAGATCACAACTCCACAAATCCACTTTACTCATACTAATATTCTTTTGTAAATACATGACTGAACCTCTAAGTTTCAATTTCATCCTCCATAGAATTTGTATTGATTTACAAATAAACTCATTGCCAAGCTTCCAAAAGGGAAAATGATACTGACCTGCATACGGTTATGAAGGAAAGCTAGTCATTAGGCAAACATTACCTCACATGCTGCTAGACACATGACCCTAAGTACATGCACTCAAGTAGCTCTCCAGTTGTACACAGCTGTGGATATAAGCTCTGGCGATGGACCTGGTGCATGGCAGAACTCACTCACAGTTGATTTGGGGCAATGTCCTGTTCTTCTCTGCCTTCATTTCTAGTCTTCTAAAATTGAGGTGATAAGATTATTTACTCCATAGTGTTTTTATTCATATAAAATTTTTGCAACAATCTTTAGCTCAATAAATATTCAATATTAATACTAGGAATAATTGAACATATCATAATTGTAATGTTCCTTAAGGAAATATTAAGATAAAAGGCATTCGCATTTAAAAACCATGGAAATGTTATGGGCCTTAAGAGTAACCTTAAATTAAAGTATCCGACTATATCACATACTAGTTACATGACTAGAGCCAAGTTTCCTAACCTTTCTGAACCAAAATACTCCACTGGGTCATTAGCTCATTTATTCAGCAATTATTTATTTGATAACTTTGATGTGTGAGGATGGATGCAGTCTATGAACCAGAAAAGTAGTGGCAAACAGATAAACTATTTCTTGGTTCACGTGTTGTTCAGAAAGCTAAATAGGTGAACTTATGGAAAAAGCAAATATAAGTATCATTTTCTATTTCCCCATTTTCCACATGTTTATTACAATGGGACCTGATAGCTTATACCAGATCATATTACTATAAAATAATATCAGCTCAAAATATATAGAAGAAGTAATTTAGTTAATCTCCATGTGTTTTTTAAAGCTAATATAATTAGAAATAATTTAGGTAATAGTATTTTTAAAAAGCGGCAGTTAGGGCATAACACTGACAGGAAGAGCAAAAAGACTCAGAATATGAGTTGCCAAACATTTCTAAAAGCATGTCAATATCATCATTTTCCTAGAGAACGTTTACAAAGATGGCACATTACCTTTATCTATAGAGTAATGGTTGGTAAACTATTTCTATAAATAGCCAGATAGTAAATGCAAACAGTAAATATTTTCTAATTTGAACTACATAAAATCTCATTGTATATTTTTAAACTCTTTAAATGTGTAAAATCCATTTTTAGGTCATAGATCACATGAGTCAGCCATATGCCAGGTTTGGTCTGAGACTACTCACTGCTATTACAAAAAGTTTTTGAACCCTATTCAATTCATAAGTGGCTAAAACCACTCATAAAGAGCTCCCCAAATTGTTAAGCTAAATCTCACTTTTCAACAAGGATAACTCATCAGCTAATCATCCATTTAACAGATAGGTATTCAGTACCTACTAAATATGGAGGAGAAAATGGCAACCCACTGCAGTATCCTTGCCTGGAAAATCCCGTGGACAGAGGAACCTGGTGGGCTGCAGTCCAGGGGGCTGCAAAGAGCTGGACGTGGCTGAGCAGATCCACACACACACACACACACACACACACACACACACACACACCCCTACTAAATGACAGGTTATTTTGGTGATGGGGTTGTGCTTTATGGATGGTTCAAGTATAAATATAAGCAAGTATCATTCAGGGTAAAATTGCTGAAATCTGAATAAAATGTAAGATATTGTAAGGAGAGAAGCTGTAAAATCAGTTTCAGTGTTGACAGAGAAGAAAAGTATCTGGAGAAAGTGACGTCTAAATGAAGACTGAGGACTCAGGGAGAAAAGACAAAAGTCAAGTGCAGCATTTGATAGACGAGAGAACTCAGCATGGCTGCTAAAAGGAAAAAGAGCTTCTTCTGTCTAAAGCATTCATGGTGAAAAACAGAGGCAGGGTGGAGTAATAAATGAGGCCAAAACGTTAGGCAACAAACAGACCGTGGATCTCATCAGTCGTATTTTGTCGTTGTTTTACCGTCACCAGGTTGTGAATGACTCTTCTTGACCCTGTGGACCGCAGCACACCAGGCCTCCCTGTCCCTCAGCATCTCCCGGGGCTCACTCAAACTCATGTCCGTTGAGTCGGTGATGCCATCCAACCATCTCATCCTCTGTCATCCCTTTCTCCTCTTGCCTTCAATCTTTCCCAGCATCAGTATCTTTTCCAAAGAGTCAGCTGTTGACATCAGGTGGCCAGAGTATTGGAGCTTCAACTTCAGCATCAGTCCTTCCAAAGAGTATTCAGGGTTGATTTCCTTTAAGACTGACTGGTTTGATCGCCTTGCTTTTCAAAGGACTCTCAAGAGTCTTCTCCAACACCACAGTTTGAAAGCATCAATTACTCAGTGCTCTGTCTTCTTTATTGCCCAGCTCTCATATCTGTACATGACAACTGGAAAGACCATAGTCTTGACTCTAAGGACCTTTGTCAGCAAAGTGATGTCTTTTCATTTTAACACACTATCAAGGATTGTCATAGCTTTCCTACCAGGAGGCAAGCATCTTCTGGTCTCGTGGCAGCAATCACCATCCGCAGTGATTTCAGAGCCGAAGAAGAGGGAATCTGTCACTGCTTCCACCTTTTCCCCTTCTATTTGCCGTGAAGTGATGGGACCAGATATCATGATCTTAGTTTTTTTAAAGCTGAGTTTTAAGCTGGCTTTTTCACTCTCCTCTTTTGCTAATTCCCACGCATTTTAGTTTACTGATTCCTAAGATGTCAGTGCTTACTCCTACCATCTCCTGCTCAACCATGTCCAATTTTCCTTGATTCATGGACCTAATATGCAAGGTTCTCATGCAACACTGTTCTTTACAGCATTAGAGTTTACTTTCATCACCACACACATCCAGAACTGAGCGTCGTTTCCGCTCTGACTCAGTCGCTTCATTCTTTCTGGAGCTATTAAGGAGTGTCAACTTCTTCCTGCCAACAGTGGTGAAAACATTAGTGGATGCTAAGCACATGAAAACTGTTAGCAGATACGCACTTTGGAAAAGACCTCAGAAAAAAGTGTGCACAGCAGAACTATTCAAGAAGCAGAATAGATAGGCCTTTGTGATTATGTGAAAGTTTTTTATGTGGTGATAAGACCTATGCCCAGTTATGCAACTTGCTTCACTGAGGTCAACTTCATGTTATGCACAAACTCTTCCTATCCACTCTTCTGCATTTTCCCAGATGGCTTTCCCTGGGCAGAATTCCTCTATCACCTGCATTAACCTCTTTAAACTCTATCTATTCTTCCCATGCCCTGTTGTATCCCTTGCTCTTTAAAATTGAAACATCTTAGTCCAAAGTTTATTAAATTTTAATTTTTCTCAACACAAAGAAGTCATCAAAATTGAGCCATGACTATTTTCCGCCTTCTGTTTATCTTCCTACCTTTCAAGCGGTGCTGACTCACGAGCGCAGGTGTGTACTCACTGACAAGTGTACAGATCTACAGGGCGCTGTGGACTAGCCTGACCAGCTGCAACCTGCAGGCCATGGCCTGTGAAACACTCACCAACAAGGGATTCCCAAACACTCCTATAGATGAATCTACTGTCTAACACAACTTTCACCCAGAGACTTTTTTTCCTTAACTTATTCAAAATCCTTCTCGTATTTTAGATATATCTGATTCCTGTATCCCCGCAATTCATCTGGTTCACCCTCATGTCTCTCTGGGACAGCTATAATACTATACTAATTGACATCTCTCCACACTGACCTTTGTTTTGTCCCAGTCAAATTTTTCCTTCATATTGAAGTCAAGATACTTTAATAGATGTTAAATCTTGTCATTCCTTGGCTTAAAGGCTTCTGGTGCACTGGGTGTCTAACCCATCTGATGATTTCCAGACTTGCTGAGTCCTCGTACGCCAGGCAACGTCACCTGGGGCTGCGGCTGATGATCGGTCCCAGGACTTTCTGTCGTTCAGTCCCAGTGTGCTCTGCTCCTTTTCTCTTCAGGAATGGGACCTAAATCCCTGTCTCTGCTGCATCCCTCCTCAGTTATTTGTCCCTTAGCTTTTGCTCATCCTTCTAGTTTTCAATTAAATATTAGTTCTCATGAAAGTCCTCCTTGATGTGTTCAATTCTGAGAAATGTTCAAATATTTCTGAAATCTAGACTCATCTTTCAAATGGCATGTACATTCAAAGTAGTAGTTTCTTTTTTCTTCTATTTTCAAAAATATTCTGTGTTATTAAATCAAGGGTACATGAGGCTTTGACTTTAAAGGCATTTGACAACTGAGAGCATGTGTGTGTCTCCAGGGAGCCACTGCCGTTCTGGCGCCGTTGCTGTCATTGCCTTCTTTGCCCGTTTTCTGCAGCCCACGGGCCCCAGAGCTCTGCCTCCAGAGCTTAGCACAAGGCTGAGTCTGACAGGTGGAGAGGCACGAAATACTCATTCCTTACAGAATAATCCCATTGCTTTTCATTCTCTTCAGAGGCAAATATGTGGTACTGAAAGTGGTACAACTATACTAGGCTTCCTGGGACCTTGATGATTTAGGAAAGTTTGTTTCAAATCCACAATTTCAAAAGATGAGAGAATCTAGAACTTTCCAATATCTTTATTCACAATCTCTGCTTCTTCATTGGCTCAAATGCTTAGATTATTTGTGTCCACAACTTGTTGTAAAACTCAGTCAAACACTCTTAGTAGGCATTAATTCCCAGAAAATATGTCTTGATTTTTAGTCTCTTAGTTTGATTACAAGTTCATGGCATGGAGATGGAGATTCTTCACATTATTCATCACAAAAGACTCTGTCAAGCACTGTGCCTCCTCCGATGTCATTAACATCATTATAGACCTGTGATACCATTAGCTATCTCACAGAACCCTTGGACCTGCTTTAACTTTGGGTTTGAAGAGAACCAAGTTCACCTCTCCTGAGAAAACAGAAACTCAGAGGACAGTGAAGCAAAGAACATGAATTTGACAATGAAACAGATCTGAGTTGCCCTTCTCGGTCTGTCATTTACTCACTATGTAATTTTTGGCAACTTGCCTAATATCTTTAAACAGCAGCTTCTTCAAATGTCAGATGACGTGGAAAGACTTTTCACCTACGTTGTTGTAAAGATTAATGAGCTGGTATATGGGGCCTGCCGAGTGTGGTGGCCATCACACGGTAGTCATTAAATAGTGATACAGCTATGAATGGGGAATGCGTTCCTGAACCATCTAAAACACACCCAAAAATGAGTTCAGGATAATAACTGTGGCTGGGACATTTTTCTAGTCAGTAGAGATGTTTTCCCAATATTTTATGTTCAACGTCCCTCCTTTAACCCTATGTACCCTTGAATATTGAAGGTACCATTAACTTCCAAGAGCAGCAGACAGTTAGTGCAATAACTCGTGATATTCAGCCATGTTTCAAAAATAAAAGTTTAAAATTAATGCCATAAGTTATTAGCTATTATGCTTAAATAATAGCCATTGGTTTTTGCATTATGTTCCAATAGTAGCATTAGCTATTAATCCTCTTATATTTAAAAAAATTAAGGGTTTCCTTAGCAAATTAGCAAATGCAAGAAAATGAAATCAGCCTTACTCTATAATTTTATTTCACAGCATGAGAGCTGGGCTGCAAATAGTCTTGTATAGGCATCTGGCCTCTAGTTTCAGAACTCTGCTAATAAGCTCTCTATGAACAAAATCAAGCTTTCAAAGCCTGAAGGATACATTTGTTCTGATATGGATTAAGATATAATTTTCAAATGATGGTAATAAAACTTACCTTAATTACAGAGGTTTTGCTTAATCATTTCAAGTGTTCTTAATATTTCAAGACCCCACAGAATTTAAAAGAGTTACATTTGGTGTAGAATTTAAAGTGAGTACAATTGATAAAACTCATTTAATAGAAATGTAGAATCAATCTGTCCAGAATGTCTGTCGAGTCCTTCTTATGTTCCAAAACCTTTGCTAGGTGACTTTAAAATAGTTTTAAGCAAAGCAGACAACATCCCTGTTATTACTATCCAGTAGGGTGAAAATTCGGAGAAGGCAATCCACCCCACTCCAGTACTCTTGTCCGGAAAATCCCATGGATGGAGGAGCCTGGTGGGCTGCAGTCCATGGGATTACGAAGAGTTGGACACGACTGAGCGACTTCACTTTCACTTTTCACTTTCATGCATTGGAGAAGGAAATGGCAACCCACTCCAGTGTTCTTGCCTGGAGAATCCCAGGGACAGTGGAGCCTGGTGGGCTGCTGTCTATGGGGTCGCACAGTCAGACACAACTGAAGTGACTTAGCAGCATCAGTAGCAGCAGGGTGAAAATTTGGCTGTCAGAGTTCAAGACACAATAAGAGATAAAACCAGATGGTATAAAGGTAAAAATTAACATAGATACACACAATGCAATATTAATGAGACAGAAAAGCAAGGAAAATTCTTCCATTTCTGGGCACAAAAGACTTGAAGAGCATTATACTAAATGACTGCAGCCAGAGAAAGACAAATAAATACTGCATAGTGTTGCTTATATGTGGAACAGACAGTATAATGGTGCTTGCCAGGGCGGATGGGGGGCAAATGTTGTTTAATCACTCAGCCTGCCAGGCTCCCCTGTCCATGGCATTTCCCAGGCAAGAACACTGGAGTGGGTCGCCATTCTTCTCCAGGGGATTTTCCCAAACCAAAGACTAAACCTGCATCTTCCGCATTGGCAGGCAGACTCTTTCCCACTGAGCCACCAGGGAAGCTCAGTGAGGGTCGGCAGGGAGAGGGAACAGGACAGAAACATTCATGACTGAGGTTCAGGTAGAGCATACACTGATATTTTGGGTACCAGTGCTCATTTGCTCAGTCGTGTCCGACTCTTTGCAACCCCATGGGCCGTAGCCCACCAGGCTCCTCTGTTGGTGGGATTCCCCAAGCGTGAAACCTGGAGTGGGTTGCCATTTCCTCTTCCAGGGATCTCCCCAACCCAAAGACCAAACCTGTGTCTCCTGTGTCCCCTGCATGGCAGGTGATTCTTTACCACTGAGCCACCAAGGACGTCCATTTGTGGTACAGCCTACAACAAAGACAGCAGAGACAATTAAGCAAAGCAGAAGCTACCTCTGTAGGTTGTTGTTAGAATCACCGTGGAGTGAGGAGCCTCCGGTTGTTTGGAGTCCGTTCTTCTCTTATTTTGTTTGCACATTCATCCTGAAATCTGATAAATATATCTATCGTATCAAAAGATCCCCTGCTTTCATCTTACAATCTTGCAGAATAATTGTGAAAAGAAAAATTCCGTGTTCCTGCAGGTGTTATTTGTTCTGCAGTGTCTCGCAGGCTATGTCTTGAAAAGAGTAAGATTATGAAAGATCACATTCTGGAAGGGAACATGAGCTGTCTTAGGAGGAAGGTTTCAGACTATCCGGCTTTGTGCTACTTCTCTTTTTCACTCCTCTTGTGCTTGTGCATCTTTATTCCACACTCTTCAGTATTAGCATTTCACCATCTAACAAACAAATGCTTATCTGGTCACTTCAACCTCGGTACGGGTCTACTGTGGGCCACTTTACCAAATGTAGGGGTACCAAGCGAGAGTATCTGGATTCAGCTCAAAAGAGGACACCGATATATAAGGACACAATTGGAAAATAGAGTGGGTGCATAATTTGTGAGCACAGAGGAGTTATTAAGGAAGGGGCCTTACACGTGACTGTGATAGCGTTGACGTGTTGCTGTACCATTTGCACCCGTAAGCAGCCCCACGCCCCTCTTGGTGTGCTAGCGCCTTGCTGTGTTGCTGTTGCTACTCTTGAGTCACTAAGTCATGTCCAGCTCTTTGGACCCCATGGACTAAAGCCCGCCGGGCTCCTCTGTTTGAGATTTCCCAGGCAAGAACACTGGAGTGGTTTCCATTTCTTTCTCAGGAGATCTTCTCAACCCAGGAATCTCACTCCCATCTTCTGCTCTGACAGGTGGATTCTTTACGGCTCATCCACCAGGAATTCTTGTAAAAAACCACCTGCGAATGCAGGTAACATGACAGATGCAGGTGTGATCCATGGGCTAGGAAGATGCCCTGGAGGAGGGCACGGCAAGCCACCCCAGTGTCCTTGCCTGGAAAACTCCATGGACAGAGGATCCTGGCTGGCTACAGTCCATGGGGTGGCAAAGAGCCAGACACGACCGTAGAGACTTAGCATGCACGTACACCACCGGGGATACCCCAGGGACTTGCTGCTGCTGCTAAGTCGCTTCAGTCGTGTTCGACTCTGTGCGACCCCATAGACGGACTTGCTGACCACACCGCAAATCTCCAAAGGTGGAATATTTCCTATTCTACTTCAAAACTGAACACCCTCAAATTTGTTCAGTCTTTGGAATTCACTCCTTCTCCAGAGTAAGAAGTAGAAACTTGCTTTCCAAGAATTTTTTGGTTTTCAGGCTCTGAAAGTTCCTACATCCTTTGTTAGTCGTGTGGCAAGATGGCAAGCTTCTTGTTTCTCTTCAAACTAAAAGGCTTGTATGGCTCTCTTTTCTATGAAACCATTTCATTGCCCAAGTTATTTAGGCAAATGTTAAAAACAGTATCCTCTACCACTCTAGTTTATTAACAGAAGCCAGGATGGATTCAACTGTCATATTAAAAGGGAAAATGTGGTACAGAGTTTGCTCTAATTTTTGTTAAACCACCCTTATAACTTGAATCTACTCCTTTTTAAATAATTAAGCAGTGTAGTATCATTTAATAAAATTTTAGTGTTCCTAGTAAGTGGTATGCTGATCTCTGAGCATCAATCTGGGCTCAATTAGAATAGGTATTGGGTTTACTTATTTAAACATTCAGAGGTGTTTGTAAACATGTCAGTAAATGGCCGTCTTACTGAATAGTGAAAGTTGTGCTGTACTTTCTGGGTGAAGAAACTGAGACGAAGAGTCATGCTAACTTACTGTGTAAGGTAGGCCAAAATACTCTAAAATAGACTCGAGCTATATAATCACTAAAATACTGTTATTTGCTCACATACCAGGTCTGAGCACTTGCTGTAGGTGGTTTGTGCCTCTCTTCCATATAGTGACCCAGTGACCGGGCTTTGGAATTCCATCTGGGGAGAATCAGGCTGTCCTAGAACATCATCATTTTTGCATAACATTTAACAAAAAGAGGGATGTAGTTGAAATATAGGCATTCTCTAAAAAACCTGGAAATAGCCCACATTACTTCCGTTCATATTCTGTTGGAAAGAAATAGCCATGTGGACACATCTACTGAAAGACCTTCCTAGACGCTATTTCACCTGGCCACTCAGGAGCCCAGGCATCAGGGGCATGCCCTTTCTCCCTAATGAACACTTTTTACACAGCTTTTAGGATTCCATACTCTCTTGAATGTATTCCTATCTCATTGACTGTTTTTTCCAGTCTCCTCAACTATTTTCTTCTCTCTGAACTCTTGAAGTTAGAATTGCCCAGGACTCAATCCCTGCATCTTTCATCTTCTTCATCTATTATCCTCAGTCCTTGGGTGATATCATCTTGATGTGTGGTTTCATATGTGATATGTGCTCACTACTCCCAGAAGTAGTCAGCTCAGACCTCTGTCGAGAATTCTAGCCACTTCTTGTCTAACTCTCACTAAACCTCCTCACTTGGCTAAGTAATGTATATCTCACCCTTCACATGTCCAAAACTTAAGATGTTCTCCTTCCTTGAACCTGCTGTTTAGAGGCCTCCCCCAGCACAGCTGTTGACAACTCCATTCTTCCAGTTTCTGCTGCTGCTGCTGCTGCTGAGTCGCTTCAGCCATGTCCGACTCTGTGAGACCCCATAGACGGCAGCCCACCAGGCTCCACTGTCTCTGGGATTCTCCAGGCAAGAACACTGGAGTGGGTTGCCATTTCCTTCTCCAATGCATGAAAGTGAAAAGCGAAGGTGAAGTCGCTCAGTTGTGTCCAACTCTGTGCGGCCCCATGGACTGCAGCCCACCAGGCTCCTCTGTCCATGGGATTTTCCAGGCAAGAGTACTGGCGTGGGGTGCCTTGCCTTCTCCAATCCTTCCAGTTGCTCAGGCAGAAAAACAGAATCCCTAACGTCATTTTTGCACTCCACAACGCAGGGAAAGGTCTGACTCAACTGAGTAATATGGGGACTCCCAGCAATTTTTACCACTTTTGTTCAGCTCAGCCTGGTTCAAAGCACCAGCATGTCCTTCTAGGTTATTTCAATAACTTCTTGAACAGTCTCACTATTTCTAGGTTACCTCCTATAACCTATTCTCAACTCACCATCCAGAGTAATTCCTGTAAAAAAAAAAGAGAGAGAGAGAGTTAATATTTTAATTGAGATTGTTTTATGGCTCGGCTCAAAATCATATAAATCCACCCTTTTCCAAACTAACCAAGTCATTTACGATGGAATATAAAGCCCAATGTACCCTAACCCTTGTTAGTTTTCTAGTTTTTGCTAACACTCTTTGACTCCCAAGTTTGTCCTCTCAAAGGCTTTTTCTTGTCTGTGATACCCTGAGGCCATATCTGAAAAGGGTGCAGAGAAAATGTTCCCCGGGAAGATCCTCCTGCTTTTCACAGAGCCCTTCAGCTCTTGGATACTTGATAGCATGAAGACAGATTTAAGGCCTGAATAGTCACAGGCCTTTTAGGCAAAACTCAGTTTTACGTGGCAATAAAATTCTCTCAAAAACTTGGTATTTTTCTGACATATTTTTTTTAACATCTTCTGTATGCTGGTGACAAAATCAGTTTTCTTTGCTAAATATCATTATTAGTTCCACCATATTTTTATTTATTTTAATCGTGATCTATTGTCAGTTCTCTCTTTAAACTTAATAGTAGCTATATCCTGAGGTTGTGTGAGACAATGAACTTAAATGTTTTCAACCCTTTTCCCATTTTCTGGACTTTCTCTTTTCTTCCTTCTCTTTCCAAACCTGTCAATTCCCAGCTAACCTCATATCCTATAGCATCTTGCCAAAAGCTGTTAGAGGTAGTCAGCAGATAATGACCTTCTGCTTTTTCAACCATTTCCAATAGATCTAAAAGGTAAACATGTATTTGCTCCACCTTCTCAGTTATCTCATACGCTTCCATGCCTCTCTATAGGTTCAGGTGTGAAGAACCCACCTGCAACGCAGGAGACCTGGATTCCAGCCCTGGGTCAGGAAGATCCTCTGGAGAAGGGAATGGCTACCCACTCCAGTGTTCTAGCCTGCAGAATTCTGGACAGAGGACCCTGGCAGGCTACAGCTCATGGTGATGCAAAGAGTTGAACATGAGTGAGTGACTAACACTGTATTATATGACAGATTCGCCAAATATTTTCACAGCTTGACAGAGCTCTCTCACTCTCCAAACTTCACAAATAATATTTGCTCTACCAACTAAATCAGAATCAATTTTGTTCAGTCTTGTTGGTAACATACTCCTCCGACTGACCTAATGTCAATTTCTGTAGGCAGACCTTGCTTTACTGGGCTTTGTTTTATAGCGCTTCACAGGTTCTGTATGTTTTACAAACTGAAGGTTGTGGCAACCTTGCACTGAGCAAGTCTATCAGCATCATTTTCCCAAAAGAATTTGTCCACTTCATGTCGGAGCCACATTTCTGCAATGCTCAGAGTGTTTTAAACTTTATTATCATTTATGACTATATTTTTGTGGCAATCTGTGATCAAGGACCTTTCATCTAACCATTGAGATTGTTTTGTGGTGCCATGAGTCATACTCCTAGGAGACAGCAAACTTAACCCACAGCTGCTGTGTGTGTTCTGACTGCTCCACGGACGAGCCAGTCCTCTAACTCTGTCCCTCTCCCTGGGCCTCCCTATTCCCTGAGAAACAAGGAACAGCAATATTGAAATGAAGCCAGTTCATAACCTTACAATGGCCCCCAAGTGTTCAGTGAAAGGCAGAATTGTTCATCTCTCACTTAAGCCAAGAGCTAGAAATGAGTAAGCTTAGTGAGGAAAGCACATCAAAAGCCAAGGTAGGCTGAAAGCTAAGCCTTCTGTATGAATTAGCCAAGTTGTGAATGCAAGGCAAATTTAAGAAATTTAAATTGCTAGTTCAGTAAACACAGTAATGATAAGAAAGCAAAAATACTTTATTGCTGACATGGAGGGGTGGTTGGGTTGGTCTTTTTCCTAGACCACCAAAACATTCACTTTAGCCAAAGCCTAACCCAGAGTTAGGGCTGCTGCTGCTGCTGCTGCTGCTGCTAAGTCGCTTCACTCATGTCCGATTCTGTGCGACCCCATAGACGGCAGCCCACCACGCTCCCCTGTCCCTGGGATTCTCCAGGCAAGAACACCGGAGTGGGTTGCCATTTCCTTCTCCAATGCATGAAAGTGAAAAGTGAAACAGTTAGGGTTAGGACCTTTCTAATCCCAAGTGAAAGTGAAAGTCGCTCAGTCGTGTCCGACTCTTTGCGACCCCATAGACTATACAATACAGTCCATGAAATTCTCCAGGCCAGAATACTGGAGTGGGTAGCCTTTCCCTTCTCCAGGGGATCTTCCCAACCCAGGGATTGAACCCAGGTCTCCTGAATTGCAGGCGGATTCTTTACCAACTGAGCCACAAGGAAGCCCAAGAATACTGGAGTGGGTGGCCTATCCCTTCTTCAGCTGATCTTCCCGGCACAGGAATCGAACTGGGGACTCCTGCATTGCAGGTGGATTCTTTGCCAACTGAGTTATCAGGGAAGCCCTTCTAATCCCAACTCTCTCCAATTCTGCCAAGCTTGGGGGAGGAAAGGAAGCTGAAGAAGAAAGTCTGAAGCTAGCAGAAGTTGGTTCATGAGGTTTAATAAGCAGTCAATCCATCAATTAAAAGTGCAAGGTGAAGCAAAGTGTGGGCGTAGAAGGGGCGCAAGTCATCCAGAAGACCCAGCTAGGGTAATGAAGGAAGGTCATTACACTGGACAACAAGTTTTCAGCGTAGACAAAACAGCTATCTGTTGGAAAAAGATGTCATCTAAGACATTCATAGCAAGAGAAAAGTCAATACCTGGCTTCAAAGTTGCAAAGAACAGGCTGCCTCTCTTGTTAGGGGCTAATGCATCTTTAAGTTGAAGCTGATGTTCATTAACATTCCAAAAATCTTTAAAAATTATGCTAAATCATTTTGCCTGTGTTCTATAAATTGAACAAAGTTTGGGTAACTGTGCATCTGTATAAAAGATGATTTACCAAATATTTTAAATCCACTGTTGAAAACTAATTTTTATTTAAAAAAGTAAAGTTCCTTTCAAATCATTACTGCTCATTGGCAATGCACCTATCACCCAAAGGTTCAGGTGGAGGTGTACAATGAGATTAATTTTTTCAGGCTTGCTAACGCAACATCCATCCTGCCACCCATGGACAAAAGAGTAATTTCAATTTTCAAGTCTTCCTTGGAAAGGAATAAATTTTGTAAGAATATAACTGCCATAGACAGTGAATCCTCTGATAAATCCGGGCAGAATAAACTGAAAATCTTTTGGAGACAGCTTACCAAGTGCCATTAACAAAATCTTTGATTCATGGGAAGAGAGCAAAATATCAGAAGTTAGGAAGAAGTTGATTCCAACCCTCATGGATGACTTTGAGGGTTTCAAGATTTCAGTGGAGGAAGAAGCTGCTGATATAGTGGAAATAATAAGAGAACTAGAATTAGAAGTAGAACCTGAAGATGTAACTGAATTACTGCAATCCATGATGAAAGTGACAGATGAAGAATTGCTTCTTATGGATGAGCAAAGAGAGTGGTTTCTTCAGATGGAAAGTATTCCTGGTGAAGATGCTCTGAAGATTGTTGAAATAACAACAAAGAATGTATACTGTTGTATAAACAGAATTTGAGAGGATTTAATCCAATTTTTAAAGAAATTCTACTGTGAGTAAAATGCTATCAAATAACATTATATGTTACAGAGAAATTGTTCATGAAAGAAACAGTCAGTTGATACAACAAACTTCATTGCTATCTTATTTTAAGAAATTGTCACGGCCTCTCCAAACTTCAGCATCCACCACCTTGATCAATCAGATCAGTCAGCAGCCATTAATACTGAGGCAAGACCCACTACCAGCAAAAAGATTATGACTCACTAAGATGATGGTCAGCATTTTTTAACAATAAAATATTTTTTATCCTTAAAATTTATTTATTTTAAATGTTGATGCTTCTGAACTGTGGTGTTGGAGAAGACTCTGGAGAGTCCTTGGACTGCAAGGAGATCCAACCAGTCCATCCTAAAGGAGATCAGTCCTGGGTGTTCTTTGGAAGGAATGATGCTAAAGCTGAAGCTCCAGTACTTTGGCCACCTCATGCGAAGAGTTGACTCATTGGAAGACTCTAATGCTGGGAGGGATTGGGGGCAGAAGGAGAAGGGGACGACTGAAGATGAGATGGCTGGATGGCATCACCGACTTGATGGACGTGTCTGAGTGAACTCTGGGAGTTGGTGATGGACAGGGAGGCCTGGCATGCTGTGATTCATGGGGTCGCAAAGAGTCGGACACGACTGAGCGACTGAACTGAAGTGAACTGAATTTGAATCTGGTAAAAAATAATTTAAGTAAGGCACGTTAAAACTTCAATACACACTTCAATAATAAAACTAGCTATGTATTTTTAAAGCCACACATGAACTTATGGTTAATGAAAATAGACTGTTCTTATAAGTGAAAGGTGGCATTTCAGCAAAGCAAAGATGTTAAGACTGCCCTTTAAAAAACCCAGAGAGAATAGCGTGAGTATGAATTTTTAAAAATTGGTTGATTTATTTTGGTGCATTGGTTCTTTGTTGCTGTGCACAGGCTTTCTCTAGTTGTGGCGAGTGGGGACTACTCTCTAGTGGTCGTGTGTGGGCTTTGCATTGTGTTGGTGCCTCTTGTTGTGGAGTGTGAACTCTAGGGTGCATGGGCTTCAGCCACTGTGGCATGTAGGCTCTAGAGCTCAGCCTCAGTAGTTGTAGTGCACAGGCTTAGTTGCCCTGCAGCATGTGGCATCTTCCCAAACGAGAGATCGAATCCTTGTCCTTCCTTGTCCTGTGCATTGGCAGGTAGATCCTTAACCACCGGACATCCAGGGAAGTCCTGACAATGGAGTTTTAAAAAGTTATCAATTGTAGGCTAGTTTAAAAAGGGAAAGAAAGTTTATTTCTAAAAGACTGAAAACCAGCTTCAGAGAAACTTGACAGTATATAATTGTAAAGCTATTTTTAACATTCTAATAAGAGTATGGGCTGCAGTGTTGATGAGCACTGTGTGGAACAGAGTCCAGGGTCAAACACTGGATTGTATACAGTTAAACAAGTTTTATTATCCTTTTGTTATCTATTGCTACATAACAAACTTCCCCCAAATTTAGCAGCTTTACTGGGTGGTTTCTGTAGTCCAGATGCAGCCCAGAGCTGCAGTCATCTGAACGCCTGACTGGGGCTGGAAAACTCACTTCAATAAGGCTCACTCATGTGGCTGTGGAGGGAGGCATTCCTTCCTTGCTGCATGGGTTTTTCTTTGACACACAGCAACTAGCTTCTCTCCCAGAGTAACTGATCCAAGAGAGAAAAATGGAGGAGATGGCAAAACCTTTAATGACCTCATCTTAGGCCTAGGTCACTTCTGCTATAATCTGTTCATTAGAATTTGGTCACTCAGTTCAGTCTTCATGCAGCAGGAAGGGAACTAAACCCTAATTCTTTAAAGGAGAACTTGTGCCTATCTATTAAACTCCACATCTCTGTAGAACTTTTCAGAGTCCTTAATACTCTGCTGTAAATCCAACTGTGTGTGTACCATTTCCCAAGCTTCTTTGGTCTGTGATTCATTTTTTTGTGAGTTATTTTGCAGGACTGGTGTTTCATTAAAGACACTTTGGGAAACACTGATTTAACCCTGCCATCGCAAGGGAGAATGTATATATTTCTTTAAGGTTGCAACGTATGGTATTGTTAGCTTTCCATAACGGCAATTCATTGTCATCCTGGTGCTAGATACAGATTTCTAGGCGTTACAGTAATAGCTGTAGTTAGCAAGTGTTTGTAGCTATCTTCTGCGTGTGCCGGTACTATCTAACAGTGGGCTCAGTCCAGTTCAGTCGCTCAGTCGTGTCCGACTCCTCGCGACCCCATGAACCGCAGCATGCCAGGCCTCCCTGTCCATCACCAACTCCCGGAATCTACTCGAACTCATGTCCATTCAGTCCATGATGCCATCCAGCCATCTCATCCTCTGTCGTCCCCTTCTGCTCCTGCCCCCAATCCCTCCCACCATCAGGATCTTTTCCAATGAGTCAACTCTTCACATGAGGTGGCCAAAGTGTTGGAGTTTCAGCTTTAGCATCAGTTCTTCCAAAGAAATCCCAGGGCTGATCTCCTTCAGAATGGACTGGTTGGATCTCCTTGCAGTCCAAGGGACTCTCAAGAGTCTTCTCCAACACCACAGTTCAAAAGCATCAATTCTTCAGCGCTCAGCCTTCTTCACAGTCCAACTCTCATATCCATACATGACCACTGGAAAAACTACAGCCTTGACTAGACGGACCTTTGTTGACAAAGTTATGTCTCTGCTTTTTAATATGCTGTCTAGGTTGGTCATAACTTTCCTTCCAAAGAGTGAGCGTCTTTTAATTTCATGGCTGCAGTCACCATCTGCAGTGATTTTGGAGCCCCCAAAAATAAAGTCTGACACTGTTTCCACTGTTTCCCCATCTATTTCCCATGAAGTGATGGGACCGGATGCCATGATCTTCGTTTTCTGAATGTTAAGCTTTAAGCCAACTTTTTCACTCTCCTCTTTCACTTTCAACAAGAGTAAGAGTGGTGTCATCTGCATATCTGAGGTTATTGATATTTCTCTCGGCAATCTTGATTCCAGCTTCTGCTTCTTCCGGCCCAGCGTTTCTCATGCTGTACTCTGTGTATAAGTTAAATAAGCAGGGTGACAGTATACAGCCTTGACATACTCCTTTTCCTATTTGGAACCAGTCTATTGTTCCATGTTCAGTTCTAACTGTTGCTTCCTGACCTGCATATAGGTTTCTCAAGAGGTAGGTCAGGTGGTCTGGTATTCCCATCTCTTTCAGAATTTTCCACAGTTTATTGTGATCCGCAAAGTCAAAGGCTTTGGCATAGTCAATCAAGCAGAAATTGATGTTTTTCTGGAACTCTTGCTTTTTCCATGATCCAGCGGATGTTGGCAATTTGATCTCTGGTTCCTCTGCCTTCTCTAAAGCCAGCTTGAACATATGGAAGTTCATAAGTAGTTTGAGCATACTTTGGCATTGCCTTTCTTTGGGATTGGAATGAAAATGGACCTTTTCCAGTCCTGTGGCCACTGCTGAGTTTTCCAAATGTGCTGGCATATTGAGTGCAGCACTTTCACAGCATCATCTTTTAGGATTTGAAATAGCTCAACGGGAATTCCATCACCTCCACTAGCTTTGTTCATAGTGAGGCTTTCTAAGGCCCACTTGACTTTACATTCCAGGATGTCTGGCTCTAGGTGAGTGATCACACCATCGTGATTATCTTGGTCGCGTAGATCTTTTTTGTACAGTTCTTCTGTGTATTCTTGCCACCTCTTCTTAATATCTTCTGCTTCTATTGGCTACTAAAGGGCAAATAAATGGTACTGAGCCCTGATGAGCCAATAAATGAAGAACAATCTAGAATAGTTACAATGAGGTAATAGCAGAGACATAAAGAATAAATTATGTGCCTTGCAAAGTCTTATGTGCTTTGGGCATATACCTCATTCAACTCCACAATAACACTATCGGGTGCATGAGTATGGCTAAGTCACTTCAGTCATGTCCAACTCTTTGTGACCCTATGGGCTGCAGCCTCCCAGGCTTCTCTCTGTGAGATTCTCCAGGCAAGAACACTGGAGTGGATTGCCAGGTCCTCCTCCAGAGGATCTCCAAGACCCAGGGACTGAACCTGAGTCTCTTCCATCTTGTGCACTGACAGGTAGGTTCTTTACCACTAGAGTCGCCTGGAAAGGCCAACCCCATCAGGTAGAGCCCTCTTTTACAGATGAGAACACTGAGACAGGGAAAGGTTAAATAACTGACTCAGTGTTACACAGCTATTAAATATCAAAGCTAGGACTTAGGTCAAGGGGGAGTTTGGCTCTCAAGTTTAGCTCTTTGCATCATGAATATGGCCTGCTAAGTACTATACTACCACACACTTGTAGAGAAGAAAAGAAGACTGCAAATAGCTCTAGTGTAGGGGACTAGAGGAAAGTGTCACCATGGAGGTAACATTTGAACTAGGTCTTAAAGAGTAAACAGATGGGGAAAGAAGAAAGACAGTTTCAGCCTTAGTACCTAGTGTCCCCAAAGGCATAGAGTTCTGACCCTGAATTGTGGGTTTAGAGAATGCTGGTGTGAATTAAGAGCCCATGGATGATAGAGGATTCTGGTAGATGAAGCTGTGAAGTGAATGGCAATTACCTGGAAAGTAAAATTCAGAGCCACAGTGTTATTTGGCTTCTCTCTGCAGATGTTTAAAATGAATAGCCACCTTTGCAAAGAGCGATCCATTGAGCCAGGAATATGTGTCTAAGATAGACTCAAATATGGGGTGTGGTGGACACTTGGATGCACCACCCAGAACCCCTTTCAGGGATGAAGGACTTAACTCTCCCAGATACTGGGAGTTCCTCCAGCAGGGAGCCCTCCATGGTCAGCCCTCTGTGGGGATTGCATGGGCTGAGGACAACTGCCTCACCCAGGGTCATGACCCTTTTTGGAGATGCCTGCATGAAATGACTGATCAGTGTTGGGTATAAAGGCTGGCCTTTTCCCCAACTCAAGACAACATAGAAAGGGCATCCTAGCCTTAGAGAGCCCTATAGAGTCGGTTGCAGACTTGGTTGAAATTGCAACACAGCTTGACTTATGTCTCTGCTCAGTCCTGCTTTCATCTCTCCTTTTCTGTGGGAAGTGATCCCATGAGGCTCCATAATACTATAAAACTCTCTAGCTCTAATCTCCACCTCTAAGTCTGCCTCCTGGGAACCCCACTAGGAGTACCGGGAATGGTTGAGAAAGCAGATGCTGGGATGGAATTTTGGAACTCTTGGCTGGCAATTTGAATTCCATGACTGGGGTTGCCCAGGTAACCGCTGGTACAAGGCAGCAGTGCAACTGTTAACACCTTTGACGGTGGTGAACTGGGTTGATATGCTGGTGACCCGTGGGACAAAAATCACTAATTTGTGTGGTGCTGTAGGAATTTGAGAAATGTGTGAGAAAGGGTTAACTATGAGGATGGTGAAATTGGTTGGCTATACCCAAACTCAATGGGCACTCTCAAAAATACAATTAGGACAAAAAAACCAAGCCTTTAAATTTAAAAGCTAAGACTGAAAGCTAAAGACCGCCTCCTTGGCTGCACAAAGAGGCTCTCATCTTTTGGAGGGAGAGCAGAGAAAGCTGAGGACCAGAGGACTTAATCATGACAGTAGCAGAGCTCAAAAGGAGGTTATGCTCCCAAACAAGACAGATCTGTTATGCCAAGGTCAGAGTCCTGGATGGAGGAGGAAGGAGGGGAGTGACCTTGGCACATGGACAGGACATCTGGATTGATGTTCATGAGAATCATGAATTCCCAGATTCCCCCTGAACCCACTGAGCCTGCCTGCACAAGGGCCCACCCTTCTTTAAGAGTAGCCCTTCCCCTGGCTTGCTAACGAGGTCAGTAACTAGAATTCAGTCCCAACGTAACCCAGCCAAGGACATATCGGACCTGATGAGGGAGAGAAGGAACTAGATCTTCCAGGGCAGATGGATGGGCAGGGGCTGAAGCAGGTGGGTGTGTCTGGATGCTGTGAGCCCTTGATAAAGGGTAGTAGAAAGTTGAATAAGAGAGTGTTTATCCAGGATCTAGGATGCAGGCCCCCGTACAAGCACAGTACCAAGATGCCCCCTGGAAAAGGCAGTGCATCACAATAAGTGAGGTAGTTGTGCCAGGATTGTTGTGATGGGAGGAGAAACTCTTTCTCCTGCAGTGGGTGTGTGGTATAAGACCAGGAAGCCACGAGAAGCCTTTGTTCTACAGGAACAAGGGAGGAGCATCATTTGCCAAGCAACAGGGATATGATGGTGAGAGGGGCCATTCAGCCCTGCTAAGAAGTTCAGTGGTGCTTGTCCCCTGAACGCCAGGCGGGATGGCAGGAGAGGCCATTTCTGGCAGCAGAGGGGGTGATAGAACCCCTAAATAAACACAGTTACCTTAGTGAGAGGCAGTCATAAAGGCAAACAGCGTGGTCTGTGCTCAGTGTATTATGGACACTATTAGAATACAGTATCTCTAAGGGCAAAATAGATGGGCAGCCAAGGAAGATGCTACTCGGACTTCCCTGGTGGTCCAATGGTTAAGAATCCACTTGCCAATGCACGGGACACGAGGTAGATCCCTGGTCCAAGAAGATCCCACATGCTGAGGAGCAATGAAGACTGTGAGCCCTCCAGCCTTAACTACTGAGCCTGTGTTCCACTCAAGAGAAGCCACTGCAACGAGAGGCCTGTGTACCACAACTAGAGAGGAGCCCCCGCTTGCTGCAACTAAAAAAAGCCCGCTCACAGCAATGAAGACCCAGAGCAGTCAAAAATAAATTAAAAAGTTAATTACTTAAAAAAAATTTTTTTTAAAGGAGGGTACTACTCAATCCATGAGGTCAAAAGCACCCAAGCGGGGATGATCAGGAAGCTAAGGGCAGTCATCCCAATAAAAGGTTTCTGAACCTGAGCCAGTTTTTGAACCTGGAACCCAGTGGTTAAAGAGGCTGAGTCCCCAGGAAGAAGAACCCTACAGTACTATAGGAAATGAACACAGTAATGATTCCCCCATCCTTCCCTAAAGAAATCTGTGACCGATTACTAGGGAAAAGGAACACTGATACCCTGGGACCAAACCGTTACCTTAGCTCCCTGTTAGCATGTGGTCACAGAGGGCCAGGTAATAGACGGAGTCCTGGCCACTCAGTGCTGAGCCCACTGGGACTGTGGGCCCCTCCACTTGTCATTTCTTGGTCCCCAAATATAGCTGAACTAGATAACCTGGTAGCTGACTGATTTCTGTGTTGGCTGGTGTCGTCAGAGCTATCAAAGTCCAGGGAAAGGCCAAGTTAGAAGTCTCTGAAAGTGCCCCTCTCCCCAGCCAAAACAGTAAATCAAAAGCAATATTGCATCGTCGAGAAATGACAGAAATTAGAGAGGGCAAGAATGTTTGAATTCACTGTATGTTTCCTACTGAGATCAATAAACTTCCCAGGTATCTCACTTCAGGAATTGGATATCAAGTCTAATTCATCTCCAAAGCCTTGAAATGGAAAACAGTTATTTCTAGTGATGATTTCATTTTAGCTATTATAACTCAATTCCATTATAACTAAATGATTTGGAAAATCTACAAAAACTTTTAAAATGAAATCTTGCCTCTGTATGCTGTCTCTGTAGGTACCCTTAAAAAGCACATTAGGTTAAAGAATTCTAAAATTGTTTATTGGAAACAAACGCTTTTTGGAAAAAAAAAATTATTTATTTGGCTGCACCAAGTCTCAGAGAAGGCGATGGCACCCCATTCCAGTACTCTTGCCTGGAAAATCCCATGGACAGAGGAGCCTGGTAGGCTGCAGTCCGTGGGGTTACGAAGAGTCAGA
The DNA here is from genome assembly GCA_006410935.1 of Redunca redunca. NCBI lineage: Eukaryota > Metazoa > Chordata > Mammalia > Artiodactyla > Bovidae > Redunca > Redunca redunca. The sequence goes on along the minus strand of SJYQ01001811.1, from coordinate 48,269 downwards.
CACAACTGAGCGACTTCACTTTGACTTTTCACTTTCATGCATTGGAGAAGGAAATGGCAACCCATTCCAGTGTTCTTGGTGGAGAATCCCAGGGACAGGGGAGCCTGGTGGGCTGCCGTCGATGGGGTCGCACAGAGTCGGATACGACTGGAGCGACTTAGCAGCAGCAGCAGCTGCATGCCGGTTCTTTAGTTGGGGCATGTGGGATCCAGTTCCCTGACCAAGGATCAAACCCAAGCCCCCTGCATTGGGAACATAGTCTTAGCCACTGGACCACGAAGGAGATCCCTAAAGCTTTTCATTAAAAAAAAAGAAGAAAACTATTTTCATTGTATCTTTATGTGTGTTTATTCATTTTTGGACCCATAATAACCTCAGTTCCTAAAATATGAAACCTGAGGTTGACTTTCCAGAAGATAGTTAAATACATATTTTTGATCTTTGCACTTCTCTTTTTCCTCTTCACTTCTTCAGCCTTTTCCTTTTCTCGAAATAACTTGCTTTCACTAACTTTATGTGAATGTTTTAAATATCTCAGAATTAAAAAACCTGAGACCATAGTATAATATTCAGTTTTTGATATATCTCTTTCAAAGAAAATTTACTTTTTGCCATTGTTATTATTTTAAAAGTTTTCAGTTCAGTTCAGTTGCTCAGTCATGTCCAACTTTGAGACCCCATGAATTGCAGCACGCCAGGCCTCCCTGTCCATCACCAACTCCCGGAGTTCACTCAAACTCATGTCCATCGAGTTGGTGATGCCATCCAGCCATCTCATCCTCTGTCGTCCCCTTCTGCTCCTGTCCCCAATCCCTCCCAGCATCAGAGTCTTTTCCAGTGAATCAACTCTTCTCATGAGGTGGCCAAAGTGTTGGAGTTTCAGCTTTAGCATCAGTTCTTCCAAAGAACACCCAGACTGATCTCCTTTAGAATAGACTGGTTGGATCTCCTTGCAGTCCAAGGGACTCTCAAGAGTCTTCTCCAACACCACAGTTCAAAAGCATCAATTCTTCAGCGCTCAGCCTTCTTCACAGTCCAACTCACATCCATACATGACCACTGGAAAAACCATAACCTTGACTAGATGGACCTTTGTTGGCAAAGTAATGTCTCTGCTTTTGAATATGCTATCTAGGTTGGTCATAACTTTCCTTCCAAGGAGTAAGCGTCTTTTAATTTCATGGCTGCAGTCACCATCTGCAGTGATTTTGGAGCCCCCCAAAGTAAAGTCTGGTACTGTTTCCACTGTTTCCCCATCTATTTGCCATGAAGTGATGGGACCAGATGCCATGATCTTCGTTTTCTGAATGTTGAGCTTTAAGCCAACTTTTTCACTCTCCTCTTTCACTTTCATGAAGAGAGTTTTTAGTTCCTTTTCACTTTCTGCCATAAGGGTGGTGTCATCTGCATATCTGAGGTTATTGATATTTCTCCTGGCAATCTTGATTCCAGCTTGTGCTTCTTCCAGTCTGCATTTCTCATGATGTACTCTGCATATAAGTTAAATAAGCAGGATGACAATATATAGCCTTGACGAACTCCTTTTCCTATTTGGAACCAATCTTTTAAATGGGCACAATTTAAGGGAAAAAATGACTTTCTAGGACATTTCAGTCATCACTGGATACAGATTTTTGATATTTCAGTGAAGTAGCCTCCATAGATCTTTTCTACAAGAGTAAACTTGATTCCTTAGAGTTTTTGCTTCACATACCAACATTGCAATACTGCATTTAAAAAGATTCTCAGAAATTACAGATTGTATCTTTCTTCTATCCCTATGTGCTTCCTACAACAAATACAGTATTTGGTAGAAGGTGATGAAAGTCACACGGCTCTGACAGCTAATAAATAGGTCTGATTTCGTCAATAGTTTCATAAATGTTCTCCAGTCCTCTAAATTCATTTTATCAGGGCGAACCATGCCCTGTTTGACCTACTCTCCATTCCAGGTGCCTCTTCACATGGTTAAGGATATAATTAGGAGGAATCAAGAGCAGCTATTTAGAATTATTTATGTGTCAGTTATTTTACATACAGAAAACAAAACCATAATATTTACATTTAACACTTTTGTTACTCATGTGGTGCTATGTATTAATTTGAATGAAAAAGATGAATATGTGTGAAGCACAGTTCTAGGCACTAGTAAGCACTCGACTAGAATCTGAATAACACCAAATTATTATTTTCAAAAAAATATTTTGATCATATACCATGGATCATAGAACATCGCTTTTTTATCTGGTCAACAGTGTTTTCAACTTTTAAAGGCTGGCTGGTGATATTGAAAAAGTTCAGGGCATTGCAGTCAGGGGGCATTGCGTGTTTCGGCTGTTGGATCCACTTTCTCCGAAGGCTCAGTCACCACGTGTCTCCTGCCCTGGAGTCTCCAGTTCCCAGCACTTGTCCCTGCTCCTTTCTGCCCTTGCCCCTGAAGCAGAGTGTCAGTTGCTGTTTTCTGCAGCATTTGTCCTGTTGTCTTTTCTCACAGCTGCTTGCTTTTCTTTCTCTTAAGGTTCCTAGTCCCTGTGGGCATTTCAGTTTGCATGCCTATCAATTTGCAAATTGAAAGGGACCTTGAAAGTGTTGAAAGTGTTATTATTATCACTTTTTCTCCTTCCACTTTTGTCTTCTGTCACTATTCAACTGTTACTACCAACCTGCTTCCTTCTTTAGACAGCAGGGTCTGAATGAAAGCTTTCACCTGGGAACACACCTCTCCTGGGAAGATCATGTGTGTGGCCTCTGTGCCTAGTAACCTCACAGAAGTTTCTGGGTTTAGTCATTGTTGCAAATACAATTCCTGCTGGTGAGTGGAACAGACGTAAGACTTTCATGGAACCTGGGGGCTTTTATGTTTGCTCCCAGCCCATCCCCCCAAATAACTCTTTTATCCTAAAATGACATTTACATTCACAAGGTTGAGTAAATAAACGCTGAAATTCTTTTTAGCAAGAATTTTCTGGCTGTGTATTCTGTACATTCGCAAAGAAATTATAATTTAGGCAATTCAGAAGGAATTAGTTATTTACTGTTCTGTAATTGAAAATAATTTTTATTTTCCTTTTTAACTCTTTGTAGTGTTTAGACAATTTATGGAAAATTATGTTACTCCAATTTTTATAATGTGGTTTATCTTTTCCTATTATCCTTTTGGGATTACGATTTACCAATTAGAATTGAGGATGACAAACACCCATTTTTGTGAATTCCTTCAGTGTTTCATTTCAAAAGTTACTCAACATTTTTTTGTCTTCTGTTCTCAAAAAGGCTCCATACCAACAAATGTGACTTAACTTGTCATTCTGTTAAGTAGCAATTGTTTATAGTATCGCATTAGCGTATTTTTAAAAATCTTCAAAAAAAATACAGCTGTAATTGGCTGACAGATTGATGTTACATCTATAGGCTATAAGGAGAAACTAAACTTCTAGCTTTGTTCTTTCACTACTCTTACCTATTTGGGGAGGACCCCTTCTAAGGCAGTTCCAGGTTGGCTCCCTTTTACATGGTCCACATCTGAGCTCCAGGAAACACTCACTATTTCCCAACATCATTTGAAGTTTGTCCCATTGCAGCCCTCCTTATTCTGTCACCAGACACAGCAGTGTGTTCACCACCATAGCCTTACCGTTCTTCTGTTCAGTTCAGTTCATTCGTCAGTTGTGTCTGGCTCTTTGCGACCCCATGGACTGCAGCACACCAGTCTTCCCTGTCCATCACCAACTCCTGGAGCTTACTCAAACTCATGTCCATCGAGTTGGTGATGCCATCCAACCATCTCATCCTCTGTCGTCCCCTTCTCCTCCCGCCTTCAATCTTTCCCAGCATCAGGGTCTTTTCCAGTGAGTCAGTTCTCATCAGGTGGCCAGAGTATTGGAGCTTCAGCGTCAGCATCCGTCCTTCCAATGGATATTCATGACTGATTGCCTTTCGGATGGCCTGGTTGGATCTCCTTGCAGTCCAAGGGACTCTCAAGAGTCTTCTCCAACACCACAGTTCAAAAGCATCAGTTCTTCAGCACTCAGCTTTCTTTATAGTCCAACTCTCACATCCATACATGACTACTGGAAAAACCATAGCCTTGACTAGATGGACCTTTGTTTGCAAAGTAATGTCTCTGCTTTTTAATATGCTGTCTAGGTTGATCATAGCTTGCCTGCTGCAGGGTCAGGGGCACTGAGTGTAGCAGTGCTTGCATGGGACCTTTTGAAGGAGGTTGCCATTATCTTCCTTACCTCCACCATAGTTTGGCCTCAGGTCAAACAACAGGGAGGAACACAGCCCCACTCATCAACAGAAAATTGGATTAAAGATTTGCTGAGCATGGCCCTACAGCATCAGAACAAGACCCAGTTTCCCCCTCAGTCATTCTCTCCCATCAGAAAGCTTCCATAAGCCTCTTATCCTTATCCATCAGAGGGCAGACAGAATGAAAACCACAATCACAGAAAACTGATCAAACTGATCACAAGCATCACAACCTTGTCGAACTCAATGAAACTATGAGCCATGCAGTGTAGGGCCACCCAAGCCCACGGGTCATAGTGGAGAGTTCTAACAAAACGTGGTCCACTGGAGAAGGGAATGGCCAACCACTACAGTATTCTTGCCTTGAGAACCCCATGAACAGTAGGAAAAGGCAAAATGATAGGATACTGAAAGAGGAACTCCCCAGGTCAGTAGGTGCCCAATATGCTCCTGGAGATCAGTGGAGAAATAACTCCAGAAAGAATGCAGAGACAGAGCCAAAGCAAAAACAACACCCAGTTGTGGATGTGACTGGTGATGAAAGTAAAGTCCACTGCTGTAAAGAGCAATATTGCATAGGAACCTGGAATGTTAGGTCCGTGAATCAGGGTAAATTGGAAGTGGTCAAACAGGAGATGACAAGAGTGAACATTGACATTTTAGGAATCAGTGAACTAAAATAGACTGGAATGGGTGAATTTAACTCAGATGACCATTACCATTCTTAGTGGGGGTAACTAGTAAGATAGCAGGTGCAGTCCTAGTTAAGGCAGCTCATTTCTGTATAAAAAGACTACTTTTTTAAGTGCTAACACTTCCTAGGATCAGTAGATTCAGCATGTTCAGGCAAAGTGTGTCTTTCTCGCCAGTGCTTTTAGCTCTTGGGAGATCAAATTGGTTCCTCTTCACAGGTATCCACCCTTAATACATTTTCAAGTAAAAGTCTGAGATTAGAGAAGGAAGCTCCTGCAGCTGCACATTCCTTGGCAGCCCACATCATAAATGCTTTTGCAAAAATGCCTCACCCAATTTTTTAAACTGTTCTGGGCTGCATTTAATAGATGATGAAAATAATGACTTTTAAATATGCCACTGCACAATTAGGCCACTAAAACAACTGAGATACTTTGGGAACCTTGAGCCTAGGAAAGAAGACAAAAATACCTGCAGGGAAAAAAAGCAAAGTATCTACAGGGAAAAGGTGGAACTTGGAGGTCAAAATTTGCATCAACACAGTCAAATTGAATAAATGTGAATGACACTGTAAAGAAGCAACCTCTCATTTCTCATTCAATAGTATACATCTGAGCATTAAATAATCTTTCCGTTTTGTTCTGCTTGAGCAGACTCAGGGAATAGCTAATGACACCACTGTTTCTCAGAAGTATGGAGAGGATGAAGGATGCTCATTCTCTAATAGCAGAGTCTATTTTAGAAAGAATATGTTGACATGATAGTTGTTGAAAATATGAGAGACTTTAAAGAAAATAATGGGAAAGCCAAACTATAAGACACCCAGAACAGAGAGCTTCTGAATGGAGGTCTCTCTCTCTCTCTGTCCCTCTCTCTCTCTCTTTTTTTTTTTTTTGGCTGTGCCCCATGGCTTCCTTGTGGCTCACATGGTAAAGAATCTGCCCACAATTCAGGAGACCTGGGTTCAATCCCTGTGTCAGAAAGATCCCCTGAAGAAGGGAATGGCAACCTACTCCAGTATTCTTGCCTGGAGACTTCCATGGACAGAGGAACCTGGTGGGCTACAATCCACAGGGTTACAAAAAGTTGGACATGAGTGATTTTGACTCCCTCCTGTGGCTTGCGGGATCTTAGTTCCCCGACCAGGGGTGGAATCTGTGCCCCTTGTAGTGAAAGTGCAGAGTCTTAGCCACTGGACCACCAGGAAGTCCTAGATCTCTCCTTTATGAGCTCAAATTCCCTTCTGATGACATTGTCTTGGCCTCCCACACGTCAGTATCTGAACCTGGAGATACCTTTCCCACCTGCCTGTGAGATATGTTTCCCAGCATGTACCACTGTGAGCCTATTGCTTCTGGCCAGCATCCTTTCTGACTGGTTGTTAAACATTTCAAATATCACTTAAGATAGCCCTCTATATCTCACCAAGAACATTAAAGTCCACCTTTTTAGAAAAGCTTCACAGCCACTCTATCAAGGAGAAAAGACAAGTATGATTTGGCTCTTCTTTAAAAAATGAAATGACCTAGCTATCTGGTGCTAAGTGCTAAGTTGCTTTAGTCATGTCCAGCTCTTTGTGACCCTATGGACTGTAACCTACCAAGTTCCTCTGTCCTTGGGATTTTCCAGTCAAGAATACTGGAAATGGCAAGTGGGATGCCATTTCCTTCGACAGGGGATCTTCCGAACCCAGGGACTGAACCTGCATCTCTCTCTCTCTCTCATTTTAAAAAATAAATGTGCTTATTATTTATTATTAAATCATATATAGTTGAATACAAATATAAATCACCTAGAATTTGAGCCATGGGGAGCTCTAACATGATAATAGGAAGGAAAGAGTAGATACATCAAAATAAAATGTGAGAGATACAGAAAAAAAATATTTGAGGGGGATTTTGAGGAAAGAGTTTTACTCTAAGACCTTCTGATTTGTAATGCAATGAATTTTTACCATATCATGGTTAATAAACACTTTTTGGCATCTAGGATGTAGGAGGTGTCCCTTGGGCTGAGGTTTAAAAGGATAAGAGAAGTGAAGCAGGGAAGCTGAGAGGCAGGGAGGAGACCCCAGGCAGAAAGAACAGTCTCTGCTACCAGTCTGCATGTCACGTCTCCTGCGTTGCCAGGTGAGTTCTTTATCACTAATGCCATCTGGGAAGCTCCTAGCTCTCTAGGCTGCTAGGCAAAGAAGGTGCGGGTAGAATCTAAAACTTCTCTCTCCTGACTGTGGGTCCGGCCGAGCCTAGTAGAAAGAGTATGTATTCATTTTCTGTTGCTGTGTGACAGATTGGCATGAACTTGTTAACTTGGTTTCTGTAGGTCAGCAGTGCTGATGTGGAAGGTCTGGCTTCCCCGCTTAGTGTGTCTGTCTCACAGGTGGCAGTCAAGGCGTTCCAGTGCTGCAGTTCTCATCTGGATCCTCTTCCAAGCTTGTTCAGATTGTTGGCAAAACTCAGTAACATAGGTTGTAGGACTGAAATTCCTTTTCTTGGTGGATGTTGGCAAGCTCCTGAAGATTGCCGTCAGGTCTTAACCTACTGCCCCCTGATGACATGGCTACCTACTTCTTCAAAGTCAGCAGGAAAATCTTCCTGACTTCTGCCAAGATGGAGTCTTAAAGGCTATAATGTAATCACAGCATCGACTCTCTCCTCTGACTCACAGTCCCACCCAGACTCTAGGAGAGAGGATTATATGAAGTATGGATGACAGAGGAGTGAAATTTGGGACCTTCTTAGAAATCTGCCTAACACAAGGCATGCGTCTCTGACACACAAAGAGGACATTTACTGTCAACTCTGTACTAACCAACTTTGGGACTTAGGTTCTCAGAGTCTCTTGTTCCTCAAAATTAGGGCAATGCTAACTCATCGATCGGGCTTTCTTGGTGGCTCAGTGGTAAAGAATCTGTCTGCCAAGCAGGAGATGTGGAAGATCCCCTGGAGAAGGAAATGGCAACCTGCTCCAGTATTCTTGCTTGGAGAATCCCATGGACAGAGGAGCCTGGCGGGCATTGGTCCATGGTGTCGCAAAAGTGTCAGACATGACTTGGCGACTAAAGGACAGTGACAACCACTCTTATATTGTTGAGAGAAGTTAAAATGCTAATGTCTAGACAGTGTTTGACATGAAGCTCATTCAGTGAAAGCTGGCTGCTGCTCCTGCTGCCTCTGGCCAGTGCATGCACAGCACATGCAGGGACACCATGTCAACCCTGTATTTCTCATGTTATTATAGGTGAAAAGCAGTGTGTTGCAGACTATGGTATTCCACCTGGTGCACTGACAATGGAACATGGAAAGGAAAAAAAAAGAGGACTAGCTCATCTTTTATTATTTTATTTTAGAGGCTACCTGTGTTATCTCATTAACCACAAGAACCCTGCACAGTAGATATCTATCACCATCCCCATTGAACAGGCAAGGAAACTAAAGCCCAGAATGTTTTCCTGTGCGCCCCAGTGCCCCAGTGAATAAGTGGCAGAGTTCATGACTGAAGGTCTCAGCCTGTAACAGGGTATCCCACCAAAGGGCCACTGAGAAACCATGCTGTGTGTGTGTGTGTGTGTGTGTGTGTGTGTGTGTGTGTGATTCATCAGGAAGGAATGCAAAGAATTTCCCCTCCCCTCGGGGAGAAGGCTGGGCCCCTTTACCCTCAACAGAGAGTACACAGATTTTCAAATGTTGCAAAGGGCCATCAATTCCTATTGTGAGAGGAAAGGAGCTGAAAGAATATTTTGTAAATAAGGACTCAAGAGAGAGGGTCTGGAATTAGTGATTGCAGTGTTTTTCCTACTGTTTGGTGCTGTTTTTGAGGTTTAAAATAATCCATTTTTTTTGTTGTTGTTACAATGTCATTATTTCTATTTCTTAAAAAAGCCTCAAAATATGAAACAAGATCAATTACATAACTATTAACTCTCATTTAAAAAGGAAAAAATAAAAAAGAAACAACTTTNTTTCTACCCAGAGGATTATATACTGAACTAAAATTTCTAATTAAAAAAAAAAAAGATATTTAGATTACGCCAAAGCTCTCAAAAAGGAGCAGAAACTTGATCATTGACCAGGCAAAGTTTATGCTGCAAAAATAGTTCTTGCTTTAGTTTAAAGGTTTTCTGAAAAGGTGGGGTGATGGGGTGGTAAGAACAGAGCAGTACTGAGGTGGATGCTGGTAACACTTTAATAATGTAGCGATCTACACTTGGTAAAATGAAAGAAGGGGAAGATGAACTAAAAAAGTTTTCTTTGAAATAATAATTACATCTCCCTAGCAATAAAAAGTTTCTGCAAAAAGCAAAAGCAAAATTGTTCAAAAAGATCTCAGAGTTCTGGAATAGAGATGGAAGTCTTTGAAGCTGAGGCATCAGAGAAAAATATTGGGAGATAGATTATTACCATCTCTTCATCATTTCACCAACTGGTATAAAGTCAGAAAGAACATTTCAACAGCTGGCTCACTTAACTTTCTTTAAAGATGATTTAGTTTTGAAGAATAATGAGTATATTGGATCTAAAAAGATTTTCATAGGCTGAAACGAGCACTTTTTAGTAAGATAAGGTTTAGGGTCCTCTGCTTGGGTCCAAATATCTAACTGTAGGTATGAGACAGAACAGACACATGAGTTAGCAGTAACATGCAGAGACTATGTGTTGCCTACCCATTTCTATTTTCTCCTCTTCCTTAATAATAAAACTTTAATTTTATTTGGAGCAGCACAGTACCTAGCTAAGACTTATTTTCCAGCCTGCCCCCTAAAAAAAGTTTTGTCCAATGAGATATAAATGGGAATCTTTGCAAATGATTTTTGAGATCGCTGTTAAAAGGTATTGATTCATGTAGGACGGATATCTTTTTTGCCTCTTGCTCTTCCCTTTCCTCCTGCCTAGAATATAGATACGATGGCTGGAGCTCTAGCAGCCACATTGTGTCACTGATGATAGACACAAGTAAGGGTTTCAGAGAAAAACAACAAGGTAGCACTGGGTTCCTGATGGCATTTTGGAACCTTTATGGCAGCTCTGAAGTATATGACCTCTCAATTCCATTTATGTGAAAGAATAAACCCTTAATTAGTTATCGTGCCACTTGGATATCTGCTGCTAGCAGAGAATCTCAATTCCTGATACTGGTCAGTAGTTCAATGTGATTATGAAAATGGTCCTGATGATCTGAGACTGCATTAGTATTTTGTGCCTGGGTTCATCGAGACTATGTTTATTGAAGAAGAACATGAACTTGGGCAAACTTTGGGAGCTGATAAGGGACGGGAGGCCTTGTGTGCTGCAGTCCATGGGATAGCAAAGAGTTAGACATGACTGGGTGACTGAAAAATGACAAGACTACAGAAGCAAGACAACAGCAGAACATCAGCAACAAAGATTGATGCCTCAGTTTCCTTCTACCACAAGCCCACCAAACAAGGCAAATATTATTTTCCTGAAGGCCCCTGGTGGGGATATGATGCTGGCCTGATCCAGAAGTGAGGAAGTCAAAGAATATGCTTAGATAATAAAGGCAGAAATGCTTGACTCTGCCAGCTTTGTACTTCATGAGTAATAGGAAACAAAGGGATGGTATGCTAAATACAGCTGGTTGTCCCCAATATCCATTATCCCCTTTCCTAAAGCAAGAGTACCTCCAAGGTTTAGCAGGGCATATGGCTCCCTAGAAAACATTGCATTTCCCAGCCTCTCTTCCTTAGATGTGCAGGCATGCAACTAAATTTGAATCAACGAAGTATAGTCAAGATTGGCAGTTTCTGGATGGCCTTGCTAAGGGACAGCACGTAGACACACTCAGGTATTTCTGCCGCTCCTCTGTCCTGTTGCTTAGAACTTGGATGCTAACACTCAGACCTTGAGATGTAAGCCATGTACAAAAGAACAAGATGGAAGTCTGTGGTGTTGTACAGGGCCATACTAGTTATAGCTCACCTCCCTGAAATTTTAGACAGAAAACCATACATCTTGTCTAAACCATTACTGGTTAGGTTCTTAGTCACTTGTACCATAGCCTTATAGTACAAAGGCTTGGGGAATTCATAATCATGTCAGAGGTTTGAAAGAACTGAGTCTACTTAGCCTAAAGGAGAGATCACTCAGAAGGAGAAGGTGGCTGTTTTTAAAAAACCTGCAACTTCTTGCAGAAGAGGCTTAAATCTCATTTGGTGTGGCTTTAACGAAGAAAACTCTAATAAAAGACAAATATGGATAAAATATAGGACAAATTGAGGCTTCCCCAATGGTTCAGTGGGTAAAGAATATGCCTGCTAATGCAGAAGGCATGAGTTCGACCCTTGGGTTGGGAAGATCCTCTGAAGGAGGAAATGGCAACCGGCTCCAGTATTCTTGCCTGGAGAATCCCATGGACAGAGGAGCCTGGTGGGTCTGGACAAAGACAGAGGAGTGCAAAGCCTCCCACCTGGATCCTGCCATGGGCTCTATTATCTGACTATTTAATCAAACATTCCTTGGACTGTAAGCTCAGTGAGGGCAGGGACAGCATCCCCCACCCCTGCTCAGACTGACCACAGTGCCCCCTACCCCAGCCTCTTGCAGGTGCTGGATAAAGTTTTGCTCTGTGGGTCAGAAGACAAAGCAAACCTGGACGGCGGAGTGAGAGGCCTCTGTAGGACCAAAGGGGTGAGATTTGAGGACAGGCCCTCTCCCAGTAGCCAGCAGACTTACACTGCTTTTTAAATTCAATCCTTTTTCTTGTTTGGTAAAGTTAAAGCAAAATCTACTTTAAAAAGGGAATGCTGGCAAGAATGGCCATTATCACATAACAGAAGAATGTATGGGACAGTAATGATTCTAGGGAAGAGACAGGGAAATTCTCCACTAGGTCTCTCCAATGTGTGTGTCCATATGTGGAAATATCTACGGAGAAATACACCAGGAAATACGGTAAAGACCTTCGCCATTACCACTTTCAGATATGTAGACATTTACCATAGTTCTCTTATTCCCTTCAGCCACATTTCAAGCCTTGCCATCTTGATCCCATTCAGAAAATTTAAACTTTGCAAGTAAAACTGTATCAGATGTTTTGCTTACAATTTTCTCTGTATTCCTTTTATCCCCAAAGCTAATTCAGGTGTGCCATGCTTTAAGAAATTCAAGTACAGTATACTAGAACCCCAACTTGACAACATATAAATTAGGGGTTGAGAATTTGCATTACAAAAAGAGTCTAAATGTATCTTCTTAGGACAATGACACATATATTAAAACTAAAGCCACATCATTATAATAAAACTAAACTCTCCCTGAGATTATAATGCAAACCAAAGGAAAAAATGCTATTTTAAGGACACGAATCCAATTGGCAAATCCTTGTGATTAGGGCATTCATTGTAATAGAATTGATTAGATATTCTTGGAATCCGGCAAAAAACAAAGGTCTATGACACACAGAAGTGTTGTACAAAGAGAGTTCTCCTTATGTTGTATTGGGAGAATTATTACTTAAAATCAAAGGGACTTGCAGAAAATGATCACAATAATGACACTGTGTTTTCCCTGATGCATTTTATGTAGGAGCCCTTTGAATCAATATGTTTGGTCCTGGATCATTCATTCACTGAATGTTGTTTCTTATTTAGTCGCTCAGTCACATCTGACTCTTTGCAACCCCATGAACTGTGCCAGGCTCCTCCTCTCATGAGATTTTCAAGGCAAGAGTACTGGAGTGCATGGCCATTTCCTTCTCCAGGGGATCTTCCTGACCTAGGCATTGAACCCAGGTCTCCTACAAGTCTCCTGCCTTGCAGGCAGATTCTTTACCACTGAGCCACCATTCCTCAAAGACCTCTGCTCCCTGCCCTACGCTACCTGCTGTTCCTTTAAAGAATAAGGCATAGAGGTACCTGTGTGTTATCCATTCACAGACAAGTACTCATAATGGTTTAGCTTTACAGAGAGAAGTTATGGCATAAGCTACTTCTTGCTCTTTGAGAACAGAGTGAATTGATGTATGGTTCACTAGTTCCCGCCAGGTTATATCAAGGTCAGAAGTTGGGGCTTGGCATAACCATCATAGTCCCTAAGGACTTCCATTGTTTTCTACAGCAGCCATATTGACTGTTGGCTTTGAGACAGTTTTGGTCTTTGGATTATGCGGGCTTCCCTTGTGGCTCAGCTGGTGAAGAATCCACTCACAATGTGGGAGACCTGAGTTTGATCCCTGGGTTGGGAAGATCCCCTGGAGAAGGAAAATGGGAACCCACTCCAGTATTCTTGCCTGGAAAATCCCATAGGCTGGGATTGCAAAGAGTCAGACATGACTGAGCAGCTTTCACTCACTAGCTTCAGTAGTGCTCTGTGAAGGGAAAACGAGGAATAGCTTTTTTTTTTTTTTTTTTTTAACTTAGGATGTGTAATTTCTTTAGAGAGGAGAGGAAAGACTTATCCAAAAGTTAGACGGACCAAAAGACTACCATAAAGCTGTCTGAAAGAAACTTCCCTTACATTAGAGATAGGAAATGAAAACCATTATTTTTCTTTTGTAGTTGAAACATAGTTTTTTATATTGTAGTATAATATGTTATTAGTTTTAGGTATACAAAGAAGCCATTACTTCTTGATGACCTCTTATGTGTTTGGTATATCGCCTCGAGAAAACTTACAAAAAGTATTCTGTAAGGCAGCTATGCTGGGGCTTCCAAGAGGTTCTGGTGGTAGAGAACTCTCCTGCCAATGCAGGAAACATAAGAGACAAGGGTGTGATCCCTGGGTCAGGAAGATCCCCTGGAGGAGGGTATGGAAACCCATTCTAGTATTCTTTCCTGGAGAACCCCATGGACAGAGGAGGCTGGCGTGCTCCAGCCCGTGGAGTTGCAAAGAGTCAGACGTGACTGAAGTGACTTAGCGCACATGCACACAAGGTAGCCACGCTATGAACTAACACTCCAGTCTTACAAAGAAACCAGATCTTAGGTTACACTAAAGAGATGAGGTCTCAGAGCAAGAAAATGGCAGAACCAGATTGAGAACTTTCCCCGAAGCTGAAAGTAAATTTCTGTTTCCAAAATGGTAGAACAAGACGGATGTTTTCCTCTGTGATTCTGGAAGTCAGAGCTGGCTGGAGGGACTCCATATGTGTTTTCATATGTTCCTAATCCAGAGAGTATTTCTCCAGAGTCAGATCTTCAGATGGAGACCCAACTGATGCAAAGAGTATATAAATGAATGGATAAAGCTGGAAGAGATTAAACCTCTGCCCAAGGAAGAGTGGGAAGGAGAGTTAAAGCATCTGACACCCTAACCAGACGCCACTTTTGGGTGAGCTTCCTGTAGGGAGCAGGAGCTAGACGTGTGGGGGTAATGTCGTCTATTGATGAGGCAGGGTAGGAAGGGGGCACACTGACCTTGCCCTTGGTGGAGTGTGGGAGAGAAGGAGTGAGCTAAGCAAGCTCCTTGAACAGGAGAAAGAGGACCTTGGTCTCCCTGATGAATTTGGAAAGAGAAGCTGAGCATGCCTTGGCCAGCCTTCCTCTTCGTTTCATTTTTGGGAGCCACCTATCTATGAGAATACAGCTTTACTTTTTCATGTTGTAGTTTTACAAGAGCAGGGCCCCTTTTGAGGGAGGAGTTAGGATTGCCAGATGCAGACTGTGACTGGGTTGGCAAATCTGTCTCATTCTGGAAGCTAACTTGCTGATAGAGGAAACATTCACCAACACCAGCTTTATCTGTAAAAGTACATTTTGTATTCTTTTCTGCCTCGCTCTTTTGACTTGTTTCTGACTTGGTCTGGAATTCAAGTGAGAGAAAGAAAGCAAGTCTACTGTTCCTTCAGTTCAGTTCAGTCGCTCAGTCGGGTCCGACTCTTTGCGACCCCATGAATTGCAGCACGCCAGGCCTCCCTGTCCATCACCAACTCCCGGAGTTCACTCAGACTCACATCCATCGAGTCAGTGATGCCATCCAGCCATCTCATCCTCTGTCGTCCCCTTTTCCTCCTGCCCCCAATCCCTACCAGCATCAGAGTCTTTTCCAATGAGTCAGCTCTTCGCATGAGGTGGCCAAAGTCCTTTAGTTTCAGCTTTAGCATCATTCCTTCCGAAGAAATCCCAGGGCTGATCTCCTTCAGAATGGACTGGTTGGATCTCCTTGCAGTCCAAGGGATTCTCAAGAGTCTTCTCCAACACCACAGTTCAAAAGCATCAGTTGTTCCTTAGATCCCCTCAAATTTCAACCAGGTGAATATGAAGAGGAAGGGGGCCCCAGGAGATGTAATAGCTTAGGGACCACAAGCAGGAAGAATTTGGAGCCACACAACTGAGCTGTGATGCTAGCAAGAGAAATATCAATAGGAGGAGCAGAGAACAATGCAGACTGTGCTATTGTCAGAAACTCTTCTGTTTTGGGGGGATGAATGAATTCTTTCTGAGGACCTCCCTTGCATCAGACAAGCAGCAGTGAGGCTCAGCGTTTTGCTCAGGCATAAGGGGGTGGAGGGGACTTTCAGACTGGCCCAGTTTGGGTCCAAGGTCCCCCTGAGATTGCAGCACTAACTGCTGACCAAATATTTGGAGCTGCTTCTGTGTGAGATACAAGGTGACATAAGGGAAGGTGCAGGAATTCAGGATCTGGTTCTTCTTCATTGGGTAAGTGGACCAGGGAAGAAAAAGCAATTTCTGCTTCAGGTTTAGAATAAATATTTTCTCCATAGCCATTCTCAAGTATATACACACACATACATATACATATTGCTTTTTTCTAATTATATAAATAGCATATGTTTATTGTAAAAAAATGGTAAATTGAAAGAAGAAAGTAAAAGATTCTTAGAAATCAGACTTGTGGTTACCACGGGGGTGGGAGAAGAATGCGCTGGGAATTTGGGATTGGTAGATGCAAACTGTTACATATAGAATGAGTAAACACCAAGGTCCTACTGTATAGCACAGGGAACTATATATCCAATCTCCAATTTTCCCTTATGGGATAAACCATAATGGAAAAGAATATTAAAAAAGAATGTATGTATGTGTATAATTGAGTCACTTTGTACAGTAGAGATTCGCACAACTTTGTAAATTAACTATATTTCAATAAAAAATTATAAAACTCCTACAAATTTTAAATCACATTTGGCTGCAAAAATTAGAAGTCCAGAGAAAGCAGTTTTGAGATAGAACCACAGCTACCTGATTCCTTTAGGAATCAGACTCTCTGCCTTTCCGTTTCACCATGCTGATTGTAAGTGTTTGCCTCGTGTCTGGTACCTCATGGCTACAAGATGGCTGCTGTGGCTCTAAGTCTTATATCCTTCTGAGGCAAAGAGAAGGGGAAGCAAGAAAGGTCACTACCTATATAAGAAAAATAAAAGCTTTTTAGAAACTCTCACTTCAGTTCTCATTGGCTAATACATTTCATGTAGTAGTCTCCTAACTGCAGGGAAATTCAAGACAGCGAGTATTTTAGGTTGGTCCCAAGGTTTCCCCAAATGAACTACCATATGACCCAGCCATCCAGCTACCAGGCATATACCTGAGAAAATCATAATTCAGAAAGACACATGTACCGCAATGTTTATTGCAGCACTATTTACGATAGCCAGGACATGGAAGCAACCTAGATGTCCACTGACAGATGAACGGATAAAGAAGTTGTAGTACGTATCTATAATGGAATATTTCTCAGCCATAAAAAGGAATGAAATTGGGTCATTTGTAATGATGTGGATTACCTAGAGTCTGTCATATAGAGTGAAGTAAGACAGAAAGAGAAAAACAATATTGTATATTAACATATATATATGGAATCTAGAAGAATGGTACAGACTGTACCTATTTGTGGGGCAGGAACAGGCATGCAGATGTAGAGAATGGATCTGTGGACACAGGGCGGGAAAGGAGAGGGTGGAATGAACTGAGAGAGTACCCTACCAGGTGTAAAGTGATTAGCTAGTGGGAAGCTGCTATGAAACACAGGGAGCTCAGCTCGATGCTCTGTGATGACCTAGAGGGGTTGGCAGAGGGGAGGGTGGGAGGGCGGCTAAGAAAGGGGATATATGTGTACTGATAGCTGATTCTGAGACAGACTAACAGGACATTGTAAAGCAATTATACTCCAATTAAAACGTAATTTATTAATTAAAAAAATCAGGATTTTGTTGGTAAGGAAGAGGAAGCTGTAACTGCTGCAGGGGCAGGTAGTGCTTTCTTCAGCTCTGGCTCGCCCCATGTTCTGCCTCCTGTGCCTTTCCTGAACCATCCATCCATTCTCTTGGTACCTCCTGTGCTGTTCTGTCGCCCAGGTCGGAGCACCAAGCCTTCCACGAATTTTACATCTGACTGGCAAAAGGAGACTCTTCATCTCTCCTAGTTTTTATGCATTGAGTTGAGACTGTTACACGTTTTTAAAGCATGTGTACACACTCTCCATAGCATTTCATGACCTGTTCTTTTCTCTTGATGATATATGTATTGTCAGTCGTCTGACAGTAGTCAAAGTAAGAACACAATAGATCAGATGGAGATAAATAGTAAGGAGAAAAATATAGCTGGATGAAGGAGATAGGGAGTGTCAAGAAGGAAAGAGTCCTATGTTATACATATAATAGTCAGGTAAGGTTACATTGATAAGCGGAGCTTGAAATAAGAGAGCTAGCGAGTTGTGGGCATTTCTTGAAATTTTCTAGGAAGAAGGAACAGCACATGCATGAACAGTACATGATACGTTTGAGGAACAGTATCAGGGCCTTGATAATTAGATCAGGGTTAGCAAGGTAAGAGTATTCAGAGAGGAGGCAAAGATAGCCCTGGAAATGCTGATACAGTCAGAAGAGCATTTTTTAAGTTAGTTGCATAGTATTTAATCACTTTGTTAGACATCTGAGTTCTTTCCAATTGTTCATATTTATAATTAACAAGATTTTTTAGTAATATGTTACTAGATAATTATATTTTTAAAAAAATACTTATTTATTTATTTGGCTACGCTGGGTCCTAGCTGCAGCATGCAAACTCTCAGTTGCTGCATGTGGGATCCAGCTCCCTGACCAGAGATGGAACCTGGGCCCTCCACCGTGGGACTGTGCAGTCCCAGCCATTGGACCACCAGAGAAATTCCTACAATTAACTATTTTTTTTAAAGGTTCTGGGCCCCTGGAAAGAATTCATTGGTCCCTACATTAAAATACTAATCACCTTGGTTTTTGAGAGTTTTAAGTATAGCTCGCCTTCTTCTAAAATAATGAACAAGGAGGAAAAACTACCAAAATCTGAGTTCACTTACAAGCAAACAAACATAAGAATGTCTCTAACTATCTTCATGTAGCGGGCTGTAAGAAAACAGTGAGGAATAGGGAGAGAGAAAAGAAAGAGCAGAAAGGAAGAAATATAGAACGGGAAAAGAGTCAAGCTTCCCGAAGTAGAAAGGGGAGCTGCCAGTTCTGTCTCTTGCTGTGCAACAAAGCATCCTTAGTGGGTGATGTGAAATAACAACCCTCCTCTGAAGCTCATGGTTCTGTGGGTCAGGAGCTTGGGCTTGCATGCAGCATGGCAGCCTTAGAGCAATTCAACTCGCCCAGAAGCCAGGATGGAGACCTTAAGGGCCGGGCTTGCACTGGTATACCAGACTCTGTTGTTCGGGCCAGTTATAGGCCAGCCAGACCCAAAAGGAGGGGAAATGAACCCCAACATCCAGTGAAAGGGGTGTCAAAGAATCTGAAGTCACTTTTTAATTTACCACAGTATTCAACGATTAGATAGCCAGATCCCTACCTTTGGCCAACCTGAGGTTCCTGGCTGTGGTTACATAGCCACATGACCAGTCTCATCAGAATCAGGGTCGTTCTGGTTTCCAGTCCTGGTTAGGACCCCAGCTACATCTCATACATGATTTATCTTTTCTAGTTCTTGAAAAGCCACCCTTAGTAGATAATAAACTGCAGATTTCCTCTATAATCTTTATTTTTTAATATAAATTTATTTATATTAATCTCTATAATCTTTAGAAAAATACCATTCTTTCTGTTTTTCGCTCTTTCTTGGTGACATGCTCCTTTTTTTTTTTTTCCTTTTAGTGATCAAGTAAGCTCGCATGTGTGGCCTTGTAAATGGTAACTTGTCCAAGGTAGCAATTTATGCCAGGGGAGTCTGAGACAATGTTGATTGTATTTATTTTACTACCTGTGTACTTCCTGAGGGAGGGCGGTATGATAAAATATTACTGTGAAGCTGCTCTGTTTGGGGGTACTTATTTGCAAGGCTACATTAGCTAATTCCCTCCAGACTTCAGTATTCATGTCATCTGGACTCCCTGATTTGTGTACGTTCAGATTTTTCAAGTATTCCTTTACCTGCATTGACAGAGCATATATTTGACAGAATAATATTAAAAAATATAAGATGGCAAGCAGATGGTCAGAGTCTTGACTGAAAAGAGATCTTACTGAAAATGGTTTGTGAATGCAGACCATGCTTTTGTTTACGCAAATGTCCTTTTAAATATTTGGTTTGATCACCAATGGAGGTCTTGAAAGAGCCAATGCCTGCAGAAATATGTTAGCTGATATCCTCTACCTGAAGTATTGGCTCCCTTTAAAAAAAAAGAAAAGAAAGGATAGAGAAATTTTCTGTAACTCCTTGCTGCCAGATGTCTGCATTGCTACCTAAATCATGGAGGTGAAAAAAACCTCTTCCTGATCCCCTGTGCTCGATGCAGCTCCTTTTTCAGTGAAGAAAGGCATAAATTCCATCCAGTGAAAGCAAGAGGAGGCAAAAGAAACAAAGAAATGGAAAGATAAAGACTCTTACCAAGAAGAATTTCCAGGGATTTCAAGTTTAGTTTCTTTGTATGGGAAGACAGGTTGGTGAGAAATCCGGATTCTGCACTGATATCTAAAATAAGAAAGCTAACACTTTTATATGTAAAGAATAGAGATCTGTATTTAAAATCTTAGACACCTCACACATGATGCAATGGGAAACTTGGTAATGTAATATTTGGGTTTTTTTCTGCAGACCTTTTTCCCATGGATGCCAGTATCCAAATAACAGAGAAAAGAATGTAGATCAGTCTTTCAACAATGACATACTAACCTCTCATTATTCAAGCAGTCAGTTCTGGTACCTTTTCGCCATCAGTCTTTGGCTGTTACCGCTGGAAACATCAGTGGAGTGGTTTGTCCAATGGTCAGAATCCATGTCCCGTTTTATAGTCCTTGGATCCCCATTTCAGTTGCTAAGGTATACGGACAACATGAAGTCCACAAAGCAAGCCTGGAAATTGCTTACATCTGTTACCAACTGTTTGTTGCCGAGTGTTTTAGGAAGGTTGACTATTTGGGAGAGGATGAATCTTCTGTCTTTAATGCACATAACCGTCTTTGTCTCAGAGGAGGACTCAACACCTATATATGTGAGCACCCACCAAAGTCTAATGGCTCTATACCATTTTGTTTCCTCAGGCATCTTTCCTCTGTTCCTGATAGCCTTAAGCATTGTTACTCTTTTTCCTACAAATAGTCTTCTTCTCTATCCCTTCCTGTTATGTGTATCCGAGTTTTCCTCTCTTTCACTTCCTAGCCCATACCTCCACTGGAAGTTGTGACAAGCCATTTTTATGAAATGGAATCTTATTTCTGATGCTATCACATTGAAATGTTCAGTAACTAAAAAGATTTTGCATATTCTCAGAAAGACACTTGATGAGAATTTTTCCTATCACATTGAAATGTTCAGTAACTAAAAAGATTTTGCATAGTCTCAGAAAGACACTTGATGAGAATTTTTCCTTCACTTAGAGTGCAGTGATTTATTTTTCTAAAGCTA
Organism: Redunca redunca; assembly: GCA_006410935.1. Lineage (NCBI taxonomy): Eukaryota > Metazoa > Chordata > Mammalia > Artiodactyla > Bovidae > Redunca > Redunca redunca. The sequence goes on along the minus strand of SJYQ01001811.1, from coordinate 27,532 downwards.
TATGGCTGGAAAATATGGCAGAAGCTTCCTCCACCTGCTTCTAGATGAGACTGTTTTTGGCAATCCACGCAAGTGGGTCTCTCTTGGGAGAGAAAAGATGATTTTATAAGAAGTAGGCCAGTGTGCAGAAAATCAATCAAATAGTAAGTCATTGACTACCAATCCATCAAAGAACTAGTTTGCCAAAAGACCATTTTTTTCAATGTTATTGATTCATCAAGAACTTGTTGCTTTAGAGTTATTAGCATAATTGCTTGAAAAAATTTCAAACTTAACCCTTGGGCGTCTTCCCACTTGCCTTGTACACCCAAGGATCCCTCCCCATCCATGTATTAAAACGTTCCCAGTGAATTGCTTGTCATTCAACTCCTTCCTCTCCCAGTCAAGAAGGAAAATCTGTAAGTTATGATGAGTAGGAAATGCAATAGAATCAGTTGAAAATATATTGGAAGATTAAAAACTCACCATACAATTTTGAGGTATCATTGAGATTGCTGACAGCATCTTGCCTGATATCAGAATTTTTAAAGACCCAAGAAATTGTCTCTTCCTAAAGTAAGCTGTATACTGAGCAGCCTGACTGAAACACACACCCCTGTTACTTTATTACTTGTTAAAAAATTATGAATCATTAAGTGGACAGATTGATTACTGGACCAACTGATTTTTTGACAAATTGTTATTATGTGAAAGAAATGTTAATGATTCATGTAGAACATTATAGAAATTCTCTTAAACATTTCTAGAAGCTATAAATTTTCTCTCTAGAATTTTTTTGGCTTTTGAGCCTAAGTTTGTGCAATTTTTTTGATTCTCAGTAGATATACCAATGAGCTGATTGAAACAGTGAAGACATTCATCAATAAATACTTTTTAAGTACCTAACATAGAATATTTTATTAGACACTTACAGGTGAAGAAAAGAGAGGAAATACTAAAGAAATAGGTGATGAGAATGCTGTTCCTTATTGACTCAGAAGACAAAAGATTCATATTTTGGCTGACTTGAGAACAATTACAAAATATTCTATCAACGAGTTCACAATGGCACTGTACAAGAGTAATGTGAAGACAGCTCTGACCTGTTGCTGGGTCATGCCCACAATCCCCATGTCCACACATGAAAAGAAATCGTCTTTCCTCTGGCAGGATATCTTTTTTCCACCCAAGATAGGACCTCTTTCCAATTTTCAAATCCTAAGATATTTTTTCCCCATGCAAATCATTCGAAACTCAACAGGTATTTTCACTGTCTGCTGTTTACTCACATAAATCTGTCTTGATTTTAAATTCAGTGGAAAGAAATTGACTTCAGTCTTTATATTTCCCAGTATAAACTCTTGAAAATAGACCAAGATAATATTTTTTAAAAATAGTTGTGCATAATGATTTGAAGCTACACATCAGTGATCAGATGTCTGTAAAAATCTACTTTAGACATCCTTATACGCAGAGAAAGTTTGGCGCAGCTTAAAAGACCAGGTGACTGACTAGTGAGTCAAATGATGATCTACAGAGAATACAGGAGCCTTAAAAAACCCCGTAATTTCAAAAGATGGGTTTCTGATGAAAATGCACCCAAAGTTCCCAGGGATGCAGAAAGACATCTAGTCGGCATTAGGTCCCAAGGATTTAGGCCTCTGACATTATACATAATTTTTCAGACATGCATCTTAATTATTTGGCACTATCTTAAAAAATAACCAAAACATTATAACAGGTCCTAAGGCACGAGAAGAGAGTCCAAGGATTGAGCAGGGCTGTCTCCCAGGGCAGAGGCCACATTTCCTCTCTTGTTTCATGTAGCAGTATATATAAGGTTCCTGGTCAATAAATAAACTAATAAAACATCCCCATAATTACAAGCTTCCATGACTGGAGGGAGTTTTCATCGAAGATACAAATAACATTTTACAAATACCGACAAGCAAAATGGTACAATTATGTAGATGGCTTTCTCCCAGATACTTGATGTCAGTGTAATCAGACATGGCTCACTTCAGCCTTAACTGTCTTTAGAGACTCTGCAAGGTTTAACTAATGTGCTGGATACATAATTTTCTGGAGCATCAGCATGGTAAGAATTAGAAAAATGGAAATGCCTGTTTTTAACATACTTATTGTCCTCCAAGTCTACATCTGCTATCTTGGTCCTACTTTATATACTTTATGAGAAAATATTTTATAGATACACATGTATATATGGCTGAATTTTTAAAGCCTCAAAGTGCAGGTTTGGAAGAGCCTTTAAAGATGCTCTAGTCCAGCCATCCAAGTCCAAATTCCTCCACATTCTAGTCTAGACACCGAGATTCCTTGCTGGACTGCTACATCTATACATTTTTGTTCTGCCTAAAGCAGGGGTAGGCAAATTGTTTCTGTAAAGGGCCAGAAAGTAAATATTTTCGGTTTTGTGGGCCACGCAGTCTCTGCTGCAACCACTTCCCTCTGCCTTTGTAGTGCAAAAACAGCCACAGACAATATGTAAGTGAGTGAGCGTGGCTGTGTTCCATTAAAACTCTATTTACAGAAACAGGCAGTGGGTCAGATTTGGTCAGGCCCTGGTCTAAATAATTTGCTGTGAAGCACGGAGCATGGCGATGGATGAAAAAAAAAAAAAAAAAGCCTAAATAACATGAATAAAATACTCATGATGAATACTAACAAAAGCTCTCCCCTGAATTCTCAGTCCAGATGACTCAAAACTTTTAAAAGAAATTGGTCTTCTTACTAAATACTTCTTTTGGGCCCTCTTGAGTAAGGATCACCTCCTTCTACCCCTTGCATCTTGCCAGGTCAGAGCTGAGGTAGATGAGAGAAGCCAGCAGACATTCACGCAATCACCTTCGTATAGCTGGGATATTCTTAAGAGTAACATTATTTCAAAACAAAATTAGATATACTCTGGTTGTTAATCCAAGGATGTTATCACTTTGATGGGGTGCACCCACATGCAGATGAAAGGGTTCATTCAGGAACACTGGCTCAGGAAGTGAGCACAGCTCAACTGCCAATGGAAGACTGTGCAGGGAAGCTTATTTAAAATGAAAGCCTGCAATGCCTGATATAAAGCCTATGGGCTTTTGAGTCAGAACCATCTGGATTTGAATTGTTTCTGCAATTTAGTAATTCTGGACCTTAAGACATTACCACTGGAGATACTTCATAATTTTTAAGCCTCCAGTGCCTCATCTATGGAGAAGGCGATGGCACCCCACTCCAGTACTCTTACCTGGAAAATCCCATGGACAGAGGAGCCTGGTAGTCTGCAGTCCATGGGGTCACTAAGAGTCAGATACAACTGAGTGACTTCACTTTCACTTTCACTTTCATGCATTGGAGAAGGAAATGGCAACCCACTCCAGTGTTCTTGCCTGGAGAATCCCAGGGATGGGGGAGCCTGGTGGGCTGCCATCTATGGGGTCGCACAGAGTCAGACACAAATGAAGCAACTTAGCAGCAGCAGCCCCACCTGCAGCCGCAGCCGCCTCATCTATAAAATGGGGATAATAGTATTTCTTTTTCAGTCTAGTCACAAGGGTTCCATCAGGTAAGGTCTGTGACATTCCTAGTACATTGCCTGACTCACAAGAAGAACTTTATTTTATACTGAGAGAATAAAGAATGAGCTGTTATAAAATATTGCCAACTGATCACCATTTTGAAAATATCTACCACTGGCGGGATGAAAGCCTAACTTTTAAGAAAATGTTTTGCTTTCATATTTTTCAGGGCCAAATGTCAACTGCTCCCACCATACTAAGTGACAATTATAATCAAGAACTGATAGAAAGGCATTGAACTTTGCTCAGAAGTTACCGTTTCTCCCAGTTGTATTTTCCCTGTCACTCTTTGGTTATTCAGACGAGTTTGGGGCCAGATTTAATCACTGAGATTTCTCCTTAGGTGTGAATGTAGGGACTCAAGAAATAGATTCCAGAATACAGTCTAGCTCTGTGCTAACCAGGTCCTCAAATGATTAGCAAGGAGAGAAAATCCAACTTGTTTCCCTTTGAAGGCGGCCCGAAGACCACCCAGGAGCTTGCAATGCTCAAGAAAGTGGCAGCGTGTTTACATAGGAATGTGAGCCGTATAGAACATGGAACACCTGTGCTCTGTGGTCTTCACAGACCCAATTAGCTTCTGGAAAGAATTCAGGGTAGAAATCCTTAATGGGATGCCTCAGAAAGTGCCTCAATTCTGAGCACTGAAATAATTTCTTCAGCTCTGCTAGCTGTATGTATAACATATTCACTAATAACTGTTTAGTTACCCAAGTGAGTGCCATAAAAGAATCCTTGACATGCAGAGAAGAGACTCGACTTATTCATAATGAGAACTTATAGTGTTGGTACAGGAAACTGACTTGGGGCTTAATATGAGAAAAGTCTTTCAAAATCCAGAACCATTCATATAAGTAATGGGTTGTCCTGTGGGGTAGCAAATCTCTGTGGTTAGAAGTGATGATCTATTAGAGGTGTTGTGGAAAGTATTTCTGTAATGAAAGGAAGGAAGATTTGACTGAATTGTTTTATTCTTACATCTTTATTTAACTAGCACTTTTGAGCACCTAATATGAACTAGCAGTTTTTAAGTTCTGGCACACTGATAAAGACTAAGAATGCAAAGATAGATATGAGAACATTTTGCCATTGAAAGACTTAAAAGATGAGAGGGGCATGGGGAGAAAAGGGAATTCCCTGCTGGTCCAGTGGTTAGGACTTGGTGTTTTTACTGCTGTGGCCCGGGTTCACTCCCTAGTGAGGGAGCTAAGATCCTGCAAACCAGCAATGTGGCAAAAAAAAAAAAAGAGAGGGAAGATGGACAAGTTGCCAATGACTGCAATAGAGCAAGGTGCTCTAGTAGAGAAATGTGCAAAGGTGGGGTACCTAACTTAGCAGTTTCTAGAGCAGGGGACACTGGGTCTTAAAGGGTTAATTACATAAGTTAGTCAGATGGAGGAAGGAAGTAAGAAGCAATTCCAGGCAGGAGGAACGGTATAAACAAAGGCATGCAGTCATAGAAACACAATAAAGCTTCAACCATTCTAGAGGAGTGTCCCTAGTGTGGGTCCCAGGTCTCTGTCATCAACCCTATCCCATTTAGTATTGTAATAAATGCATATGAAGGACCCCCTAATCAAATTGGTGAATAATGTGAAGCTGAGATAATATATAATACACTCGAATAGCAAAATTAACACCCCCAAAATGACACAGTAGGGATTTAATAAATAATTGTGAAACAGTACTTTTTGATGGTGTGGTTAATGTGGCTGCAGAGCTATAGTATGTAGGAGATGGAGATAAATACAACAGACAGAGGGACTTCACTGGTGGCCCAGTGGTTAAGACTTGATACTCCCAGTGCAGGGGGCCTGGGTTCAATCCTTGATCAGGGAACTGGATCCCACCTGCTGCAACTAAGAGTTCACGTGCCACAACTAAAGATCTCCCATGCAGCAATAAAGATCAAAGACACAGCATGCTGCTGCTAAGACCTAGCACAGCCAGATACACAAATAAATAAATATTAGAATAAATTAAACACACAGAAAGAAAAAGATAAATAAGGCAAGCTAACATCTGTTGATCTTGGTGATGATTTTGTGTGTATCTGTTTTATTTTCTACATCTTTCAATATTTCATGATTTTAAAAAACACAGGACTGTGGTAGCTATAATTCAACAATTGGACATAATTGCCAAAAACTCAAATGCAGTTTTCAGCTAGAGTAACAAAAGTCCATATTGAGAACAGTAATGTGTGTCTGTCTCTTCTATCCTGTGCTGACCTGATTACACGTGGAAAACCTGATCGATACTAGGGGCTTATACTTAAAAGAACACATGTTCAGATCTGTTCAGAGGAGAAATACGGAAGAATGAGGGGCTCAAAACCATGTTCTATGAGAAACATTTAAAGGAAGATGATGTTTCATGTGGAGCAGTTAAAAGAGTTCTAATAACTGCCTTCAAAGGCTTTCATTAAACAGATATTAGACTTGCTTTACAGCTTCCCTTGTGGCTCAGCTGGTAAAGAATCCACCTGCAATGTGGGAGACTTGGGTTCGATCCCTGGGTTGGGAAGATCCTCTGGAGAAAGGAAAGGCTGCCCACTCCAGTATTCTGGCCTGGAGAATCCCATGGACTGCATAGTCTATGGGATCGCAAAGAGTCGGACCCGACTGAGTGACTTTCATTCACTTCACTTCATGTAGCCTCAAAAGGCTACAGTAATATGTCACGTATGTGTTTGTGCTATGCTTAGTCACTCAGTCGTGTCTGACTCTTTTTGACCCCATGGACCATGGCCCACCAGGCTCTTCTGTCCATGGGATTTTCCAAGCAAGAATACTGGAGTGGGTTGCTATGCCCTCCTCCAGGGGATCTTCCCTACCCAGGGATCAAACCCAGGTCTCCCCATATTGTAGGTGGATTCTTTACCATCTGAGCCACCAGGGAAGCCCTGTGTATTGTGTTTAAAGGATGCAAATTCAATTATATGGCTCTGCAAAAGTAATCATATTTTAAAGGGAATAACACAGTCTAAATCGTGTGGCAGGCTCCTCCAGCTATCCACTTAATGAGTATATGAGTGCCCCCAAATGTGCAGGAGACAAAAAGTGTGAATCCCCCATCTCAGGACCATTTTGCCTCTCAGAGCATGAAGATCTCCCCAGAGTGTACCTCTAGCCTTGAAAGGTATTGATACATTTTTTAAAAATCCATATATGTCCTATATGCAAATCAACTATATAATTTCCTTGGTTCTCAATGAAAGAAAGAGTGGTCAGGACTTCCCTGGTGATTCAGTGGCTAAGACTCTGTGATCCTAATGCAGGGAGCCCAGGTTCAATCCTTGGTCAGGGAGCTAGATCCCAGAAGCCTCAACTAAAAGATCCCAAGTGCCACAACTAAGACCTGGCACAGCAAATAAATACATAAAAAGAAAAAACCAGGAATCAGTTCCAACATTGGAGGGAACTGTGGCTGAGGGCTCAGACTGATGACTACTGGGGTACTTTCCAAAAGAACGTTCAAGATGAAGTTGTTGCCATGTGTTTACTTTAAAACCAAACTTCCCACAAAATATGCAACTTCACAATAGAACCACAAGTTAAAAATTTCAGCGAGATGATTTTAGTTTAGCCAAAGGAAAAGGTCTCTAATAGCTAACTTCTTTAGGAAGTTAAGAGAGCTCTTCCTGGCATCAAAGATATTTAATCAGAAACTAGATGGTAGCTTTTCAGTATGTTGCAGATTGGACTCAGAGATTTGACAAGAGTGGTGAATTAGACCAAGTCGAGTTAGCCTCATGTAATCTTGAGATTTTGAAATTCTGTGATACAAAGATCAGATTCATCCCAAGTACATGTTTAACTCATGTTACCTTCTGCTAGCCTGTCCATCCTTTCTTCAGATTCCTCTTTTTCTGATCTTTTGAAACCTACCATCTCTTTCAAGAAGCATTTCTCAGTTCATCTCTGCTGCAGTACAATGGATGATGAATCCTAGGTGCCCAGGAATGGTCATCATTACTGCATTTTTAGTGATGGCTGCATTGGCTCTTAAACTTCTTTTTCTTAAACCATGGTGACTCATTTTGCATAGAGCTTTCATTTTTTCCTGGGGTTAAATCTTAGGAACTTAAGATCCTGGCTTACATGACTTCGTTATATGTGGATGTTTATATGTTGTGTGATATTTATAAGACCAACAACAAACTCCCAGAAGGAGGGGAAAGTTCAGGGTTGGAGTTACCTATTGGTTCATAAGAAAAACGCCACACTTAGTGGCTTAAAACAAGTCTTTTTTATTTGCTTGTACTAAGTCACTTCAGTTGTGTCCAACTCTTTTTGACCATAGGTCTGTAGCCCTCGAGGTTCCTCTGCTCGTGGGATTCTCCAGGCAGGAATACTGGAGTGGATTGCCATGCCCTCCTCTGGGGATCTTCCGGACTCAGGGTTTGAACCCTCATCTCTTAGGTCTCCTGCCTTCGTAGGCAGGTTCTTCGCCACTAGTGCCACTTGGGAAGCCCCTTTATCTGCTCACAGACCTGCAATTTGAACAGGACTCTGCAAGGACAGCTCCACGAAGCGTGAGCTAGGATGGCTCAAATTCTGGGGTTGGCTTCTGGGGGCCGGAGTCATCTGAAGACTTGTTCGCACACAGACTGATAACTGATGTCAGCTGACAGGTGGGACCCCAACTGGGTTGTCAGCCAGAACACATGCATGTGGCCTGTCTCTGCTGCTGCCTGGCTTCTTCACAGCATTGTGGCGGGGTTCCAAGAGCAAGTGTATCAAGAGAACTAGATAGAAACTGGATCCACTTTTATGGCATAGCCTTTAGAAGTCACATAGTATCACCGCTGCCATAGTCACAGGCCCTCTGTCCAAGAAGTGTCCAGCTCAGGTTGCAAGGAGCCCACGTGTAATGGGAGATCTTACTGCCACCGTCTTGGGAAGTACAGCCTGCCAGGAAGTAGATGAGTCATTTGGAAACAAGAAGACCTGAAACCTGCTCAGTTTGATTTTTTGCATCCTCCAGTATGTTAGGAAAAATTGCATATGCTTCATCTTTGCTTCTTTACGTTGACATTACCTTTGAATGCAGGGTTTCAAAAATCTATAGGTTTTTTTTTTAAGATGACATGGCTACTTTATTAAGCAGATGCAAAGAAAGTCAAGTTAGGTGTCTGAGTAAAGCTGAACAGTCTGATGAACAGTTCACGGTGACTACATGATTACATTAAATGACATCATCACTGTCAATAGTAGTCTTCTTCTTTTTTTGAAGAATAACTTTTTTTTTTTTAGCCGTGCTGGGTCTTCACTGCTATACATGGGCTCTCTAGTTGTGGTGTGGACTTAGTTTCTGCGAGGCACGTGGGATCCTAGTTTTCCAACTAGGGATTGAACCTGCATTCCCCGCTTTGGAAGGTGGGTTCTTAACCCGTGGACCACCAGGGAAGTCCCTGAACACTAGCCTTGGAGAAGACCTCTTCTCTTCCGTGTGTGGAGATTGTTGGGCACAGGCTGGTGGTTTGTACGCATCCTTAGTACAGCAAGCAGGCCACAGTCTCTTGTGTCAGTTAGCACAGGGGATGCCAGAAGAGAAAATTCTGACTAGTTGTTTTCTACTTCTTCTGGTCCCCTAAACCTCCTTTCTACCATTAGGAGTAGAATTTCTAGTCATTGCATTGTTTTCAGTGCCACACCCTAAACTCCCCAGTCAACAAAATATGAAAAGCAAACCAAACCAAGAACTTCCCAACTAATTAAAGCATCTAAACACTGTTTTGAATGGCATCACAGCTTTGAACAATGACTGGGCTCCTTGCAATGTGTACATATGTGTATGCTCTCTCTGCTCTGCTCTGATCAGTCATGTCTGACTCTTTGTGACCCCATGGACTGTAGCCCACTAGTCTCCTTTGTCCATGGGATTTTCCAGGCAAGAGTACTGGAGTGGGTTGCCATTTCCTCCTCCAGGGGATCTTCCTGATTCAGGGATTGAACCCAATCTCCTGAGTTTCCTGAATTGCAGGCAGGATTCTTTACCACTGAGCCATCAGGAAACCCACATATGTAGATGTATGAATATAAATGGACAGTAGTTACAAAGCTTTGAAAGGATCTATCAGGGACCAAATGCCTTTTTTTTTTTAATTTTACATTTTGAGGCTTTTAGATAAATGACCATAAGTTGAGTGGGGTAAGGAAAGGAGAAAGCAGAGGAGGGGAGAACAAGAGGACTTGCAAGCAGGGCACTGCGCTAGGTTTTTTGACACGGAACTATCCCTACGTAGACATATTGCTGCTGTTCATTTCTGGTGTTTCTCTGAGTAAAAGTCACGAATGTGTGATTATCATGACATGAATGCAATTCTGTAGCACGAAAGTCAACAAAACTAACATATAATATGTTCATTCAACTTTCTCTCTGAAAACTATACTGAATTCTTAAAAACTATAGTGACCAAGAATAATTTTTTTTTTTTTGTAAGCAAGATGCACATAACTGCTTCTTCAAAAACTGTGGAGAAATAAGCCAATAAAATTATGATAGTTGAAGCAGCATCTCTAAAATAAAAGTTGTGCTAGTAGACTGTTCTAGAACTTTTTCTCCTTCTCCCCTCCTTTCTTCAAAAGGACATAACACTTCTTGAGGTCCCTGCATTCCTAGGCCCGTCTTCCAGGCATCGATGCGGAAGGGCATGCTTCTAAATTCCTGTAAGGGCAGATCCTAGGTAGTGAGTTCAGTGGGGATGACAATGGAGCAGAGGAGGCCAGCTCATCTCATCAGTACCTGAGTTCAGCAAACCCCCTGGTTAAATCACCCAAGTTGAGAGATACTGATTTAAAATTAGACCATAATGTGTATCATTCCAAATTGCTAAGAGGGCCTGTCTTTCTTTCAGGGTTCAAAGGTTCAAGGGAGGTTTGTGTATGATAAGAGAGTGTTAAATTTCCTCTCAGAAATGTTTGAGAAGTTACATTTTTTTTTTCAGGCTGAGACTGAGAATCAGGAATATGCATACATTTGGTATGAAAAGGGAAGGAGTTTCCCCTCAGGGTAGGATCGTGGCTTCAGAATCCCAGTGGTCAGCTGGAGTCAGACCAAACACACACCTTGGGAAACAGAGACATTAATCTGTCTGGCTTGCGGGTGTGAGATGATTCTTTGGAGGCCAAGGGACAATGAGGTAACCAGGAATGAGGAGGAATAAAAGGGGGGGTTGTGAACAGAGGGAGAATCGATAAAACAAGTAAGAATTATGGGTTTCTGCCTATGGAGAATACACAAGGGGTTTCTGCTGAGATGGACTCAGGCACAGAAGAACCTGAAAGATCAGGTGACATCTAGGGCTAGATAGGGAAGTCTGTCCTTACCTTTGGTATAGTGTAAAGATTTATTTTATAAGGTGCTAGGTCTGATACTGGGGAGTTGGAATTCTCTCGGAGACATTCCAATGTGGGCTGCATCTGTCTAAGGAGATTTGCTATCAGAACCAGCAAGTATCCCCCCAAATAAATATAACCCAGGGTGGTCTCTGGGCACCCGCCCCCTATTCCCTCCTAAGAGTTGGGGGCTTCTGATAGCTGGCAGGCCTCCCAGCTAAGAGTCACGTGTCCCTGCCACCCTGGCAAATTTACAAGTGAGCTGTGGCAAATTTACAAATTTACAAGAGTGCTGCAGAGCCGGGAAAACATGGGCCTAGTGGGATGACTGAAAGTTCTCCTGTTTCTTCACCACAGAGAGCATGTCCTTTCTCTTTAAGAGTGTTCACTTATTTTTCAGTTCTGCTCAGCCGCTTGAAACAGCCCCTCTCTCCCCAACTCTGATTAAACTGGCCAGTTTTACCGAAAACTCATTTTTCAAAATAAAATTGTGGTACACATTCAGAAAATGAGACTTCTTCAACAGTTGTTTCTCATTAAAATTCTTACCTCTAGGATTCAAAACATGATTTCACAGCCTACCCCCCACCTCTGCAACCCCCTCCCCACCCCCCACCAAGGGTCCAGAGTCTCAGAATCCACTGGAGGCTTGGATGCCTGACATCATTTTACGTAAAGACAAATACCCTAAATACCCTGTGTTTTCCACGAGCAATGGAAGTGAGAATTGTGCCTGTGTAAGAAGGTGGAGATGAGGCTCCTCAATAAAAAAAAAGGTTATACGTGTAGTAGGAGAGAAGAAGGGCCCTTGCTCTGGTTCATCTCTGGGAATCTGACTATTAATCAGGGTCAAGTGATTATCAATACAAAAAAGCATGAAGAGTTCAGAAAGAAACAAAACTTTCCATATCTAGGTCACAGAGACTGTGACATTGCTCCCCCTCTCCAAAATAAACACTTGAGATGTCCAGGAGCACCAAGTTTTGCAGCAAAGTAGAAGTTACATGTCTTCCAACTTACAAAGGCAAGCACGATATTGATGTCTCAGATGTTAGTCGGATGGACTGCTAAAGGTTGTTTTGTTTCTCAGGAACAGTGGTCCTAAATGTCCTTCTCACTGATGATGGGTTCTGTGGCATTGGTGACTGCAAGAATCGTAACAGAATACCTGGAATAGCACTGTTGTAAGAGGCTTCTGTGTGGATGCTATAGAGGATGTAACACTGCCAAGTCTCCTAAGTCCAGGAGAAAGTAGGGGAAGGAAGAGATTTGGGAAATGGTACAGTGCCAAGACTTGTTCTTTTCAGTGGTGCTCTCCAGAGGGTATGATCTCAAAGGCTTTGGGGACCAGCTGGTCCCAGAGGATGCCTCAGGAATAGAGGAGAACTCATGTTTGCCAAGACAGTAACAAGCTTCAGTTTATCAGAAAATATCAGTTTACAATCCAAGACAAGAATATGTTCAGCTCTTTTTTTAAAATTGAAATATAGTTGATTCATAGTGTTTCAGGTGGACAGCAAAGTGATTCAGTTGGAAGGACTGATGCTGGAGCTGAAGCTCCAGTATTTTGGCCACCTGATACAAAGAGCCAAGTCATTGGAAAAGACCCTGATGCTGGGAAAGATCGAAGGCAAAAGGAGAAGGAGGTGGCAGAGGATGAGATGATTAGATAGCATCACTGACTCAATGGACATGAATTTGAGCAAACTCCGGAAGATACTGGAAGACACAGGAGCCAGGTTTGCTGCAGTCCATGGGGTTGTGAAGAGTCGGACGCGACTTTGTGAGCAAACAACAACAACCACGTTTTATAGACCTATGTATCTATTTGTTTTGTAAATAAGTTCGTTTCTGTCATCTTTTTGGAATCTACATTTAAGTGATATCATATATTTGTCTTTGTCTGTTCAACTCTTGATAAAGTGGAATTTATCTTGTAGTGTGTTTCACCAGAATCTTAATAGTTTTTTTCTAGATCATTTGGATGCTTTTTGGATAGAATTATTCAATCTATGTAGCTTCAGGAAGCTACACAAAGCAAGGTAAGGAAAGCAGTCGTGACCAAAGTCATTGCATCTATTGCAAGAGCATATATGTTGGTTGCTGTCTCTCTCCTGTATCTTAAAGAATTTCACATTGCCACATGGTTCTGGTGGAAGAGGCTTGAGAGTCAATGGTAAAAGGTTTCCCGTAGGCAGGACTAGTTTTTTTAATCTACAAAATGTACCTTGTCTATCTTCAAAGTTTTGTAGAAATTAATGGTTTTATTTTTGTATATTTATTCCTTTTGTCTCTAAACATTTCCACAAATAAGTTGACTTTATGATTCAGTATAAAACTGACCACTTAGCTCACTTCAATTCAGTTCAGTCGCTCAGTCGTGTCTGTCTCTTTGCGATCCCATGAATCGCAGCACACCAGGCCTCCCTGTCCATCACCAACTCCCGGAGTTCACCCAAACTCATGCCCATCGAGTCGGTGATGCCATCCGGCCATCTCATCCTCTGTCGTCCCCTTCTCCTCCTGCCCCCAATCCCTCCCAGCATCAGAGTCTTTTCCAATGAGTCAGCTCTTCACATGAGGTGGCCAAAGTATTGGAGTTTCAGCTTCAGCATCAGTCGTTCCAAAGAACACCCAGGACTGATCTCCTTTAGAATGGACTGGTTGGATCTCCTTGCAGTCCAAGGGACTCTCAAGAGTCTTCTCCACCACCACAGTTCAAGAGCATCAATTCTTCGGCGCTCAGCTTTCTTCACAGTCCAACTTTCACATCCATACATGACCACAGGAAAAACCATAGCCTTGACTAGACGGACCTTTTTTGGCAAAGTAATATCTCTGTTTTTGAATATGCTATCTAGGTTGGTCATAACTTTCCTTCCAAGGAGTAAGTGTCTTTTAATTTCATGGCTGCAATCACCATCTGCAGTGATTTTGGAGCCCAGAAAAATTAAGTCTGACACTGTTTCCACTGTTTCCCCATCAATTTCCCATGAAGTGATGGAATGACTTAAATGGTCATTCAGCTAACAGGATGAGAGTTAAACCCTCAGACCCATGGTTTCATATTCACTCCAGACTCCATGGAGTCCCAGAACCCCTCATTTTAATTCACCTTTCATCTTAAGTCAGTTGTGGTGCTTACAGAAACTACCACAAATTCTGATATCATCCAATGGGTAATTGCTATATGGAATGAAATGTATTTGAAAAATAGATAAAGTCTCTTATGGCTAGATGGATATCAGTTGGCTAGACATATGGCAGCTCAAAGTACAAGCTAATCCTTCTATATTGTGGTGGGAATCTGCAAAGTAAGCCCTCTCTCTTGGGCTTTGGATGGTGGATGTCACAAGGGGCTCTTTGCTAAAAACACACATTAATAACCTTAAGGCAGCTTCTTTGCAAACAGTACTACCAACAATGTGGAACTTCAAAATGAGTAGAGGTTTCCACTTGGACTTTCGCGTGCAGTTTCAGGTTAGAAAGTATTCATTCAAGGGGGATATTTGTCATATTCAGCAAATGAGTATGAAGTGAAAATGGCCAGTTTTCTCTGTATTGGTCATACCTCTGTGGTGAACAAGCAGCTTTTTATAGTAATTGGTCAATCTGACTGTAGTAATTGGTCAATTTTTGCTTTATAGTTTTTATTTGCAAAGGAGATAAGACTTTACTTTCTTGCTTAGAGGTGACTTGGTAGGCAATAAATCTAGATTTATATAGGTGTTCTTCAAGTGATGTTTAAAAATTATATAATTCGACTCAAGCCAAGTTTAAGGTCTCCTGTCTTTAAAGATTTTCTCTCCTGAGATCAAAGGCTTCCACCTCTCCTTCTCCATCTTCAGTGAGATGCCATTGCTTTTCAGAGTGCCTCATTCATACCACCCGAAGCAGCTAGTGACTTACACGTGACAGGGTCACTTTAGATGTAGCTTCCATTTTTGTGGTTGACTTCTTACATTGCTTATATCCCAGCTGACTTAAATATACTTTTGCTTCAGTTAATACCACCAGTTCCTCTAACAAATATATATATTGGGAACCCAGTTTAATAAGAACAGTAAGCATTACTGAACATTTACTGTATTCCAGACATTGCTCTAACAGCTTAATATACATATATTTGCCTTCAATCCTTGTGACATCCCTATTGTATAGTTTTATTATCCATTTACAGGTGAAGAAATAGAAAAATCCAAGAGGTTAAGTAACTTGCTTTGGTAGCTGGTTTATTAGTGTCAAAGAAAGGATTTGAACCCAGGCAGTCTGACTTTAGAGCCTCAACATTTCATCCCTACCCTATACTACCTGTGGCTTCCCAGATGGCACAGTGGTAAAGAATCCGCTTGCCAATGCCGGAGACACAGGAGACATGGGTTTGATCCCTGGGTCATAAAGATCCCCCAGAGTAGGAAATGGCAAAATCCACTCCAGTATTCTTGCCTGGAAAAATCCCATGGACAGAAGAGCCTGGCAGGCTACAGTCCATGGGGCCGCAAAGAGTTGGACACGACCAAGTGTGCATATACTCTACCTGTAGCCCTGTACAACCGACAAAGGTATGAAAAAATATAAAGCGTGATCATCTCTACACGTTCACTTCCTCCACCCACTTCCATCTAGGTCAGATTACTGAGGGCAGCTCGCCCAGTCCTCCACCTGTGTTCAAACGCTGGTCCTGTATGCTGAGTTCCATCTTTATCCAAATCTGACTGCATTCTTCAAGCGTGTTTAATCTCCCCTCCCACCTGTCCCTTCCCAGCTTCCACAGCCATGCTAGATCACTTCTGTCTCTTCTTTGATCTTATTACAGCTAATCAAACACTGTCAGCGACACTGTTAGCTCCTTGAGGGTAGGTTTCATGCGTGTTACTTCCTTAATATTTTCTAGATTAGGTAGTGCAGTCCAGCTGCTTCAACAAGGCACCTTCAAGTTCGCTTCTAGCATCGAGCAGTTTCTTCTGTTTGGCTGCCGCACTGTTATTCTTTTCTTCTTCTTCCTCATCGGTCTCCTCCTCTCCCCTCAATATTATAAAAGTAATATTCATATACTCATTGCATCTCTCCATTGTTTCTAGTAAGAGGTCAGCCTTCTTTTTTGTCATCATTCCTCTGAATATGATTTGTTTTCTTTATTTCTCTGGCTGTTTTTCCCTTTGTTTTTGGTTTTCAGCAGTTTGACTAAGATGTGCTGGAATGTGGTTTTCCTTGTATTTATCTTATTTGGGGTTTGCAGAGCTTCTTGGATTTGGAGGTCAATTTTTTTGTTTGTTTATATGGCTTTTTAAAACCAAATTTGGGAAATACTTCCTCAAATACTTTTTGTCTGCTCCATTCTTTCTCTCCTTTTTCTGAGACTCAACACATACATTAGGCAGCTTGATATTTTGCTACCACTTAAAAGTGTTTTCCTCTTTGTTCTATGGATTAAATAATTTCTATTGATCTGTACTTAGGTTTACTGGCCTTTTTTCTGCAGACTCCAATGTGCTGTTAAGCCCATTCAATGAGTACTTCATAATAGATATTGTATTAATACTTTCAGTTCTAGAATTTCCATTTATTTCTTCTTTTTGTTATCAAGTCTCTACTAATAATTCTGATCTATTTGCTCTTTTAGATCTATCATTTCCTAAGTTCTTAGACATATTTATTATCACAACTTTAAAGTCCTTGTCACCTAATTCCATCGTCTGAGGAATCTCAGTATCTATTACTATTGATTGCTTGTTTACTTTGACTATAAATCACATTTTCCAACTTCTTTGAACACTTTGAATGCTCAGTATATTTTCAGTATGAGCTGGACAGTTTAGAGAGGAGCCTGACAGGCAACAATCCATAGGATTGCAAAGAGTCAGACATGACTGAGCATGTGTGTGCATGCACACACACACACACACCACACAACTAAAGTGAAGAGAAATCCATGAAAGGGAGAACATTGCCGTCATCACAGAAAATTCTGTTCAACAATGCTGGTTAAAAGTTTTACAAGTCTTCAATGAGGAATCAGGGAAATGTAAATTCAAATGACATTCTATATCATGAGATTGGGGGGAAAATGGAAAGTTTGATAATGCTAAGTTTTGTTAGGGATGTCAGAAAGTGGGGGTCTCACACACTGTTAACAAGCCAGCGAATGGTTATGAGAACTTTGAAGAACAATTTGGCACTATCTAGTAAAGATGAAGCTATGTAACTCTACAACCCTTATTTTTAGGGATAGAAGTGAGAGAAGCATTCTCATGAGCAAACAAGGAGACCACCCAGTATGAAGACATCACTGTAACATTCTTTCTAATAGCCAAAAAAAAAAAAAAAAAGGAAAAAAGGGATCCTAAACATCCATTTTGTGAGAATGAATAAGTAAATTCTAGAATATTCATTTAGTGGAAAACTGTGCAGTAAAGATCTATGTGTCTTAAAATGAATATATCTCAAAAACTTATTGTTGATTGAACAGTTTTGTCTATGTTGTAAACAATATAGAGGAAGGTATACTGTGTTTATTAATTACCTGGCATACCCTGCACTCTGCCTCTATACAGCCACCATATTTTCTAAAAAGCTATTAATAATCGTGTTCTGTGAACCCTTGACTTTTCTTTAAATAGCATAAAAGCTCTCTCACTGGAAAGAAAATAGGTTGCCATTTTCCAGATTTGAACAGTCTCTATCCAGCTAAGTCTTGTGTTCTCAACTCAGCATTTATGTGGAGCTTGAACGTGGGTCAGAAAAAATAGCACAGTGAGAAGTTGGAGAATGTTACATATTAAGGAAGGTTGGCACTGTTAGCCTGGAAAACAATATGAACTTGAGGTGTTTAACGATGGTTTGCGCATTTCTGTGATATCATTTAGATCTGCAGGATCTGTTTGGTTTAGCTCTGAAGATGCAAATCTAAACTGTTTTTTTCAATGGATCTGAAATTATTCTGGGATTCCCCCCACCCCCACCCCCCCCCCCC
>SJYQ01001810.1:243633-299535 GCA_006410935.1 Redunca redunca | reverse complement strand
TGGCATTTTAGTTGATCAGTAAAATGGAGTACACTGTTTAGGATTATACTGTAAAACTATTTGTTCTTTTAATGCTTAGCTTTTCATTCTGACTATGCCCATTGTGCTTTTAAAATTCTGATATATTTTAAAATACGTAAGCAATTTAAATTGTTTATATTGATAGACAAGAGAGACTTTAATCCTAAAGCATACTTTCTCACGTAACTATTGTTCTTTGTGAAGTACTCATAATCTGTGGAAAATTTAGTAAATTTAAATGCCCAAAGTCCAATTTTGGCTGCAGATTTATCCTTTTAAAAATCCCTTCTTCCTTTTTACAGGTTGCCCCTTACTTTTGGATTGAGCACTTGCGTCCCTAACTGTGTTTGTTCTCTGAGGGCCTGATGTGGGGGCTCTTCCGTGTCTGCAGTCTGTCTCTCTGCCCGCTTCCTTCTCTCTCGGTCTCCTCTCAAGGCCCCACTTCTCCAGCTGAACATCCTCTATTATGCGAGTCTTTCGCTGCCGCAGCTTTACTGGCGCGGGATCCAGAGACCCGTCCGTGACACAGTCTAAAAGGCGCTGAGGTTGCCATTCTTTTCTCCCGTTTTCTCTTTTGACAAGATTTGCTGGATTTTCTTTCTCTGTTTTTCAAACGTCTTCTGCCGAAGAATGCTGCATAGACACGTCATTTAGGAAAATGTGTGTTTTAACTGACAACATAAACATCCTGGTTATGCAGTTTTCTGGTCAGAGATTTTACTGATAAATTTCAAACCATGGAAATTTGTTATTTATGATATAGCATAAATTGCATTTACTGCTTTTAGTAAAAGCATTTCACTAGAATTTTGACACATTTAAAAAGAAAAGAAATCTCAGTGCCAGCTCATATGCTCATGAAATATTTAATAGAAGCATTGCAAGTTAATTTTCTCTTTTTTCATAATAAAATAGAAGTTTACAAAGCGTTTTGACTCAGCCTACTCATTGCTTTGCAATTACTGATACAGTTGAGAGCTTTCACAGGGATGGCAGTTACAGTTCTCGGTGTAAGACCACGACGGCGAAGGGCAGGGCTCAGCGCCGCCCGCGCTCCGGGGCGCCTCCTGTCCCCGCGGCAGCGCGGCCTCACCCCAGCTGCGGCGCCCGGCGCGCGCGCCGCCGGCCTGCCTGCGTTTGTCCTGCGACCTGGCGCTGCGCAGGGGCGATTTCCCAGCTCTGCGGACTCTATCGCTGTTACTTTTTATTCGCAGTCTTCCATCTGCGTTAAACGAAAGACATGATTGTTGCCATCAAACCCGTTATGAAGAATCTGTACTTCATTTAAATTGTATTGAGAGTGCAGGCCTTTATCAATGGACCTTCATAAAATTAAATAGTTTATTGCATGTACAGACATGTTCATGAAACAGCATGTAATGAGGACAATACTGATTGTTGGGACAATTAAAACATTAAGAAAACATATTTAAACATAGTTAATGGCTGAAAATTTGTTGTTTCTCTCTTAGAAATTTGTGGTAAATCTAAAAGATAACAGAGGATTTCACTATATTGAAAATTTATAGATGCATATTTATTTAGCCCAGCTTTAATTGTATAATTATTTTATGATTTAAGCCTCATTGATCTTATGTTTGTGATCAATATATTGAAATGTAAGACATCGTAAATACTAGCACAGGGTTTTTTTTTTTTTCCCCCCATGATGAGAAACAAAAGGACTTAGTCTGGCTGGAGTCTTTTTAGTCATGAAAAGCAGAACTCAGGAACCAAACCTGTAACTTCTCTGGGCCTCAGTTTGCACATCTGTGAAATGGGGTATGAGGCTTTGGGGACTGAGGGTTAGGTTAGGTGCTCTCTGAAATCTTTTCCACCCTAAAATTCTACGATGATATGACAGGTCTTTGCCATGCTGCTATGTGTATCTGTATTAGCCACGTCTTGTCTAATATAAACGTTAAGTGTAAGAAAAGCTGAGGATGAAAACGTCAGTCTTTTTTTCAAAACCATATTTTTGAGAAGAATCAGTTGATAAATTTTCGTATATAACGGTTTTCTTAAGAAATATTTGAAATCCTGATTTAGAGTAGATGCCTGTCTTTTTAAAATGTGATACCGAAGAGTGGGAACTAGGTGTTTGATTGTGGAATAACGAGTTTGTCACACTCTACTAAATTATGCTAAATGGGAGGATGAGAAATGTGGTGGCTAAGTGTAGACAGTGACTTTAGAAAACAAACTGAAATTTAAAAAAATTATCTTTAAAAGGCAACAAAGGGAACATTATAATTTTACTTGTTGTTGTTCAGACGCTAAGTTGTGTCCAACTCTTTGCGTCCCCATGAACTGCAGCACACCAGGTGTCCCTGTCCTTCACTATCTCCCTGAGTTTTTACTAGCACAGACCAAATTGATCACCTGGCAGGAAAAAAAAAAATTAAAAGTTTTAATTTCCAAAATATTTTTATTGTTCATTTTTTATTTGGAAAGGAATTATTTATTCTGAGAGCTTATAAATATCAGAGAAAGATACCTCATGCTAATAAAAATGTCTTTTCCTCTTAGCTATTATTGTGTTTAAATACTGTATTCCCAAGCGAAAGATTCCGACATTATAACTAGCAGAGGTTCAGTTATTTTTAAGTCATCCCAATTCTTTTTCCATTTAGTGGCGTTTCACAAGTTCAAGGTAGCAAACTTTTTTTAAGGTTGTTTTCTGAAGCTTATTATCATCTTATTTTAACCCCAATCGGGACATTCCTAAAAATAATTACTCTGAGCATTTTATAGTTTCCTTGTACGACTTGTGGAAATCTTAAAAGTTTTCTGCAGAGATTGCTATAACCCAAATAATCATGTAAAAACCTTCCCACCTTTCTCTTTTGCAGTTACTTTAAGTATTTAAGAATTTGTTTGCAGCTGGTTATAAATTGCATACAAACTCTTACATTGTTCTTTGTTTTTGCTAGCTACAATAAAAGCTTTACAATTTTTAAATAGATTGCTTTCTTTGTGACTAAATTTTCCTTATTTGAAGAACAATTATAAAAATAACTCATGTGTAATTTAAAAAATAGCATCCTAGCTGATTTGGTTTTAGTACCATAAAGAAACCAGGGAAGCCCTAACGTAAGGAAGTATGTAATCAGCTTTTTACACCGTGTTTTCCCATCTCTTCTTTTCCGTTTGAAGCGCTGGCTCTAATCGGAAGGCGCTGGCGGCTGATTCTGGAGCGCAGTCGCTGCCGCAGGGCCTGAGCGTGGCGCGTCCACGGGGGCTCCACCCGGCCGTCCACACTGGGCTACCTTCTTAGGCCTGGAGGGCTCCTTCTGTTTATGCGCCAGATAACGAAAATCTCAAGGAGCCCCCGCTCCTTGCCTTGGGGCCCCCAGGCCCACCAGCTGGGTGCTGAGCCGCAGATCCAGGGCTGTGTTAAGGCCTCCTTGCTGTTTCTCCAGAATCTTCTCTGCTTTGTCAGAGCATGACGTGGATAGATTGCTTGGCATTCTCGCAGAGCCTTTCCTGTGTAATCATGGTGGCAGAGGTTGCAGGCATTTGTCAGGGGCCACTAATACATGTTGTGACAGCAGTTTAAGGGGGGGGGGTGGATTTATTACCAATGAAACATTAAAACTCTTATATTTAAAGCCAAACATAATTTACGTCCAGCCCCGCCCCTTGCTGCCCTACCTGTCAGTTCTGATTTAGACCGCCCCTCCCCGCGGCATCCGTCTTCCTCCCGCCCTCCGCAGAGAGCGGGCGAGGAGCTGGGGAGGAGCTGGGGAGGGCGCCGGCTAGAACCAGCTGCCGCGCTGGCCTCAGACACGCTTGGCAGGCGGTGTTCTGGGGGGCGGTGTGTGCGTGCGCCCTGCGAGAGGGAGGAAATGCTTCTCGTTTAAACGCTTCTCTGCGACCACCCTGTGCTTTCTCAGTCTTAACTTCATTGAGGCTTTCAGTAGCTAAGTCAAAGAGCTGTCTTGGTAAATGTCGCATTGCGCTTGAAAATATGGGGGCGATTTTCAAATATCTTATGGTATTGATTTCTAACATAATTCCATGGGGTAAGAGAACAGAATCTGTATGATTTCAATACCTTTAGACATGAAACTTCTGCACCTTACTCTGTGTCCCTGGATGTGTTCCAGTGTCTCCTAGTTTACAGTCTGTGGAAACTTGAATAGAATTTGTATCTTGCTGTTGAGTGAAAATTGTTTAAATCTTAATTATGTTGAACTGGTCATAGTGCTCTTCAGGACTACAGTATCTTCTATTTCTCTGTATATTCATTCTGTTCATTTTTAAGAGTTTGATATTAAAACTCCAAGTAAAAATCTTAATTTACTTAAAAATAATTGTAATATATGGTGGAATTATAATTAACTTTGTTCTGTATTTTACAAGTCTCCTGTAAATGTGTTATCATACTTTCATAATTTAAAGAATAGAAATGAAAAAATAATTGCATAAAATAAAATACAAAATTTTCAGATTCTGAAAATCTCATGGTCTGGAACAGTCTCTCTTGGACTTCTGGGAGTTCTTGTGATTCTTCCGTTCATTTATTCTGCAACTTGGAACCTTGTCTGGTTTATTTTTCCTTTTCCTTTCAAATAGCATCATTTTCTTTGTATTGTGCACAGTGTGGTAACTTTAAAACCTGTTGAATAGATTCACGTTGGCCATCGATAGACCTAGCACAGTATATATCTGTGTTTGGAAACTGTCTTTTAAGAAAAGACAAAAACTTATTCTTGGTCTCTTAAGTATATGGACACTTAAAAATATGAAGCCTGCACTCCTCCACTGAAGCGGCCTCTTAGATGTGTGTACACACCCGAAGTCCACGCTGAAGTCGGCCTCTCTGGCAGGACCATGGTCGCTTGCTTAGGACTCTGCTGAGCTCCCTGTAACTCAGGGCTGACACCCTGATCTTTGAGTGGGGGACCTCCTTGCTGACAGGTTGAGGAGGCTTTTATTGTTCCCAGGCTGGTGAGAATCGTTTTCCCCTTGCTTTTGATAAGTCCTGGAAGCTTTGAGCAATACTTGAGCTTCTCAGCCTGAGAGACTATTGAAATGTTTTCTAGAACTAACCTTACCATGTCCTTAATAATTTGAGTTGCACTTGACCTAGTAACAGCTGTCACACAACTTGTCATTTTTCAAATGGCAAATCATTGATGTAGTGATTTCCACTGCATCAGTTAACATCAGTTAACATGAAGACTTTATTTCTGAAATAGACACTGAATATTTTCCATACTGGGTTGCACTTAAACCGTGCTCACATTTACAAATCTATTGTGTTTTCTTAAAACATAAGCAAATCCTAGTAATAAAAGAAATACAAATGTATATATATACTTGGAAATCATACAATATACCTTATTTCTCTGCAAACGTTTTATGCTGCTTTAAAACAACCTGATGTGTATAAATCTTAATTTAGAAAATGGATAGGATTACCATTGTAAATTATAGTGTGACCATTTACTTTATAAATTATTTCATCTGGGGGTTCTTTTTAATAAGCTTTCTGTGTCACTTTACTAAATATTAAAGTCTCTGTATATTTACCCAGTAAATTTGAGGACAATTATATCATGTCATAGCTTTATCTCTGATTGATAGTAGGGTTGAACTCTTTTTATGTGGTCATTTAGATTTTCTGGTATTTCCTTCTGTGAAATGCCTTTTCCTAGTCTTTGTCCATTCGGTTCTTCTACCATTTTTATTGCTGATTTATAGGAATTCCTATAAATCTTTTATCAGTTAAATATGTTACAAATACATTATTCCAGTTTGTCAGTTCTGTGCTAACTTTCTGGTGTCCTCTGAACATAAATCTTCATTTTCTGAGGTCAGACCTTTTTGGTGGGGGCGTTGCGGGGTTTGCTGGAGAAACCCTCTTGTGGATTGCACACTTTCTCTGATAGGTTCCACAACTGATGGGGCGCTGTCAGCTGCTTTGGAAGTTGTCATCTGGGATATATTGTTGAAAGGGTTCACACACTAGCCTATGTTT
Source organism: Redunca redunca (assembly GCA_006410935.1). NCBI lineage: Eukaryota > Metazoa > Chordata > Mammalia > Artiodactyla > Bovidae > Redunca > Redunca redunca. Next base: position 293,528 of record SJYQ01001810.1, on the reverse strand, counting down.
GACCAAATGACTGCCGAGCCTCCTTCCACCTCCACGATTCTAGAATTCCATTCTGTTATGGACAGAGTCAGAACGGAGGGTTGTGAAGCCTGAAATATCCACCAGATTCGCAGGAAACACATTCTGTTTCATTGAACCCATGACCCCACTGGTTTTCAGAGGCATTGCTATTTTATGTACCATTAGGAAAGAGGAGCCACTTGTCTTATCTGTGAGAAGAAAATCCATACAGACCATGTCTCTGGTGTCGGCATAGCTGTGCCCGCACTGTCGCTTAGCTGCTCACCGAATCCCAGGCCTTCACAGGACGTCCTCCCCCTCGGGCCTGCATGCGGTGTCCTTGCTGTCTCGCATCTGCGTCCTCCTGACGCTCAGCCTTGCGCTGACGCCTTCCCCAGTGCTGGCTCTGCCTTTGGACTTGTCAGAAGGCCGTGGTCTAAACCCAGACCAGCTTCTTTCCAGTCTCTGTGCCATTTGTTCTAGCTGTCCCCAAACCACCAAACTTGACCAAAGCATCTGCCTCTCTTCTTATACATCCATAACTTACGCTTGAAGTGTTTACCAGGGCCTTAAATCTGCTGGGTTTTCCCTGAGTGCTTATTGTATTGAAGTTCTTTGTAAAATGTGGGCCTGGTTAAGCAGGGGCCACTCCAGGGCCTCCGTCTGCTCCTCTGTGCAGAGTGGACTCTCACCTGCTTTACTGGAGTCATACTGTGCTCTTGAGTGACAGCTGAAATGCCCCAGTTTCCACAGATGCTTAGCCCATTGGCTGTGTTTCCCCCTGCCCTCAATTTGTTTATTTGTTACTGCTGTTTAGTTGCTACGTCGTGTCCTACTCTTTGTGACCCCATGGACTGTAGCCCGCCAGGCTCTTCTGTCCATGAGATTTCCCAGGCAAGAATGCTGGAGTGGGTTGCCGTTCCCTTCCCAGCCCAGGGATGGAACCCATGTCTGCTGCACTGGCAGGCGGGTCTGTGCTGCCGAGCCACCAGGGAGGCCCCTTTATCTGTCTGGCTGGCTGCACGTGGTCTTAGTTCTGGCATGTGTGATCTAATTCCCTGACCAGGGATTGAACCCAGATCCCCTGCACTGGGGATGCGGAGCCTTAGCCACTGGGCCACCAGGGAAGTCCCTGCCTTGCATCTATAATTTAGTATTTGGACTTGAAACTCCTGGGAGACTTTAGGTTTAAGTTTCCATCTTACAGATCTCAGTTGAATATTTTGTCTGCCATGATTCAACAACTTGAAAGTTTTCTTCTGTGATGCCGCTGGCATCTCCGGCATTACCACTGTAAATGCACTCTGCGTGTTTCCAAGCCTGTGTCCACTCCCCGCCTTGCATGTGGAGCGGAGCTTTGATGCGTCCAGCAGGAGGATCCTCGTAGCTGAGCATCTGTGTCGGCCTTTAGCCCCCTGGGAGGGTCAGGCAGTTTAGAATCTCCCTGTTTTCTCACAGGGCCTGCCTTTCATCATCCTGTTGACAAGAGTATTGTGAAGACTTTATTTAGGCCAGAAGACTTGGGGATTAGCACAAAACTGTTTCTTGAGAAGTCCCTTCTCCCTTAAGCACTATTTTCCCATTATGTCAGGTCTTTGAAAAAATTTTTAATGAATTCTGTTTTTAAATTACAAAAGCAGCAATATCAGAGCAAATTTGGAAAATTAAAAAAAATTCTTTAAAATCTTAACACTGGAACCTATATTTTACCTTTTTTAAAAAATGTTTTCTAGCCTGTTGAATTCCATGGACTTGTAATATGCATTCAACTTTGTGTCATTTTTAGAAATAAAATTTTATAAAATGATTATTTTTAAAATAATAAGCATCACTTCAGTAGCTGTGTAATCTTATATGTCTTTCAGTTTGAAGGCTCACACAGAATGACTTTTAACTTTGCGTTTAATTGAATATTATAATTAAAGTGCGCGCTCACGCATTTTTCTCATTTGCTTGGGTCTGTTCCCTGATGTCTCTGATGATGTGCTGTTAGAGTTGCTGACCGCTCTCCTCTCGGGGGATCAGCTGAGTCTGTGCCGGCCGCATGGAGTGCCTTGGACATTATGCTTTAAGGCAAAGCTATGCTTCTGTCTTCTTATCATTTCCTTTCTGATTTTATGAAAAGTAGAGTATTTGATGCAGAAAACAGGTTTTTGGTCTGTTTATTTGTATTTTTTTCAAGTGGATTTTTTTCTTTTTTGTCTTCGTTTAAATATGAAAAATTGTTGACCTATTTTCCGTTTAAAATAGAGATTTCAAAATGCTCGACAGGACTGGCAGAGGCGAAATGTGCTTGAACTTGACCCTCCGTTCATTTAGTTACATCTGGAAAGCCTGGTAACCCTGTAAGCCGAGTTGGTGGTGAGGCTTCAAATTTCTTGCTTCGTCATACTTTTATAGTTTTGCCATGTTCTGATGGGCAAGTACAGCCCAGAAAATGGAATAATGAAATTTTTTGTTCTGTAAATTTATATAACCATTGTGATTGGCTTAATACACACAGCTCTGTGTATTTCCTGACAGCCTCCAGGATCTTTGCTTATCTCTCAGGCCTTTTGCTTTATTTAGATCTTCATTTATATTGCCAGTAAGTTAACAGCTGTTCTTGAAGTGTCTGACATGCCCAGCTTCTACCTTGGAATTCTAGGTGAGCTGCTCGTTGTTGCTCTCCAGAGGAGCGCTCCAGGCCCCGAGCCCCTCTGCGTTTCATGGGCATGTTTGCAGAATCTCTTTCCTTGCTGCTCTCTGATGTGGGTACCTGTGGGCGAGCATCTTCTCTGTTCGCTGGGAAGAGGCTGTGAGCTTGTCTCCAAGTTTCCTACAACCCTAGACGCAGGGTCTAAAAGGTCACCTAGCCTGACTCTGCGTGTGGTACTTGACTCTCCTCTGCATTTCAAAACACACCTGTTGCCAACAACGCGCTGGTGCTGAGCCCAGGCCGGGTCCTGCTTGGGTGTCTGGAGAATAAAGAGTCGAGCAGCGCCCCTCTCCTGCCCCACAGCTCGGTGCAGGCGGTCACTGCGGCAGAAGGGCCAGCCGTGTGCGCGCCCTCCGAGGGCAGGGCTGTCTGGAGGAAGGGCGGTGTCGGGGAAGTCGCAGGAAGGGGGCTGCATCCGAGCGAGGAAGGCTGAAGCCGCATTCTGCCAGGTGGTCAGAGAAGGGCGTGGGCTCAGAGCCGGCAGTGCCAGCCGAGGCGTGGCCGCGGCGGGCGGGCGGGCGGGAACCTGGTTTAGGCGCTCGCGGTGCCCCTGGCTGTGGCAGCCCACTTCGCCCTCAGGCAGCTCTGTCTGAGGATCTGATCTTCCTCCATGTGGCAGATTTTACATTGTTGTTTCTGCTTTCTCCCTTGGGAACCATGCACAAATCCAGTGGTTTCCTTACGTGTCTCCTCTCTTGGTTGGGAAAGGGCGTTTATTCCCCGCAGAGCCCCCACCCCAAGCCGGGCTCAGCCTTTCCCTGCCCCTCGGGCCCACAGCCCGCCTCCTGGAGCCGGGCTTCCTGCTGCAGCCCCGTCCCGGGTCCTGACTCTCCTGCCCAGGCTCTCCCACCTGCCTTGGTCCTTCCTCAGATAAATGCTTGGGATTGAAGTTTTCATGCTAGGCTGTGGCCCCAGTGGTGTGGAAAGAGATGAGTCTACATTTGTCTTTGATCTAGTGACTAAACTTCTGTTTATCCAACCAAGATTGTGAAGACTGTTTTGCTCAGTATATCCAGCTGGCCATTACAGGCATGCTAAATGTACTTAGACCGTCCTTATCACTCATGATGACTCGACAATGATGGAGATCCCGAAAGGGGGGAGGAGGAAATGGAAAATGAAACCTTGGATAGAATTTAAATACCTAGCCATGGAAAAATATAAGAGCCAAGTTCAGTTCCCCTGAAAATGTTTTGATGTGTTCTGATCACTTTAACTTATTAATACATGGGGACATATTATGCAGTTACTGGTATTTGGGGGTCACCTTTTGAGACGTGTTGTTTCCTCATCCATCCAAACATCTGGTGAGGCCATTTCAGACCACGCTGGGCTCCCTATTAGCGTACTTTAAAAGTAAGCAATTCTGGCTAAATACGGTGAAGCCTCCTGTATTGTAAACCTAGAAGCAATTTAGCTGGCAACTCAGAAGTGCAGAGCAGCGCGAGAATGAAATGAGATAAATCCCCGCGGCGGCTCACGGCGCACACCCTGAAGGGATGGCTGCCGGGGCTGTGCAGAGACTGTGCTTTTATGAAGGCTTGGAATTTCCAAATATTTATCATGGCAGTGCTTTATTCTTAAATCACATAATGAACTTTGTGTCATTTTTCCTTTCAGTTCTGTTAGGCTGATAGTCCGAACTAACAAGTGATGAGACCTTGAAACTTCAGCTAAATCCTTCTTTGATACTCTAAAGTACATATTCCATTTTGGTTGTAGAGGACTTGTTCAAATTATTTTATGCCATTATAAGCATAGTAAGAGTTCAAACATTTTAAAATATGTGTTTTAATTTGAACCAGTATCAGTATAAATCAAAATGCTATTCCAGAAAGTTTGGGGTTTTATGCCATTATAATTAAAATAGAGAAACAAGGTTTTTTGGTTTCGTTGTTCTAGCTTGTAACTGAAATCCTGGAAAGCCATGCACAACAGGCCATTTTATAAACTTAAGACTTTAAAAAAATCTATTCTTGTTTATCCAGGCTGAATGCTGCTTTGAAATTTTAAGAGATGTGTTGATCTTGGGGATGTATATTATTAGGAATATTTTCTGTGTATTTGCTGGTGCCTGGCCTAATAAAATAATTTGTTTTTTGGTGGTAAATAACTTTGTTTATAACTATCAAGTGAATACGTTAATCTCAGTTTTGTAAATACTTTTTTTTTCTCTAAGTATAGGAACTTTTTATACTTATTGCCAGGAGATTTGGGGCCAGATAATTTCCTAGTTTACTACAATACTTCCTGTGTATGGAGATTTGAATTTATTGTTTCCTTCTATATCCAGGGATATTGTAGGCTAGATTACTTGGATCAAATCTTTGATTGAAAACAACTAAAAATGCAGGGTAAAGAACATCTTAAATCTCATTAAAATAGCTTGAGTGGATAAGATCATAATCGGTTATCGGAAAAGCAGGGGTGTAACCACACACTCAGGCTGCTTTAATCCTGGAAGTGTTTGCCTGTTTGGCCAGCTGGAGCGTTGTTCTGACAGTCTCGTGTGACGAGAAAGATGGGGACCTGACGGCTGCAGCACCAGGCTTGGGATGAATCAGATGGAAACCCTGGCTCCACCTCCAGCGGCTTCCCCAGGAAGGTTGCTTTGGTCTCAGCAGAGGCGAGTGGAGGGAAATTGCTGAGAAGCTGTCACCCCAGGGAGCACCTCGAGCAAGCTGTCACCCAAAGTCACATCGCATCTAGAAGGCTGTAAGCCCAGGGTCTGGCCTTAGGAATACGCACGTGTGCAGAACCCTTGGGCTCCTCACAGAGGCTGATAGAATTCCTCTCTGGGGGAGCTAACACAAATGGCTTTACAAAGGCAGCGAGCAGCACGCACTGAGAAATGGCCAGGCCCTGGAAGGGGCGCATCCCTGGGACCGTCCTCCGGCCCCTGCCCCACTCTCTGCCCCGTGCACGCCTCTCCCCCTCCTTTCCGTTCTCTGCGCACCCCCTCGCCCCCTTCCGGGCCCTGCTCCCCTCCCAGCCTCGCCCCCCTCCTGGCTCAGAGCCCCCCGGAACCCACTCTCTGACCCGCTTTTGCTCCTGCTGCTCCAGGCGAGCCTGTCCTCACCATCCACCCACAGTCTGCGGTTAGAGTCTTCTCGTTGGCTTCAGCTTTGTGTTTTTCTTCCCAGACTCAATGGTAAACCGAGTTCGGGCTGATGAGGTCCCTTTCTGAAACCCTTAGGTGTGTGAGTGGAGCTTCCGTCTGATCTCCCCCGGGTCTGGCCTCAGCTAGACCGTCCTTCGCTGTCTGGAGGGCCTGGGCCCTGGCTGCGAGCTCGTTCTGCCTCCAGGGCGCCTCGCGTGCCAGGGGCTCAGGCTGGCCCGGGTGCTCTCTGCAGGGGGAGAGGCCTCTTGGTCTGCCGTGGGCAGTGGTGCTTCTTAGAGAGGCCTCTGCACGCGCTTGTCTAGTGAACGTTCACCAGGTGAATCTGTGCCTATGAGAAAGCAGGCGACAGCTTTGCTGAAAGAAGTCCCGAGCTGCTAGGCGGGAGGAGAGGGGGCAGCTTGGGGGGGACGCTGCCCACACTGGAGCTCTTTGGTTTTCAGGACACTGCCCATGGGTTTTCCACCCCCTTTTATCTTTATGCTGGCCTTACAATGCAGGCAGCGCAGATCCTTGTTACTGCCGTTTGTGCAGAAAAGCTCACTTACAGCCAGACTTTCTTTTTGCAGATGAGTTACTTGGTTCACTTCTAGAAGCTTCAACTAAACACCACACTCCCACCTTCTGCTCTTGACTGCAGGTTTTTTTTTTAATTTTTTTTTAACTGTGACCCCTGCTGCAGTCACTAATTTCACCTTGTAACCTTGGCAAGACATTTGGCCTTTGTCTTCCGTAGCATTTTCATCTGTAGAATTAATACTCCATGTCACAATGTTTTATTATATTGAATAGCTTCTATTTCACCTTTTGACCTTTTTAACCACCTTTCTTTCCTCCATTCCAGTGTATGAATGTATTATATTACTTTGCAGACAAGTAAAGTAGATAAACACTGGATTAATTGTTGCATCCAAAGTTCCTTTTTCAGCTCTTGTTGGGTGAGGAAAAAAAAAGATCTTACTTGTATAAACAAAATATGTCAACAGATTATATACAGAAATGCCAACGAGAATGTTAGGACACAAAACTTGGGCAACGTAGATAATCTACCTGATTATAGAGACTTCACTCAGTCTAAAATGTTGGCAAAAACAGCAGCTTCTTTGATGCTGATAATATTTTAGAACAAAGAGTCAAACTGTGATAGCTCTTGGGATCATTAAAAGTTCAAGACACTGAGCTTGTTTTCCGTTCCAGAGGAGAGGCCGCGGTGGTGGGAACCCAGGAATGCTGCGGTGGTTGAGGGCTGGTGCAGTGTTTACTGAGCGCCTGCGGACTCCAGGTAGCGAGGAGCCAATAACTGTCCTTAAATCTGAAAAGCGAAGAGGAAATGATGGGCCCGAAGGCAAGTTCTTAGCAAGAAGGTTTCCACTGGGGTTAAGTTTGAGAGGCGGTTCCCGAGAGGCGATCTGCTTCACCAGCGCTGCACCGACTGCCTCTCCGGTGGGGACTGTCGTTTCTGGTAGCTTGTCGCAGTGGCAAGGCCAGGTCCTGTGGCTGGAGAAGTCTATCTATAGCGAGGATGACGTAAAGAGGGAGGAAGTGTCTATGTTTCTCATGTGGAAGGAAGAATGAAGTTAAATGTCTATAGATGCAACTGTGATGATTGGCTATTGGTTATTAAATGCACCCCTGTTCAGGATGGAGTGACAGAGCGCCCTTCCAGCTTTGCCCTTACCCGTGTTGTCCGAGCGTCCGGGCATCCTGTGCCCGCGGGGCTGTGTCCTGTGGGAACTGCCCCAGACGTGGGCTCGCAGGGGCCGGGGCCCTTGGATCCTCATAAATCACATCTTAGTATTTTAGCTCAACATTTCAACAGGGTTTTTATGTTAATATTTTATCTGGAGCAGTATTGTAATTTTCCAAGTGATTTCTCTCATGGAAACTCCCGAGTCCACGAAGGATGGAGACAGGTATTTCAGGGTTTCTTTGTTGCTCCAGACGGCAGCGAGCCCTGGCAACAGTGAGGTCCTGCACGGAGAACTAGCGTCGTTAGCTGAGGGCTGCTGTCAAGCCCGCCCTTCATAGTCTCAGCCAGAGGGCCCGGAGGCCCCCACGCCGCGCCGCCCTGTGGCTCGGCCAGCCCGCGGCCCGGAGGGTAGCGAGGCCACGGGGCTGATGCTCCGGCCATCAGCAGCTCTCTGTGAAACGCCTGTGGTGGTGATGGAGAAGCATGTCGGCGCTGGGCGGCAGCCCCACCCGCTCCTGGCTGGAGCCCCACGGGGTTGCGGGGCGTGGCTTTGAGGGGCACCCCTGCTTCTCTGGCTGGCTGTTTCTGGAGACCTCGGTGGAGACGCTGCCCGCCCGCTGAGTGAGGGGTGCCCATTGTGTAAGGATGGCATGGAGCGTGACTGTCTTTGTGCTTCTTTGAACTGTGTCTTAGAACCAAAGAAGTGTGGCTTCTCCTAGAGGGATGGGAAGGGTTTCATAGATTCTGCAACTCGGAGGGAAGGCCGGGGCTCAGATGGACAGAGCGGTCGCCTCAAGACCCAGCACTGCTGGCGAAGCAGCTGGCAAATGTGGTTCTGGATTCACCGGTGGGGTGACCCCAGCAGTCAATGCTGCAAGAAGAGAAAGCTGGCCAGTTCTCACCCATGTGGGTCAACCACACCCGGCTAGCTAGAGCAGGTCCTGGATTCGACCATTTCCTTAGATGAGTAAATTTCATGGTAGATATTTTTTTTCTGGCATGTAAAACACCAAGAGAAGTCAGGAGTAAGAGGATGCGGCTGCTGAAGATACAGGTGCTAGGCACCGTCCTTTCATCTTGGATTTAGAACAGCGTCCTTCGCTTGTTTACTTGCGTTGGTGAGAAAGAAGCTTGATTGATTCAGGACACTGAAGAGCTGTAGAGAAAGGAAAAAAGTGAGCGAGAAATGAACATGGTACGAATGTGTGACAGACGTCTGGGGCGACAAGTAGAGGCAAAGATGGGATGTGGGGTGGGACTGGGCTTGTCGAAGGCAAGAAAAAGGTATTTTGGTTTTTCCAAGGAGGAGAGAGTGCTTTCATGAAGGCTCCCCGACAGTGGTTAATCATGGCTGTAGAAGCAGCAGACCTTTCTAGGTGCGAGTGTGCTAGTTCAGGGTGTTTCCCAGGCTCCCGTGGCTCACCTGGAAAACCTGGCAAAACCTTGAAAGTTGGCCACGGCTGCTAGACTTTGTGCTGACTCCTGGATTCGATTATGCTCTCATAGGACTACTTGCCAGGCTGGTTCTCTCACTTTAGTCCCTTTGGACAGTCTCTGATGAAGGGGATGGCCATTGACCTGTTCTCCACGTAACAGGTACAATCTACATGTAAGTCCGCACTCTCACTTTTGGAAAGTTGAGTTCAAGAATTTTATTTGGATTATTTTATTACAGCTACTTGCTGTGAAATGAAGGGTCGTCGACTAAGATCTGGTAACAGTTTTAGATGTTGGAAATTAGGTCTTCCATCTGCCACTTGAACAAATAAGCAGCTTCTCCAGCGTTCGGCCCCTGGCTCACTCCCAGCGGGTATTTGCAGAGCTGCCCCTGGTTCGCTGGTCTGTCACGGTCCGTGTGATTTAGAAGACGCCTCCCTTCCCTCGGACCGGCAAGACCCACAGATGCAGGGCTCTCTACGCTTGGGTGGAGCTACTTCTGTGGAGAGAACCCCCAAGGGAGGAGGGGGAGGCTGAGGTGATCGAGAGTAAGAGGATGCGACTTGTATCCTCCGGAGACTTAATCTGGAAGCGTAAGTTACCCGAATTTGCCTGAAACACAGAGCCTAGCAATGTGTTTCACATGTAGTGGGCATTTGATAAAATATTTTTTAGTTTGGTTTTCTCTACCCAGAGCTGTCCTTGAGACATATAATTTTGACCAACTGACTTACGATTCATAGTATCTTGAATACTGTTTATTTTAGCATTAGTTGTTACTTTCTCTTCAAGTGGAAATAATTTCTGTTAATGTGGGACACTGGAAGGCCTGCCCCCCCAATTAACTGGGATGTTTTGGTAAAAATAGACCTCCAAGTGGTGTATCTGTCAGGAATCACTGGCAGATGATAAATACACCATAATTTTAAAATTACTTGATGAGGGGCTTGCCTGGTAGACGGCAGTTGCATTTAAGAGCCCTCAGAGCGTGAAGATGGATGCGAAAGAGGGACCTTGCCATCCGTTCAGGCAAGCCTGCTTTCTGAGCACCCGTGCGACCTTCGATCCCTGACCTCTCAGAGTCACCACCATGTCAGAGGGGTAGCAGGCGCCCTCTGAACTGGCGTTTCGGACTGAGTGTTTCTGATCCAATTGTTACTTCCTAAATAGTTGTTACACCTCTTGTCTTTTTGCCCATTTCATTTAACACGTCTCCAGAAAATGAAGATTTTTTTTTTTAAGACATAAAGAACAGTTAAGGTTGAGTGCTCACCAGCAACGGGCTGTGTGATGGTGGGCAAGTCTTTTCATCTTGCGGGGCTCAGCCGTAGTATCTGTCAATTGAGGCTGTTATGCTGGACCAGTGTTTTTAGACTTTTTGCCCACTCAGGGGCACAGTGAGAAATATTCTTGTGAAAAATCCTGGTGCGCACGTGCGTGCGTGTGCGTGTGTGTGTGTTGGGCACAAGTGACGCAGAGTGATGTGTGTCCTCACGGGGCTCAGTGTGGTCCTCGCGTGTGTTGTGAACTGACTCCAGGGCCCTGCATCCTCACCCCTGTTTGGAAAACACTGGATGGGATGTCCTCTGCCCCACCAATGTTAGGACTTTAAATTGAACACGCAGAATCGATTTTATGATTTTCTGACTAGAAATGCGAGTGAGTTTTTGGCAGTGACACGCTGCGGTCCCAGCAGAATGTGGGGTGGCCGTGTGGGGCCTGGGGCCCGGGGCCGGGCGAGCAGCGCTGGACCTCGTCAGCCTGTGCACACAGCTTCAGTGAGGACCCCGAGGCGGCTCCTCGAGGCTTCGGGGCTGCTCCCACACAGCCCGGGAGTCAGCTGTTCTGCTGAAAATGGAGGCTGCCCTGCTTTAGTCTCGTTGTGTGTGAAGTTGCCATTTTGTAGTCTCCAAACAGTTGAAGAGTCAGCCTTATGAGATTGTTCAATCCAGTAACTCACCAAAGGTTATGTGCCCAGCCGATGGCATTCTAATTGGCCTCTGATGACCCAAAGCCCATCTCCTTTTCCCTACTGTTCTATGTGGAATTTACTGCACTTTAAAGCTCACTAAACAAACTCTGGAGAAGCCTGAGATGTCCCATCGTGTTGCACCAGCCCGAAACACCTCCGTCAGGACCAGACAGTGGGGCAGGGAGGTCAGGGGGCGTCCCGACCACCTTTGTTCTGAAATATTTAGGGGTCAGGAGTGAAGGGTGATTGCAGGGTCCCCAGTGTAGTCGTTGCTGCGTTCTTCACTTCCCGAGGGCGGGCGTGTCTTGTCGTTGGCTGGGGGTCCGTGGCCGACGCAGTCTCTGCGGGGCTGACCGTGCTCCTCCCCCGTGGGCCTTGTGACTGCTGGTCCCTTCTCCGAACCCTGAGCCGGCACCGCCTCCCCGGGATGCCGGGTGATGGAGAGCAACCAGGTACGTTTAGAAAGGTGCCTCCCCGCCGGCCCAGAGCTGCACCCTGGATGTGCTGTGGTCAGCACAGGGGTGGCCCCTGCAGAGCCCCCGGGAGTGGAACCTGTGTTCGCTTCCCCTCTGCACTGACTGTCTAATGTAAACATTCCAATGCTGAACACAGCCCCGAGAGCTGATGTTTCCAGGGAAGGGTCACTGAGCCTCAGATGGACACAAAAATACGCGCAGAAAGAAAGCAGCATGTTAATACAGAATGTCTGAACCTGAGGCAGAGGAAGGCCACTCGCTCATCTGGTTTAGGGGGATAGAAGTTCACAGATGTGTTTGTGATTTTACCAGCTGTGGAGATTTCAAATATTGAAACGGCATTTGAAACAGGAAGATGGGGTTCAGATTAGGGCCCCGTGAATAACAAAGTGAAAATGGTGTTATTCTAGCAGCTCACAGATCCCTTTTTGTGTTTGCCTCCACGGAGTCTTGACGAGATGATCTCGAAGGAGTGTGGCCTGTTGTTCTTGGCTTTTATTGATTTTGTTCCGTGCGGTGTGAAGGCTCCGCTGCTTGTCCTGAAATAATGAAATTGAGAGAAGATTGATTTTGGATGACTTCCAGTATCTTTCCTTAAACTTGAGTTTGCAAGAATTGGTCACTCAGAATCAAAGCCCCAACTCCCACAGTCCACTCCCTACTGCTGTGCATCAAGAATCTACAGTTTACGTGTCCAGTAGCTCTGAGAGAGGGCCTCCCAGGCGGCTCAGTGGTAAGGGATCCGCCTGTCAACGCAGGAGGCACAGGTTCAATCCCTGGGTCGGGAAGACCCCCTGGAGAATAAAGTGGCAACCCACTCCAGTGTTCTTGGCTGGAGAATCCCACGGACGGGGGAGCCTGGTGGGCTACAGTCCATGGAGGCGCGAAGAGTCAGACACGACCGAGTAACTGAAAGCAGCAGCAGTAGCTTTGAGAGAATTGGGAGATTACAGCCTGTTTTGTAGCAGAAGTACTACCACATTGAGTCGGTTCTGTTGAAAAGCAAAAAATAAAAGGGGAGAACATTCCAGAGCCTCTCGGTGCCCTGCCTTTTCTCAGTTCAGTTCAGTCTGTCAGTCGTCTCCGACCCCATGAACCACAGCACGCCAGGCCTCCCTGTCCATCACCAACTGCCGGAGTCCACCCAGACCCATGTCCATTGAGCCGGTGATGCCGTCCAACCGCCTCATCCTCTGTCGTCCCCTTCTCCTCCCGCCCTCAGTCTTCCCTGCACCAGGGTCTTTTCAGACGAGTCAGCTCTTCGCATCAGGCGGCCAGAGTACTGGAGCTTCAGCTTCAGCATCAGGCCTTCCAGTGAACACCCAGGGCTGATCTCCTTCAGGATGGACTGGCTGGATCTCCCTGCCCTTTCTCAGCTGTGTCCTAAGGAGCAGCTCTGGGAACCTGGGGAGTGTGCGGTTTGGAGAAAGGAGCCTCCCCTGTCCTTCCAGGTGTCACACGTTGTAGGGCATCTGAATTGGAGAAGCAGAGTAAGTTGTTTTTTTAAGTAAATTAATACCAGCTTTGTCCTACGGCGTGCGTTTCCTGTTGTGTAAAGGATAAATGAAAGTTGTGAGATATGTTCCTGGCCAAGCACACCCTGCTTGTGCCCCAGCCCCCTGGCACACCTGCTCTGGCCCAAGGGTGGACTGTACATCAGTGAAGAGGTGACCCACACGCTGACAGAAGGCTTTCCCATCGTTTTTGCTCCTTCTTCCTTGGAAGGACTTAATGGTAGTGTTCGCAGTTAGAGGCTAGGAACCCCAGGCCTGGGTGTGCGGTGCGACCTGTCCGGGGTCACATTCAAAGTCAAAACTTGGCGCAGACAGCGCAGTGGGACCATGTGAAGGCTGGCGTCCAGTCTTCCTATGTCGTCTGCCCTTCTGCTGTCTTGGAAGGTGTAACGTGGCAGCGTAGGTGGCTGGATGGGGGCTTAGGGTTTGGGGGTTCAGAGCTTTAGTGCCTTCTCTCTCTTTTTACATGAAGTAGCCTGTCTTTCACAGCTTTTTCAGCCTCCAGTTTTGCCCTAAAGGAACACGGAGTGCTTAACCTCGCTGTGGACCCAGCCGCTGGCCCGCCTTCCGTCTCCACATCTCCTCCCGTGTCCGTCTGCCCTTCCAGCCATTAGTGAGTTCCTTCTGCGTGTGCGGCAGCCGTGGGGTGTGTACAGGAGCACAGCCTGCTTTTGTGCTCAGGGCAGACGAGCTGATAGAAGGACACTTAGGCCTGCTTCTCCTGCGCTTGTGCTGAAGGAATAAGGGTGCCTTGCGATTTCCGAGTTAAGGTTAGCTTGCTGGGGCTGGAAAGGATGCGAGAACAGAGGAGCCCTGAGCCCCGGGGGCTGTTTCAGCAGTCTCTGTTGTAGGTGATCGAGGGAGGGTGTGGTCCCAGTTAGCTCCTGGGAATACGCTGACTTGGTTGCACTTGCTGGAAAGACAGGCGCTGAAGGGCAGCTGTGTGCGTGGACAGGATGCAGGAAGGTGCTGGAGAAGACAGGGAGCTTGCTCCCCTCTTGGCAGGGGTGTGTTGTCTGCGGCCAAGGGAGCTGTTTAGAGGAAGGTGATGTGTGGTGCTAGGCGATATGGATGAGAGCGTCGGTGCAGAGGCTGCCGCGCCGTGTCCATGAAACTTGGATCTGCCATGCCTGCCTTGCATGTGGTGTCAGACATGGGAACGGGAGTTAGTGGAGGGAGCAGAGGAAGGGGGTGGGGGAGAAGGACGGGGCGCCCAGGCACGCCTCGGACAGGGGCTCAGGGAGACCCGGATGGGGGGCCACAGACGCCGCTGATGGGATCACGGGGGCACCTCGGAGCAGCCTCTGAGGTGTCTGACTTTTGTCCTGGCCTGTCCTTCCCTCCGTTAGCCTCTTTAGAGGGGCCACAGCGTTAATGTTGTCTATGAGCGTATATACAAATGTGATTCGGGTTATTTTATTTTATTTATCTTATGATTAATTTATTATTATATCAAATCATTATATCAATAGTATTCTGTGATTTTAGTTTACTGTCTTTCAGCCTTGGCACTAGTGTCTCCCTTCATCACAATGCTAGGTCCTAAACAAAGGACACGTGCTACCTTATCATACAGAACTTGTTTCCTTTGTAATTTTACTTTTGTAATTGTATTTTTCTTTGTATCTTTAAATGAGAAAGTGCCCCTCAGCTTCATGCACAGCACAAACACGGTCCAGGGTGCGGGCTGGATCACGTGTCCTATGCTCCTGGGTCCCCGGCGGTGTCTCCACGTGGGCCCTGGGCGGGCGTCTGGACATGAGGCCTAGGCTGTGGGCCAGCCTCCTCCCCTGGGGTCTCAGCATCTGTCTGGCCCTGTCCCGGGACTTGGCGGGCAGGCAGTCTGTGCGGCCGGCTCCTTTTATCACCGCAGCCAGTGTGGGGCGTGGGGTGCGGGGCCTCCCCATGTGAGCACCCAGACGTGATCTTGAATGCTGCAGCCTTAAGTTCTCTGTAACACAAGACGGTAATGGGAAAGGATACAGCACTTGAGACGCCCCCGATGATGTGGGCGCTTGTGCCAAAAGGACTGGGAATAAACAAAGATGCTTGCAGGTATGGGTACTTTTTCTTTACTTTCCATTTCTCTATAGAATCTCTTAGTTTTATGGCAGTGAAATCAATGTCAGGTATAAAGACTGCCTCTGGTTGAATTGTGGGTAACAGCGCCAAAGCCATGCCTTTCCAGATTAACTTGCTGAGCCTTGAGCCTGTTTGGGAGCAGCGTGAGGTGGTGGCCGGGGACACTGCCTGCCGCCTGGTGATGGCGAATGTGCTTTCACTCACACAACGCGCGCCTCTTCAGAGACGACGTGGCGGGAGAGGACCTCCCGCGCCATCTTCGCTCCTGGCTGCAGCCGCGCCCTCGCACACGGTGCCCTGTGCAGGTCTGGCTTGAGCGCCTGCAGCACGTTGTTCATGCCGTGAGCACAGTGATGACGGTGTCATACTGTGGATGCTGTAAATCGCGTACCTAGGAAGATAGATCTGAGCTTCCTGTTAGAGGTGAATGGAGCAGATAGATTTCTCATCAAACGTACTTCAGTGCCTAGACTGGGGGGCCATTGCTGTTTCGAGGGAGTGTTCAATCTACAACATGATAGACTTTTCTAGTTATAGGCTTTCCACTCTACATACAGCCTCTGACATTGTGAAAGTGAAAGTCGCTCAGTTGTGTCCGATTCTTTGCAACCCCATGGACTAGTCCATGGAATTCTCCAGGCCAGAATACTGGAGTGGGTAGCCTGTTCCTTCTCCAGGGGATCTTCCCGACCCAGGAATCAAACCAGGGTCTCCTGCATTGCAGGCGGATTCTTTACCAGCTGAGCCGCAGGGGAAGCCCTTTTTATTTTGGAGAATTTGTGTGTGTTAAATTGAGACGTGCATGGGACACTTACAAGTCTCAGTTCTGGAGAAGCAGAGAAGAATTTTTCTCTTTTTAACTTAAGTCTTTCTTCCCCCCTTGCCCGGTGTGCACCAGATCCTGGGGCCTCCTTACCTGCCCACTCCTTGTCCTTCTCCAGGTGCCCACCCTCCTTTGGGCACCCTGTCCTTTCCGTTCAGGCAGGCTGGCCGCTGAGCGCCCCGAGTGCAGACACCGCCCTGATCCGGCAAGGATTCCTCGCCTTGGGTGGCCTGACCTCTCTTTAGCTCTTTAGATTTTTTACACCACCCTGAAGAGACCCAGCTTCTCTGGTCTTGAACACATTAACAGCTTAACTGCTCTCAAGTCATTTCTCTGCTTTCCTGGAAGTGGAAATTTATATCATCGTGTATGTCAGATGTTACATTTTCTCTTCCTTATTTTGATCCAGAAGCTATTTGGATTGTTTGATTGCTTGGTTTCCTGGCCCGCTCAGAAACCCAGAGATGTGAGAGCCCCACAGCTGTCTTCTCTTCAAGGGCCTGGATTCCCCATGAATTTAGAGTTTTACCGTTTTGATTTGGTTTGCTTTCCTGTCATCCATTTATTATGAGATTTGCACTGTAGGGAAGGCAGGACTCCACCCCCTCAGGTTGGGAGCTGGGCCTGAGAGTCAGGCCGACACAAACAGACGAACAGGAGGACAGCGTGCAGACGGGGGCCTGTCCCCGGGGCCCCGCAGGCCGTGCAGACCCAGAGACGTGCGAGGCCCCGGGTTCACGCACAGGGCAAGCAGAGACAGCGTCGTGGAGACGCAGCCGGAGCGCATGGGGAGCGGCGGCCGCTGGGCTGCGTCCCCAGCCCTCGGCCCCCACCATGCCATCTGCAGGCCAGAGTGTCTGTCCTTGGGCATTGTGAGGGCATCTTTCAGGTGGGGCTTCCTTCCTGCTCCCGGGATGGAAGGTGGAGGTCAGGGTCCCCTCCCTTCTTCAGCGGCTCTTCCGGTACCCTTGGCTCAAAGTGACCCTTGAGCCAGAGTGGCGTGTTCTGCGCGACATGGCGGGCCACCTCGCTGTCCTTCAGTAGTTCACTAGGGATCAGAAAACTCCTCACAGATGGCTTACACCACAGCATGTGTGAGTTTTAACAAGTCCCTGATCTCTGCGTGCCTGTCTCCTAATCTGTACACAGAAGTAACAGCGGTATGGCCTCCCTAGGGTTGTTGTGAGGTTTATAGGAACGTGAGTGCAGCGCTTCGAAGGCCTCCGCCTCAGGCGAGGGGTGCCCCGCAAGTGGCGTGCCCTGGGGCTCCTGAAGGCCAGCCCACTGTGGAGTTGCCTGCCCTTCCTGGAGGCTGGGGAGGCTGGAGACCCTGCTTTCATGCCAGCTGCGCCACCCAGCGTGGAGCCTCCGCCCCCGGTGTGCCAGCCATGGGGCTGGACCCCTAGGACCCCCCAGCGGGAAGAGGGGGAATGGGGCCAGAAGAGGTGCTGGCAGGCAGCATGGGAGCAAGCGACCCGGGCCAGGAAAGAGGAAGCCAGACTCGAGGCCTGCAGGAGCGTCAGCTCCTTCTCTCCCTGCCTCCTCTCATCTCCAGCCTTGCTACTTTTTATCCTCCTTCCAAAATACTTTGACTCAATTTTGACAAACTGAAAAATACCATAATTACAGGTATACAATTGTGATTGTTAACTAATAACTTTTAAAGATGTAGAATACTCTAGAAGTTCCCTGAGCTTGAATTACCTTTTGGCATCTGTTTGATGTGCAAAAACATAATTTATGACCAGATCTACTTTTCAGGTGATGGAAAACATGAGATCTCCTCTTTGTGTTTTGAAAACCATTTCATTAGGTGCCATTTGTTGATGTTCTAAATTTGTGAGATCACTTTTCCACATGGTCTGTAGTTAATTATTCATTCTCCATATCTTTATTTGTAGGTCCCCTATTTATATCACTCAATTTGTCTATCATCTGGGTATGTAGCTCAGCTGGTAACATCTGTTAATTCATGGCTATTTCTGAGCAGTAATGTGAGGGGCAGAAACAAGGTTTATTTATTGCCGCTCTTTTCTAACCACTCAGAGTACTTCGAACCTTCAAACAGCTTCCCCGACTGCAACAAAAGTGTCTTTTGTTCCTTTATGGAAGTGGGCCAAATCGTTTGACCTAACGACAGGTGGGGTATTACTCAGGGCCGCTGAAACGCGGGCTCCACACGCTTTGCTCCCTTGGGACTGTGTTCCACTTGCCTGTTCCTGGCTGCCCGCGTGGCAGGAGGCGCCTGTGCCGAGCTTGGAACATGCCTGCCGGAGCCAGCCTCACCGAGGCTTCAGCTGCAGGTCGGCGTTCCGCGTGCTCTGGTCACTGTGGTCTGGTTTTGTTTGTGCCAGAATCGCGAGTGGTGCCCGTTTCCATTTGTTTGTGTTTGTTTTTACATAGTTTTCTGTGATGAGAAACACAGCTGTTGTGTTTATGTCTGTGAGTACTTGTGCATTTTGGGTTTGGGGCCTTTTGAATTTCAAGGATGGATATGTGTTTACTTGCAAATTAAAAAAAAAAACCTTGCAAGGTTTTTTAGACAAGTGATTTCTTTAAGAAGTTAAAGATCTTCCTTGTTGATGATGCTCTTAGAGCAGGAACTGATGGGGCAGTCAGGGCTGCTGCTGACTGTGAGGTTTATGCAACACTCTTCCTTCTTGCTCGGTGTTTTAAGTTCGCTGCACTGTTCTGCCTGGGGGGTGAGCAGTGATCAGACGGAGCCTCTGTCCCCTGTCACCTGGTCCTGGGCTCGTGCCCGGGGCTCATGGGATAAACACCACACTCCTAGGATCTGACCTGAAGCAGACCCAAAGGTGCAGGTTTGCGTGTGATATCTCTGCCTTTATAGGAGCGAGTTCTGTCTTCAGTTTACACGTGAGAAAACGGAGTCTCGGAAGCTTGCTGCTTCACTCGAGGACGCTGATGCTGGGATGAAAACCGCAGCCTTTTTCTTCCAGCTGATCACTTCTCTTGGGTCTCTCAGGACAGGTTTCAGACACACGCTCCTAGCCAGTTCTGGAGACGGCTCTAACGCCTCGCCACCTGGAACTCGGCGACTGGGCCTCGGGCACGGCTGGGTGTGGCCTGTGGTAGCTGCCCAGTTCATGCTTGTCCAGTAAAGTGGCGAAGGTGCTTCAAACGGCTGCAGAGCTTAGAAACTAGCTTCATTCTGTTTCGCTGTCAGTTTTTCACCAGTGTTTAACAAAAACCTGAAAGTAAGATACAAATAATTAAGATATGCTTCCTGTTGGAAACTTAAGGAGGGATGGCCCTTGTGGAGGCCTCTCACCCAGCCCGAGAGCGTTCGGGCGGGGCTGAGACAACCACAGCGGGGCAGGGAGCCCTGGGGTCTGGGAGGCAGGGCGCACAGGCACCACTCGTGTTGGCGGGAGTGGCTGTGTGGCCTCTGTTAATTCTCCATCTGTGAAATGAGGGTGTTCATGTCACAATGTCCCTCTATAGTTTATTGACCAGAGAGCAGTTCAGAAAATTGGAAACTAGTGAGTAAGCCAGTAGTCACGTGAGAGAGCGAGGGAGGCTCGCATTCGCTGACATACTTTTTGTTCATTTATTTTGAAAGTGTGGTTGTACTATTTATTGTCGTTTCAACTAGAAAGCTTATTTTATAAATTAAAACAAATTCAAAAGACAGAGTCTAATACCAGTGCTGAAAATGGACCACTTCTATTTCCGTTTTTAATGTAATTCATATTTTCTGTTCTATAAGATCTTCAGGTCCTTGCCTCTAAGCCTTGTTCCGTCAGAATAACGTGTCATGTGTCTGGGGTCGAGGAGCTTAAAAGCTCTTCCGGGATGAAGCGCAGCCTCCTCCCACCATGGGATTTGAGCAGTAGTGCGTTTTTAAGCTTTCTCAAATAAATGATTTTCCCTTTCTAGAAATGATTTTCTAGAAAGGGAATGATAATGAAATTACAAACAAAATCATGATATATTTAATAATATTTATCATATTAGTGATCAGCTTTTCAACCTGTTTCAAATTCAAAGAAAATAGTAGTTCTGTATAGTTCTGTGTACTCACCTGCCGCTCTCTGTTGGCTTCGTCCAGACCCCGGGCAGGAGGGCATGAGTAACGGGCCACCACCAGAAGGGGGACGCGGAGCCTCTGCAGCCGCTCTTCTCCTGCCGGGAGCAGGCCAGGGGTTCGAATGCCCGGGGACACGTTGGGCCCACATGACCACGTCAGGGAAGCGCCAGCCGTCCAGAGGGTGTCGGTCTCTCCCTGGACGTGTGTGCGGGGACTCAGCTTCTCCCCCCCACCCCCCCACACCCAGATTCCTTTCTGGTGACACCGGGGAGGCCTTGAGATGCCCCAGAGACTCTCTGGGGGCCAGGACTCCTGCTGCCTCCAGGCGACCGTGTTTGAAAACTTTTCCCATGCTTATAATACTCTGCCTGCCTTTACCGTCACCTCAGAAGTTAGAAAACATTAAATTTCTCTTCTACTTCTGCCTCAAAATGCTTTCTCACCTGGGCGCGGGGTCTGGTGTGAGAGTCTTGGGGTGTGCAAGGGGGAAAGGCAGTGTCCTGCAGGCAGCTGGGCTGTCCTCGGGGCTCGGTGCAGCCTCAGTGGCAGCGTGCGTGGCGGACTCGAGCCCTGGGCATGCAGGTGCCAGCTGTGCCCGGATGTGCGAGCAGCAGGGCTGCCAGCTGCCAGCAGCGAGCCAGGGCACAGCTGGGCAGGTCTCCGTCGCCGCTTTCTGTAGTTAGACCGACTGTCTCTGCGAGCTTGTCTTTGTGTTAGCCTGCTTGGTGTTGGTGACCTTTATGAATCTGCAGCATGATGACTTTTGCCCTGATGGGGAAATTTATTTGTCCTGTACTCCTCTTCTGTCCCTCGGGAGCTCAGTTACATGGTGTTTTAAAATTATCCCGTAGATCCCTCCGTTCTTATCATTTTGTTCGGGAACTTCATCCTCGGGGTCCGTAGTTTGCTTTGCTGTATCTCCAGCTCTGCTCAGCCTTCTCCGTCATCACCTGTCTGCTGGAAGTCCATTTCATTTCAGTAAGATGCTTTTCAGTTCTAGGGTTTTCATCTGGTTCTTCCCCCTTCTTTTTTAAAGCTCTGTTTCTCTGATGAGATTCTTTTTAGCATCCCGAGTGTGCCTCTTCAAGGGTCACGATGTGGCGGCAGTCGCAGCTCGTGCGGCATCCAGGACCATCTCGGTATCGCCTTCCTTGCTGTCTTACCTTTTGCGGCGGCTCAGGGTCTTGTTTCTGAGACACGTTTCCCTCCCTCCTCACGGCGTTGATTCTCTTCTTTTCGCACAGATTGGATGGCTCATGCTGCCAGCGGTGGTTTCAGTGTGGGCAGCAGCTTTAGTCACGGTCACTCCCTTCAGTTCTGTCCTGGCATCCGGGTCAGCTATAGGTTTGGGCACAGCTCACCCAGACGGGCATGCCATCTTGTCTGTCTTTGCTGAGTCACCCAACCCTGCCGACCTCATCCCCAGTTGCTGCTCTTGCCCTAACCTGGCCTTTGTTTCTTTGCGCCAGTAAAACAGCGGGTTATCTATAGGTGTTGCTGCTTCTGCTTGGCCCACGTGGGAGCCTGCCCTCAGGCTAAGGTTCTCGGAAAGCAGGAAAGTCACTTGAGTGTCATCTCCTCTCCAGACTCTTCACGGGGAGGCTCTTAAATATCTCGGCAGTTGTGTTGTGTTGTCCAAGGTTTGTAGTTATTATCTGCAGGCAGTTCAGAAAAACAGGCATTTTTTCTTCCTTCATCAGAGGCTTCTTCTGGACTACTTACATTTGAATAATCACCAATGTTTCTTGTGATGAAGGTGTGTGAAGGTTGTATTTTGCTTGGGAAGAACGATGACGTTTCTGTTTTTAACATGTTAGAATGGAGGTTTAGAGCTACTGCTTCACTTCCGTGATAACTGAATGTACTCTTTTTGCATTTTGGTTTCTTTCGTGAGTGTAATTTATTCTGAATTCTGAATGAGCACATTTGGTATGTTTCCTGGAGAAATTGAAATTCTCTTACTATATGGAAACTTTTGCTTTGCTAATAAATAAGAAGATGCTAGTTTTCACAAATCAAGTGTAAGTGCTTTGATTAATGAAGTGATTTATGGATGGAGGGCATAACTATAAGTAATTAACTCTAGTGTACATTCTGTGTTTAATTATAGAAAAAAGGAACTCTGATGACTGCTTTGATAGTTGGAGTGCAAGGTGCTAGTAGTAAAGAACCCACCTGCCAATGCAGGAGATGTTAGAGATGTGGGTTCAGTCCCTGGGGCTACCACCCTACTGATTTGGGCTTTACTGATGGCTCAGATGGTAAAGAATCCACCTGCAGAGAGGAAGACCTGGGTTCAATCCCTGGGTTGGGAAGATCCCCTGGAGGAGGGCATTGCAACCCACTCCAGTATTCGGGCCTGGAGAATCCCCATGGACAGAGGAAGCTGGCGGGCTGCCAGTCCATGGGGTCACAGAGAGTCGGGCGTGACTGAGCCACCAGGCTCAGAACAGCACATTCATCAGCAGAAATACTTTACCTTGAGTTATTCTGTGGCTACAACATGAGCTAAGTTTGTGTGGTTTTTTGTTTGTTTTTTTTTTGTCTTGGTCATGTTAAACCTGGAAATTAATTTTCTCAGTGTATTTAACTTCTTATTTCTTAAGATTATGTGCAGTTTTAGTCCGCTGATATATTACTGAGTTAGAAATGTACACCCCTTTCTTCTATACTTCTCTCAAATTTGAACTACTTTGATACAAGTATTTAATCTGGCAGCTATAAAAGGATATGAAAAATTAAGAAATTTAAATTTGTTTTTGTATTTCCTAATTTGATGAAAATCACAGAAAAGTCCAGTAGAGCCCAAACTCTTATGAAGTGCCTAATGCTATCCTACATCTATATGTAAATGTATGTGTGTTTGTGGAACTAAATTTTATTCATTTTTATGTGTTATTTCTTAATTCTTTGTATTTTTACCTTATCATGACCAGACCTGGGAACTTTGTTTTCAAAAAGAATCCCTGTCATACCATTAGTTTTTAAGGATTATAGGATGGTAATGTTTTAAAAATTAAATTTATCAATATTTTAGACTGTCATGAAATATATATGTTATATCAATGTTTGGGGGAAAAATAAAAAATACATTCTCTTACAAAGATCATTCCATTTTGAAATTAGCTATTTTTCAACAATCTATTGTCATTTAAAACTGGAGATAAAAATATCAAGAGGTGGTATAACAGGATGCCTCAGCTCTAAAGAGCAGAAAGCCCAACCGAAAGTCCCCTAAACAATGAAGAGTTTTTAAACTTGCATAACAGGAAGTCTGGGCACAGGGCCAGGTCACTGGGGTCAATGTGGACAGACGCTCCTTCCATCTTTTTGGTCCAACAGCCTTATCATATTAGCTTGGTCCTAGGGCGAGTCCCCTCATTGTCACAAAATGGTTGCTATAGCTCCAGACATCCAGGTTTCCTTCCATGAATGTGTTATTAGAGGGGAAAACCTCTTCCTATCTCCTTGATCACAGAAATGGAATTATCATAATCGGTAAGCAGCAATCATGATTTACCTTCCCAGACTAGACCATGTGTTTCCTGACTGCACAGCACAGTGAATACTAGAACAAACTAGGACTTGAGTGGCCAGCAAGGAAGGGGTGTAGGATAGAGGTTGTGTTCTTACAAGCAGATTTTAGATAACCCAAGATTTTTCAGTTCCTTAAAAGAGCCATATTTTCTCTTGCTTTTAGGACCGTCTTTTTGCTGTCTGGAATCTACTCCTAACAGATTCTTTCTCATCTTTTAACTCTGAACTTATATATAGCTTCTTTGGGGAAGTTTCTCTAAATATGATTTAAAAAAGAGACTTTAAGGCAAAGCACTGTTACAGATAAATTACCTTTATAATGATAAAGGTTGTGTCCCCAAGAAGTGATGACAATTCTATATATGTCCACTCTTAGCAACCTAAGTCAAGCTATAGTATAAAATTATATAGTATGAAATAGTATGACAATTGCAGAACCTGACTAAGTAAATGGGGAAGTAGACAAATTGTAACCATAGTAGGAGATTTTAGCCTACTTTTCTTATAATTACTAGAAGCACACAAAGTATATATAGATATAGATATAAGAACTGAACAACAAGATTAACTCACTTGAGCCAAGCAGGTAATATATCACATGGCTTATATGCACTTAGGTCAGCTTACATGGCATCAGTGTCTTCCGGGGAACACAGAAGGAGCAGCGCCCTCCGCCTCCCTGTAGGAATCGGTAGCAGCTGACATGAGCAGCATGAGCAGGGCCTCCCGGCGGCGCTAGCGGTAAAGAGCCTGCCTGCCAGTGCAGGAGCACGGGACGCGTGTGTTTGATCCCTGGGCCAGGACAATCCCCTGGAGGAGGGCACGGCGACCCACTCCAGTGTTCTTGCCTGGACCATCCCATGGACAGAGGGGCCTGGTGGGGGTGGGGACGTTAGTGTGCCCAGCACTGTGTGGTTTAAAAAGTGTGCAAAAACAGTTGTGCTTAATCATGAAGATAGTTCTGATGTGGGGGATGAGAAGGCTGCCTTCAGCACTTGTCCATTTGCCCTTCTGATGGGGGACAGATCTGATGCGATTAGGCAAATACGTAAACCAAAAGAAAAACTTAAAATAGAACTTTGGAAACGAGGAAACGTCCCTTATTATTTACAGGTGGAGAAGATGGAGAAACTCTGTAGAATCAACAAAAACAAGGCCTGGAGCTGACTGTGGCTCAGATCCTCAGTTCCTTATTGAAAAACTCAAGCTTAAATGGAAGAAAGTAGGGAAAACTAGTGGCCATACAAGTATGACCGAAACCAAATCACTTGTGATTACACAGCGAGAGTGACGACAGGTTCACGGGGTCAGACCCGCTGGGCGGAGTGTCTGGAGAACTATGGACAGAGGTTTGTAACATTGTACAGGAGGTGGTGACAAAAACCATCCCAAAGAAAAAGAAACGCGTGATGGCAAAGTGGTTGTCTGAAGAGTCTTTACACACAGCTGAGGAAAGAAGACAAGCAAAAAGCAAGGGAGAACGGGAAAGATGAAAGATATAACCAACTGAATGCAGAGTTCCAGAGAATAACAAGGAGAAATCAGGTCTTCTTAAATGAATACTGCAAAGAAGTAGAGGAAAACAATAGAATGGGAAAGGCTAGAGATCTCGTCAAGAAAATTGGAGATAGCAAGGGAACGTTTCATGCAGGGATGGGCATGATAAAGGACGGAAATGGTAATGACCAAACAGAAGCAGAAGAGCTTAAGGAGAGGTGGTAAGAATACACAGAAGAAATTTACAAAAAAGGTCTTAATGACCTGGGTCACTCATCTAGGGTCAGACACCCTGGAATGTGAAGTCATATGGGCCCTAGGAAGCATCACTGTGAACAAAGCTAGTGGAGGTGAGGGAATTCCAGCTGAACTATTTCAAATCCTAAAAGATGATGCTGTTAAAGTGCCACACTCAATATGTCAGCAGGTTTGGGAAACTCAGCAGTGGCCACGGGACTGGAAAAGGCCAGTGCTTATCGCAGTCCCGAGGAAGGGCAGTGCCGGAGAACGCTGCCTGCTGCACAGCTGCACTCCTTCTGTATGCTGGGAAGGCCACGCTCAAAGTCCGAAAGGCCAGGCTTCAGCCGCATGAGACCCAAGAACTTCCAGATGCACAGGTTGGGTTTAGAAAAGTCAGAGGAACCAGAAATCAAATTGCCAACATTTGTTGGATCATAGAAAAAGCAAGGGAATTCCAGAAAAATACCTATTTCTGCTTCATTGACTATACAAAAATCTTTGACTATGTGGATCACAATAAACTGTGGAAAATTCCTAAAGAGATGGGAATACCAGTCCACCTTACCTGTCTCCTGAGAAACCTGTATACAGATCAAGAATGAACAGTTAGAACAAGATATAGAACAACAGACTGGTTCAAAATTGGGAAAGCAATGTGTTAAAACTGTATATTGTCACTCTGCTTATTTAACTTATGTGCAGAGTACATCATGTGAAATGCTGGGCTGGAGGAATCACAAACTGGAACCAAGACTGAAATATCAACCTCAGATATGATATCACTCTAATGGCAGAAAGTGAAGAGAAACTAAAGGGCCTCTTGATAAAAGTGAAAGAGGAGAGTGAAAAAGTTTGCTTAAAACTCGACATTCCAAAAACTATGGCATCTGATCCCATCACTTCATAGCAAATAGATGGGGAAAAAGTGTAAACAATGACATATTTTCTTTTCTTAGGTCCAAAATCACTGAGGATGGTGACAGAAGTCATGAAATTAAAAGACACTTGCTCTTTGGAAGGAGAGCTATGACAAACCTAGATGGCGTGTGAAAAAACAAAGACATCATTTTGCCAACAAAAATCCATATAGTCAAAGCTTTGGTTTCCCGGTAGTCATGCATGGATGTGAGAGTTTGACCATAGAGAAGGCTGAGAGTCGAAGAAATGATGCTTTCGAACCAGGGTCCTGGAGAAGACTCTTGAGGGTCCCTTGGACAGCAAGGAGATCAGACTAGTCCATCCAAAAGGAAATCAACCCTGAATATTCATTGGAAGGACTGATGCTGAAGCTCCAATACTTTGATTACCTGAGGAGAAGAGCCAGCTCGTTGGAAAAGACCCTGATGCTGGGAAAGACTGAGGGCAGGAGGAGAAGGGGGCGACAGAGGATGAGATGGTTGGATGGCATCACCGACTCGATGGACAGGAGTTTGAGCACGCTCTGGGAGACAGTGAAGGCCCGGGAAGCGTGGCGTGCTGCCATCCATGGGGTCGTAAAGAGTGGGATTCCCCTTACTGATTGAGCAACAGGATGACTGTGGACAGAGGAAAATCCCCAGAATTGGCAGAGAAATTGCTCAAGTGAGTGACTGACTATAGGAGCTGGCTTAGCCTGGTCTCTCATAACCAGATAGCATCATCTGGGTGGCTTAAACAATAGAAATTTACTTCTTCAAAGTTCTGAAGGTTAGAAATCCAAGATCAAGGTGCCATCCTGGTTGGGTTTGGTGAGAGCTCTCTTTCTGGCTTGTAGGTGGCTGGCTTTCCACCTTGTCCTAAGCGGGTAACACGGGCAGGGTGTGGGTGGGGGGAGGTCTGCTCTCTGAGGGCACTCGTCCCACCACGAGGACCAGGTGGAGTGTTCTTTCCAGGGGGACAGTGCATGTAAAGACATTAACTCTGCATCATATTACTTTATGTGACTTTATTCTTAAAAATTCTGTGAATGACTTGGGAACAAAAACAAAATCCTGCCAGGTGGCTTGCTACTTGCGAGGACTTCTGAGCTGAATTTGTTCCCCAAAGGCCGAGCACCCTCTGGGACCCTGTCATCATGCCCTTGCTACCGCTCCTCTGAATCACTGTTTCGTGAATTTAGGCAGTTTACGTTTGTGAGGAACTCTGTGCTCAAATTTTAATCCAAGTCAAACTGTGCAAGATTCTCTAAAGAGAATTGCCAGAAGATTTGTGTTCTCATGGATTATATCAGATGTCCATTACAATGAGACTCTAATCTAGTGTGTGAATTGGGTATTGGTTTTAGTATATATTCAGCCTGCTTCTGACTTTTTAGTGTCTGGAGTTTATCCAAGCATAACTGAAGAGTGAAATTTGTACTCAATATAGTCTGCGTTTCTAGTAATTGCTGCATGTGTGTGAGCACACTTTTGTGCCGCACGCAGCCCTGAGTATATACAGTAGAAACATAGTTTTGTGTGTGTGGAAACCGACTCCTCAAACCACCACTTAGTTTAGGGATATGGTGGATTTGGGGCCACTTTAGTGCTGCAGTCGCTGCTGGTGGGTCTTTATCATGTCAGCTGGCGAGTGGGGGGCTCAGCAGAGCTGGCCGCTGCTGCTTCACTCAGTGCCGTTATTTCACGTGATACGCCAGGCGGTGGGAAAATCCATGACATGGCGTCAGCCCTCTGTCTGCATTCTGGCGGGTGGAGCATGCTTTCTGCCTGCACGATCATGGCGTCAGTCCTCTCTGCATGTGGGCAGGTGGAGCGTGCTTTCTGCCTGCACGATCATGGCGTCAGTCCTCTGTCTGCATTCTGGCGGGTGGAGCGTGCTTTCTGCCTGCACGATCATGGCGTCAGTCCTCTGTCTGCATTCTGGCAGGTGGAGCGTGCTTTCTGCCTGCACAATCATGGCGTCAGTCCTCTGCATTCTGGCAGGTGGAGCGTGCTTTCTGCCTGCACGATCATGGCGTCAGTCCTCTGCATTCTGGCGGGTGGAGCGTGCTTTCTGCCTGCACAATCATGGCGTCAGTCCTCTGTCTGCATTCTGGCAGGTGGAGCGTGCTTTCTGCCTGCACAATCATGGCGTCAGTCCTCTGCATTCTGGCGGGTGGAGTGTGCTTTCTGCCTGCACGATCATGGCGTCAGTCCTCTGTCTGCATGCTGGCAGGTGGAGCGTGCTTTCTGCCTGCACGCCTGAAACTTTGCTGTGCTGTGCTCAGTTGCTCAGTCGTGTCCAACTCTTTGTGACACCAAAAGTAGCCCACCAGACTCCTCTGTCCATGGGGTTTCTCCCGGCCAGAACACTGGAGTGGGTTGCCATGCCCTCCTCCAGGGGATCTTCCCAATCCAGGAATTGAACCCAGGTCTCCTGCTTTGCAGGGCGATTCTTTACCATCTGAGCCACCAGGGAAGCCCAAGAATACTGGAGTGGGTAGCCTATCCCTACTCCAGGGGATCTTCCCAACCCAGGAATCGAACTGGGTCTCCTGTATTGCAGGCGGACTCTTTACCAGCTGAGCTAGCAGGGAAGCCTGGACCTTTTCTAGTAGCTTCCAAATCTATATATTTTTGCAAAGTCATATTTTGATGTAAAGTTAAGGTTTGTTTTCTTGTAAATATTTGTTTGTTTGGTGGGTTGGTTGGGTGGTTGGTTGGTTACTTGTTTGGTTGGTTGCTTGTTAATTGGTTATTTGGTTGGTTGGTTGGTTTTTTAGTTGTTTGGTTGGTTATTTGGTAGTTTGGTTGTTCGCTTGTTGTTGGTTGGTTGGTTGGTTGGTTAGTTGCTTAATTGGTTATTTGTTTGGTTAGTTGTTTGGTTGGTTATTTAGTTTCTTGTGTGGCTGTTTAGATGCTTGGTTGGTTGGTTAATTGATTAGTTGTTTGTTTAGTTGCTTCGTGGTTGGTTGGTTGGTTGTTTAGTTGCTTACTTGGTTATTTGGTTGGTTGGTTAGTTGTTTGTTTAGTTGCTTGGTGGGTTGGTTGGTTGGTTGGTTAGTTGCTTGTTTGGTTGGTTGTTTAGATGGTTGGTTGGTTAGTTGTTTAGTTGCTTGGTGGGTTGGTTGTTTAGTTGCTTGGTGGTTTGTTGGTTGGTTGGTTGGTTAGTTGTTTGTTTAGTTGGTTGGTGGGTTGTTTAGTTGCTTGGTTGGTGGGTTGGTTAGTTGTTTGTTTAGTTGCTTGGTGGTTGGTTGGTTGTTTAGTTGCTTGGTGGTTGGTTGTTTAGTTGCTTGGTGGGTTGGTTGGTTGGTTAGTTGTTTAGTTGCTTGGTGGTTGGGTGGTTGGTGGGTTGGTTAGTTTAGTTGCCTGGTGGTTGGTTGGTTGGTTAGTTGTTTGTTCAGTTGCTTCGTGGTTGGTTGGTTGGTTGGTTGTTTAGTTGCTTGTTTGGTTGGTTGTTTAGATGCTTGGTTGGTTGATTAGTTGATTAGTTGTTTGTTTAGTTGCTTGGTGGTTTGGGTGGTCGGTTGTTTAGTTGGCTGGTGGTTGGTGGGTTGGTTGGTTGCTTGGTTGTTTGGTTGGTTGCACCCAGTCTAAGCTGCAGAACATGGACTCTCTGGTTGTGGCTCACAGCTTAGCTGCTCCGAGGCATGTGGGATCTTAGTTCTCTGACCAGGGATCAAACAATGTTTCCTGCATTGCCAGGCAGGTTCTTAGCCACTGGAGCACCAGGGAAGTCCGAAAGTTGTGGCTTGAAGCCTGTGTTAAGGGCTTCCGCGGCGGCCCAGCGGCCTGAAATCTACCTGCCAGTGCAGGGTGCCCAGGTTCCGCCCGTGGTTCGGGAAGACTCCGCACGCCATGGAGCAGCCAGGCCCGCGCAGCTGCTGAGCCTTTGCTCTAGAGCTCGTGCTAAGAGAGGCCCCACAGAGAGAGAGCAGCCACCACCGCTGGAGAGAACCCGGAAACAGACCCGTGCCGCCAGAACTCAGCACCAGTGGGCAACGATAGCACTCTGACCGCTGAACGCCCGGTCTGAGGCCAGGTCTGTGGGGGCGCCGTGGTGCTGCACTGCCAGGGGCTCTCTGCTGAGCCCACCAGGCTCTCCAGGCAGCTGAGCCAGTTGCAGTCTTGGGGTTTGTGTTTTCACTTATTTTGTTGTGCTCTTTCAGGGATTATCTCTCTGATTTTTTTCACCTTTTCTAGAAGGCTTTGCCAGCATGAGTTCTGTCTGTATATACATGCGTGTGCACATCTGTGTATTTGAGCCTGTGTCCTTGTGCACAGTGCGAGGCCCTTCTGCACGCTTGTCGCCTTGCCGCCTGGGCCCTGCCAGTGAACGTGCTCCTGTCCGCTTGCGTCCTGCCGCGGTGGCCTCTGCACTCCCCAGTGCCGACGCCCGCCCCGTGCTGCTTTGCATGCGAGTGGTGAACGTGGGGTCATGCTGCGCTGCTAGCCCGTTTGCTGTGAAGTGAGTCCTTTCTGACGTAGGTGAGTCCAGCAGGTCACACGACCGTATCCTGTCACACAAGCTCTGGGGGTCTCCGGTCTCTGCCTTCACATGCTTGCAAACTCTGTCTCTGAACACTGAGCTTATATAGTGCTTCTTATTTCAGAAGGGCTTCAGCCAAATGCACAGTGCCCCATGACTCATGCTGATGTTGGTGAGTGTCCTGGTTGGGCCAGCGGCCCCTCTGAGCCCTGATTTGGCCCCTCCTGTCAGCAGGCCATGGGGCCTGCCCTCCTCTGCATCGTGTCTCTTTCTGTGGAGAGACGGTACCAAGAGTCCTTTGCTTGGGTGTGAGGGTGCGCACACGGGACTCCACCCTGCACACTCAGGTGTGGCCTTGCTCTCTTCTCAGAGGAGTGTCCCCTGGGGTTAGCGTGAGATACAGGCTCCCCGGCACTCTGTGTTTAGGTAACACCNGGGGGAGCAGGGGCCTTGAGAACTAGGGTGGCGCAGTGCTGGCAGCCGGGGCGGCCTGAGTGACCGGCAGGACGAGCTCCTGACCGAGGGCAGCGGCGCGGGGGACGGGGACGGCGGAGCTGGAGGGGCGCCCGCCAGGGCAGGGAGGCGGCAGCGCCACCCTGGCGCGATGGGACGCACGTTCGCGCCTCTGAAAGCTGGGCCTTGCAGGCTCGGGTGCTGGGCCGCGGTGTGCGCTGCCTCCCTGCCTCCTCTCCTGGCCACAGCACGCCCAGGGGGGCCGCCCGGCGCGGCTGCTGTGAGCTCCGGGCCGCGCGGTGCCGGCGCTCGGTCCCCCCGCGGGCGGCGGGTGCCGGCGCCTCTGGTGGAGCGCGCCGTCCCGCTCATGGGGCCGCTCTTGCCCTGTATCCCCCACGTTCAAGTTCTTACCCGCTTCCTGCATCTGTAAAACAGTTCTAAGTGGAGCGTAGGTAGAGCTTATTCTAAACGTTACTTCCGAGAGTGCCTTTCGGACACGCGAGATCATGTGTCCACACCCCGCTGGGGAGCTCTGCCTCCCGGGCTTCGCGGGGGTGTCCGCAGCACCGGGGGCGCTCAGGTCTCCCCACAGCAGCTTTCTTCACGGTGTGTTTTTCCTACAGAACACTCGTCGTGGGTAAACTGCTTACCCTCGGTATATACTATATTTACTTCCTGACATTTATGGGAAGAAAATTATCATGAATCAGCATATATGATTCTATTGTGTAAAACTCTCTGGCGTTTTGCCTGGAGCCCCACTTGTTTGGAATGGACACATATGCTACTGAGTAGCCGGGAAATATCTGTGTGCTCAGTTTTTGTGGACAGCAAAGCCTGGGACAGTGGGACCTCTGAGGATCCCTGAGACAGACCTGCCCACGTGGACGCTGCATGGATTTCTCGGCACCAACTGCTGACCAGCCTGGCGCTCTCCCTGGAGCAGTGGTTTGTTTCCAGTTAGCAAACATACTAAGGGATCAGTAGGCTGGCTTATTCACGCCGTGTGCGTTTGTAAAAGACAGCTTGGTAATCCGTGATGCCGGTGTATTGAGATCTTTATCCAGTCAGATCCTGATTTATCAACACCTTGATATCTTATATACTTTACACAGAAGGGTCATAAGTCCTCCTTAAGAGGGCTTTTTCTCACCCTTTAATTAAACCTCCCTGATTTCCTTCATTGACTCTAAAAGGGAGTGGAGGGATTGCTGATTTTCATTAGGCAAAAGATACAAATATTAAACTAAAGCTGGGTGGCAGGAAAGCACTGTCTTTTCCCTGTAGCAGCAGGACAGATGACGGCTGAGGCCCCCTCGACCACACTGGCTGCAGACGTGAGCTTACTTGTGGGGAGGGGGTTTGGGAAACTCTTGTTCTACCCGTTGGCACTTTCTGTTTCCTTAAGAACTTGATTGTGGTGCTAGGACTGAGAGCACTGACAAATCTGAGCTTTTAATTGGTGGGGGAAGAACAGTGGATGATTCCTGGGGAGACGGAGGGAGACACAGGTGGAGGGCTGACTCGTTGGGCTAGCGCTGAAGGAGATGAGGAGGAGGGATGCTCTGATCAGAAGCACCGACTGAGGCAAGCCAGCAGTAGAGGGCAGACAGCCGACCTGCCTGCCACTGCCCCACAGCTGGGCCCGCCCTTCACGGGATGACCCGGTGGCCCGCGGGACCAGACCCTGTGCTGGGTGTGAATTTGGGGTGATGCAATGCTGTGCACGTAAAGAATTTTGCAGCTGCAAGTTATGGAGCATCCTGGAAAACCGCTTACATACGTGTGCTTTTCATGAGGTGGGAGGGTTGGAAAGGCCAGGCCAGCGAAGTCTCTGTCCGTTCCTGGTGCTGCCAGGGGTGGGCGGCTCCTCCTGCTCCCCGCAGCGCCCCCGCACCTCTCCTCTCTCAGTCTCGGGGTGTCTCCTCGCTTGGGCAGGGGTTTCCTACATGGCACTTGGAGAACTGCAGCTCTAGGCACCTGGTTGCAGACTGTGGCCCCTGGGCTCAGCCCTGAGGTGGGAGAGGCCATCTCACTCTCCCTGACAGCCTCAGGGAGAGAGCCCAGCTGGGCGGCGGGGGCATCCCCTCGCCAGCCGTGCGGCCGTCCGCGTGGCTGTCTCCTGGATGGTCACCCCAGTAGGAGCCCCCACACCTGTTAGGGTCACTCTGTTCGCTCCAGGCCCCTCAAGCCCCTGGCACCTCTCCACGTCGCTTCTGCTCTGGACTTGCCTGCTCTGGACATTGCAAATAGATTGATCCTATAATATGTGCCCTTTTGTAACTGGCAGTTACTGCATTGTTTAAAGGTTGTAAAGGAAAAGCACAGAGAACAGACGACAGAGACTTCCTGTGGCCTGAAGCTCAAACTGCTGGCATCTGACCTCTAACAGAGATGTCTGCCTACCCCTGTTCAGATCAGTGTGCATTTTTGACCAGAAAGAAGTTTTTGAGCTTGAATGTCCTGTATACACACCACATGCATTTACTCAAGGACATGTATTTATGGATTACATATGCTTAGTCCTGTACCGCATATCTGTATGTCATAAATCATTCAACTCAAAAATGAAAGATAAATATAAACGCTAAAATGTTTTTCCATATCTCTGTGAGCCATTATATATTCCTCTCAAGGGGCACATACTATATTAAGGATTGGTGATGCCAAAATATTTATTTATAAATAGACTGCATTAGAAGCATGCTGGCATTTATCAAAAATACACTATCCAGACCTGCCTCCACCTCAGAGCTACTGAAACAGACTCTTTAGTAGTTGAACCCTGGGATTTCCCTGGTGGTCCAGTGGTTAAGAATCTGCCTTGCAATGCAGGGAACGTGGGTTCAATCCGTGGTCAGGGAACTAAGATCCTACATGCTGTGGAACTTGAGCTAAGCCCCTGTACCACGAAGAAGGAGCCTGCATGATGCTCCTAAGACCCAGTGCAGCCAGATAATTTTTTTTTTTAAAGAGATTGAACCCAGGACTGCGTTTTGATAGGAAGCCCCAGTGACTCTGATGGGGAGCCTGGGTCAGGAACCAAGGCTCTGTGCCTTTAGGCCCCTGGTGCAAGGTGCGGGAAGATGGTGCAGCAGAGCTCATGGCACGGAGCCTCAGACGCTGAACTCCTTTAGAAAGTGAGTTTCCAGGAACTTTTATGTCATGAGAGCAGCCTTTTAAGTTTCCTCTCCGGGAGTTGGTGATGGACAGGGAGGCCTGGCGTGCTGCGATTCATGGGGTCACAAAGAGTCGGACACGACTGAGCGACTGAACTGAACTGAACTGAACTTAGGAATCAAACATTGCCACTCGCCCCTCGGGATGCACTGTGAGAGACTTCAGGAGAGGGACAGAAGAGAGGGCAGACTCGGGCCAGTGATGCAGCGAAGCATCTGCCCACCCCTGATGGCTCCAGCGTGCGTGTTTCCAGAACGTCCGTAACGGCTTCCTGCACAGAAGCAATGAGACTGTCCCTCCCACCTCCCAGCAAACAGCCTGGTGATTTTTGAGGGAAGTAGATGTTGCCCTAGTTTACTGATTCAGGAGCAGAATAGAGATGCTGGGGGACCTGCTCACGGAGCTCTTGACGGAGAATCGACGACGGCGCCTACGGCTTCTGTCCGCAGTGGTTCTCCACTGATGAATGAATCGGTGCTTCAGTGATTGCGCAGTTATTGCTCCTCTGATCTTGCGGTCTGGCTCAAGTGACAAGTGAAGAAAATAACTGATTTAAAATAATCCAGGAGAGGAAACGGCCAGCATTCTGAGGGCCTCAGTCTGTCCTTTCCTGTGTGATTCAACTGATTACAAGAGTTAATATGCTCTTCCCTTTGAGTCAATGCCAGTAATAGTTTACCCACATGTAAGATGAATTTTACTTTTACTTTCATTTTTGTGGCTTTTAATTTTAAAATGTTAAAAGTGAGATTTGAAAAACCCCAAATTGTTGTTAAGATTTTCTCTTAGCACCTTCTTCTTCTTGGTAGAGGAAGTACATAGCAGATCACTAAGAGGAGCTGCTCCCTATCTGTCAGGGTGAGTTATATCCAGATGCTGGCAGTGCTTCTACTGTGGCCTCTTGTGGAGGCATCGCAGCCAGCAGTGGGTTAGCGGCTTTACAGCAATGAGCGGAGACCTCACTGCTGATGATGCTGATGATTAAATCAGACTCCTTGTGAACCAGTCATTGCTTTTCTTGTTTGCATGTGTGTGTATGTGTGTGTGTGTGTGTATAAAATGCATATATATATATATATATATATATATATATATACATACAGTTACTTTTGTATGCTCCCTAAGGACAAGGATTGTTGTTCTCTGGTATATGCCTAGAACCTAATAATGTCTACCTTCAATAAAAATTTAATGAATGGATGTAGTCCAGAACTTATTTTGAAAAGGATTTTCAGAAATACAGACAAGTGTGATGATACGTACAGTATGCCAAGAGAAAATAAATTCGGTATTGCTCAGGAAGAAACTGAGACAGTGGGAAAGAAGCGAAGGACGACCGTCCCGAGGATGAGATCAGAGTGCAGCTCACAGACGCAGCCTTCTGCGGATGCCCGTCGGAGGCTGTGCGTCTGGCACTGGGATGCCCAGCTGCACAGGATTGTGTATCAGGAGGATAAAAGAGTGTGTGGATTTACTGTCTCTGTGGGCATCCTTGACCTGGCTGCTCGCCTGTCAGAGGCTTGACGTTGATCACAGAGCGACTGAGGGATAGATGCGTGTGTGCAGGGCAGGCGTGGCTCACAGCGTGTGTGTGTCTTCCAGATGATGGATGGGGGCAGCGGATCCGCAGACAGAGGACCGCAGAGTGTCCCTTCTGCTGGGACTTTATTCCACCCTTTGATCACTGAGAGATTCCCACGTCCGTCCTGGCTCCTTGTGGGTCTGTGTGCACCTCCAGTAATAAGTTCTGATTGAAAGACTGCACGCTTTCAGTGTACTTGAGTTCAGGAGGAAGGAGGCCATGAGAAAAGTGGCTATTTACTTTTTTTCATAAAGCATATTACTAAAATATTACTTGTATTTGCAAACTCTTACAACTATATCTTGATATCTCCCAAATACATAACTAGGTTTCTCTACTTTTAAGTCAGAAGAGAAGCTTTAGTGTTTAAGGAAGGTGCCCGTCTCTCCCGGGTCTCTCCTCCTCAGCCTACTGGCCCCCAGGCTGGCCCAGTTTAACAGACCCTGGACACGCCGGCCCGGTTTTCACAGCTGGGCTTTGCTCTCTCCCCAGAGGTCCTCAAGAGTCTTCTTCATCTTCTGCGTCTTCTTCAAGAGTCTCACCTGCCTTTTTCTCAGTGAGAGTGTCCCTGATCACACACGTATGCATACATACAGGTCAGACACACGTGTGCACATACATGTACACACATGCACCGTCATGTGTACATGTGTTGCACATGCACTCACACGCGCACGCCTGCACGCGTGCACACACACATGCGTACACACACTCTCCCCATCTTCCCCCCTCTTTCTGCAGCACTGACCACAGACTCGCATGCCATCTGTGTGTGTCTTGTTGGCGTCTCTCTGGTGCACCCTGGTCTGTCTGCTCACTGCTGGGCCTTCCGAGCCTACAGTGCATGAACACAGACCAGGGTGTTTTTGTTGGATGAATAAATTTCCGGCTTCTTCAAGAGAAATGGGTCAGCGCTGGGCCTGGTTGCATTTCTGCGTGGAGGCTGTCATCTGAGGCAGAGTAGCAGGAAGGGGGAAAAGGTCTCCAGGCCATTGCTTCTCAAGGAGCTTGTGAGAAATAGGGGTCCTCCTGAACTTGACCCATGGCAGTCTGAGAAGGCCCACATGGGGTGACCGCAGCCTCATCTGACCCAACTGAGTTACTATGGGACAGGCCCACCCCGTGGGCATTTGTGATCTGGTGGAGAATAAGGTGATCATTTTTACATGTGAGAGAATTGACATGGTAATAGCTGGTTTTGTTTGTAGTAAAGGACTTGGCGAGCAGGCTTGCTGTTGTGTCTGTACTGAGTCCTGGGGATAAGCCCCATGTGCCCGCTGGTCGCGTCTCAGGGACCTGCGGGCTGCAGCGCCCCATTTCCAGGCCGTCGGGGTCGCCTTGCCGTGCGCCCATGCTAAGTGAGGCACTTTTCAGCCGCTTCACTGTGCTTGTCCAGTGCACACGGCCTTGTTTGGAACCAACACGTATTTTGGCAAATGCACTACTTTTAAAAACCAGGGAATTGTTACAATAAGTCTTAAGAATTCTTCTCTGCACACATGTCCTCTATCCCTGGAGAGTATGGGAACTCTGACTCATCGCAGTCAACTCTGCTGCACAAACTCTGCTTGCCGCAGGTCTTTGGGGGAATCTTAGATAAGAAAACATTTTGTATGCATTTTATGTATGGAACCAGGTCCGTGTGAAATAAAAATCGGGATAACATTTGAAATTGGCGCTTCCTCTCTCTGCAGATTCTCAGATGCTGAAATAAAAAACAGCAAATTAAAGTTTGCCTTACTCATCTTTCTGCTGACTTTCCAACCTCACAAATTTGATGCAGGTGTTCAAATGCACCACCCCTCAAAATATTTCAAGAAAATGTGGATATGTGGGTATTCTTGTTCACCCTCTATTTTGAAATTATCTTTTAGAAAAGTCCAGACCAAAGGCACAGGCCCTGGTGGAGGAGGCGGACGGTCCCCATGGCGACCGGGAGCCGTGGCCGGCGGAGCAGGGGGCGCTGTGGGCAGGGGCTCTCGAGTGGGCACTCTTTCCTCCTCCACGGCCTGCCCACTGTCCACACTGACCCCAAACGCTCATTACCTCATGGGGAGAAGCAGCCCAGCAGATGAAAGGCATGTCATCTGTTTTATAGCAGAGGTTTGTTCAGGACCAGATTAACATCCTGAAGGATCTCAGAGCTGGAAAACAATATTTCATGATGCCTCCTCCACACTCTGATATGTAACACAAGATTTAAATTCTTGTGGGTTCTTTGAAATATTTTGATGTCAAGATTCTAGGTAACTTCACTGAGGATAAGCTCTTTCTCCTTTGGGATGACATGTGGAACTCTAAGCGTGTTCTCAGGCAACCTGCTATGTGAGTCTACGGAGGGTTGGCTGTGCCCCCAGCAGAGGATGCTCAGGAACGTTCACGGTGGGAGTGATGCCCACACAGGCCCGAGAGGGCGCACATGCTTCCTGCCACTGAAGTCCTCCACTGCCCTCGCGTGCTAATGCTGAGCTGGACCGTCGGTGCAGTTTTTAACCTGGTCATCCTTCATCATCAGGACAATTCTTGAAAGCCCCAGTACCCTGGACCAGTTGTAATGGGTTTCTGCTGGGTGGGTGGTTTATCTGCTTTCGCACGCCCGATAGTAAGAAAGAAGAGGAGGGTCAGAGGCACGGCAAGCTGACAACAGGATCGTCAGCGGCTGAGTCTTTAAGCAGGGCTGTAGCGTTTTTTATTGTAGTTGGAAAATATCTGATTAGGGTGTGTGAGAGACAGAAAGGGTGGAGGGGAGACAGAGGCAGAGAATGGAAGAAGCCCGGAAGTGGTGTCCAAACTTAAATTGAAATCGGTATCTGTTATGATATTGTTTGGATTTATTTTGTCTTGGAGGCAGTCAAACTTTTACATAATGCTTTGCATTCCTTAAAAATATACAATTCAACAAATATTTTTAAAGTTATGGTAAAGGTCTTAAGACATCTCTGCCTGCTCATGCCCCCAATTTAAAAAAAAAAAGTCACGCGGCAAAGCTATCTATCTTGTATAATTATCCTCATAAACTTCCAAGGAACGCCTCTCTCCCAAAATGTTGCTGGCGTTGATCCTGGCATACAGTCATCACACCAGTAATTACAGGTCTTCAAAGGAATACAGTCGTCAGTATTTACTAGCCTTCATTACGAACACATAAATCACTTAATAAAATGGCAAAGGGGACACTTGACTTGCCATTCTGTTTACGTTAGGCATTCTCTGCAGGCGATCCACATGGAAGCTGAGGCAGGCTGCGCTCTCTTTGTAGACAGTCCTTATCGTTAATAGAAGGCAGCCTGTGTGCATCCTGCAGACCCATTTCCTTATTTAAAGTGGGCATCCTTCCTTCACTGAGAGGTGCTTCCTCTTCATTACAGGACTGAGGACCGAGCCTTTGTCAACCCTTAAAGGCACATCCCTTCCAAATGACCTTTTGTCCTGAGCAGCTAAGATGTATTGTTTAGTCCACTCAGAATTACACGGGGTGTCCTAGGAGTATTTGTTTTGGTTAATTAAATTTGGAAATGTGTCATTTTTTCCTATTATAAAGCAGAAATGAAAGTCCAGCCAATTGATTTTGGAGTTCTGGGAGATGAGATAATTGCAGAGGGTTTAAAAATATGTACACCTTTTCTCCAGTGAGAGAAACATGGAACACACTTAACTTCAGTTAAATTATCTGTGTTTCTTCCCACCCATAGGGATGACCATATGCATGTATGCTGAACGCACATATCCTTACTAGTTACACTACACAGAATGGGGCTCTGCTTGAATGGAAGTGTTCCTTTTACTCTTAAATGTTAAAGGACGCTGAAGTAACGATCCACACGAGAGCTTATCAGACGGGTCAGAAGCCGTTTTATACATGAGACCTCATCACACCCTTTGATAGTTGCTTTCTTCAAGGCTGATCTTCTGCCAAGAATTTTTTGTTTTTCTTTAACTAGTCAAAGTTATTTTAAACCTTTGTTCAATGAACTATAAACGCTGGAATTTTTTTTTTTTTAAGTCTTAACACCAGAAGAGGACTGTTCCGTGGTAACAGGCTTATTAATTGCAACAGTATAGAAAGCCGGTTTGATTATGCAGATAACTCCCTAAAGTTTTCACTTTTCATTTATGATTTATTTGTAATAAAAGGACTTTCCCGACACTTTATGAAACACAAATCTATGACCTCTTGTCTAGCTCTGTGTTGTGACACGCCATTTACCTTTTCTTCCGGTAACTGTGGCTCATCTGCTGTCTCCTGATACTATGTATTTGTTTCTGGAAGAATCCTGTCTCTTGTTTGCTATTCCACCTCTATTTCTGCATATCTGGTATATCCGAGTAAAAGTCATCTTTCTGAATCTCACACTCTAAGGAAAATCAGCTAAGCCCCTTTCTGCGGAAACCGGAAGGCAAAGGAAAGGGAACAGGGGTCGCCCTGGGTGTCAGTCTGCCTGCTCCTGTCGCCCTGGGGCCGCCTCTGTGTCCCCCCCGCGTGGCCTGGGAGGTCACACACAGCAGCCAGCCGCCTCAGCTGTGCTCTGTCAGGTCAGAGCCTCCCGCTGCACAAGGACCGCAGGGCCTGCCTCTTCCTGGAGCCACGGCAGGCCGAGTGCTCGCTTCACAGCGCAGTCCCTGGTCTCAGCTCCTGGTTCACCGTGGTATCTTTGCTTGTATGCGTATTAGTGCGCGTTTCATAGTTTCCGGGCGTTTTGCTGTGATTTTTAGCCTGCTTTTCTTTGACCTTATTGTTGTCTTATTTCTTATATGATCCGTATCCTTCTTTGGAAAGAGATTTTTGACTCATTTCCTGTTTCTTGATAACGTCTCAGAGTTAGTACAAAGCTCTGCCATAGGCAACACGCGGTAAACTAACGGAGCTGTAACGTTGATTTTATAAGGTGGTGACCTTAGACCTGGTTCCTGTGTGCCAGGATCCCAGTGAGCCTGGTAGCTATGTCACCCAGGCCTCATCCACCCGCGTGGGGCTCTGTGAGCTCCCCCTCCAGGGTACCCATGGGCACCACCAAAACCAGTGCTGGTGAAGGATTGCTGGAGACGCTGAGAGTCACCGCGTGGCTTAGGAAGTGTTACCGCTGAAATTAAACTGCTGAGAATGTGCGCGTATCATACAAAGGGCAACACTAACTGTCTTTCAGAACAAGGTTGCACCTGAGGCGGATATGATGGTGATTTCGAACAGCAGCTTCTCGTTTGCCAAGAAAAATGATGATCTCTTACTATTAAATCTAATTTTTATGTTATGTATAAATTGCAGAGATCTTTTCAATACGACTTTGTGTTTTGTTTGTAAAGTCCTACTGGCTTATGGTCCTACTAGCCACATCCTTAAGCCCAGTATGTTTGCATCAGGGCTGGGCAGGCCATGCCTGGGGCCGGCAGGCCGGCAGACCGAGCCTGTGGCTGTGGAGTGAAGGCGCCTGCGTGGGAGCCCTGGTGGAGCCTCCTGACTTTGAGTTCAGAGAGGCCGGGCAGCTTTCTGCATCCTGACATAAAGAAGGCCACATGGCCAGAAAGCCCAGGGGGTCTGTGGCCCGGGACCAGGTGGTCGCCCTTTGACCCCATCTGCCTGTGGAGCGGTTTTTACTTAGCGGGCAAGCGCAGCTTCTTGAACTACAGCGATTGTTCTGAGGGTTGAAATGCTAGGGTAAAGATACAATAGAAACCTTGAGCATTTGAGCAAAAGGTGCTAAGCAACCTTAAAATTAATTTTAAAAGTTATTGTCTTGTGTTGAAAAAACTCTAAAGGGCCCTCTAGCTGTTTAAAACGTTTTCTTTTTTTTCTTAAGCTAACACCGCGAGTGAGGGAGACTGATCCCTTCCCATGTGGCCTGTGGACCTTCCTCACAGAGCTGGTTAACCAGCTGTTCAGTTAGCTGTGAATCTTCCTCACAGACGTAACTAACTAATTTCACAGTCAAGCCCGTTTCCTGCACAGGTCCCTTAGGATTCAGAAAGAACTCGAACTTTCTTTTCTCCCAAATCTTACTTCAGCTTGAAACCTTTTCAGATCGCCACGCTGCTGGCTATGTGGGAGCATCCTTATGCATTCACTCACAGACCGAGAGATTAAGGTACGGTGTGGAAAGTAGGGTTTTTTGAGCTGGTATAATCTTTATTCATACACTATGTGGGTTGCATTTACTTGGCTGATTCTTATTATCCATGTATAAAGTTAATAAATTCTTGATTTGAAACATTTCAAGTTCAAAAGGAA
Source organism: Redunca redunca (assembly GCA_006410935.1). Taxonomy (NCBI): domain Eukaryota; kingdom Metazoa; phylum Chordata; class Mammalia; order Artiodactyla; family Bovidae; genus Redunca; species Redunca redunca. Next base: position 251,570 of record SJYQ01001810.1, on the reverse strand, counting down.
AGAAATTGTCGTGTGTATGTGTGTGTGTGTGTGTGTGCGCGCGCGTGTGTGTGTGGTCATGTGCACAGGCACACACTGAGTTCTAAATACTCATTTCAGTGGGCTCAAAGCTCATTTTATCCTGGCCACTTAGGAAGTACTCATTAAATGTGTATCAGTCACACAGACACACTCACACACATCCTCATTAGGTTGAGAGAACAGACTGTGTAAGTTTTGAATTCTTGCAGTATCTTTTTATGTTGGACCTTGATTTATGGATTTCCCAACATGTGGATACATGTTAAATAAATTAGAAACAACTTAGATTTCTTGTCAAAGTCAAAATTCTAAAAGTCAGCTTCAGTGCCATCTACTTTCTTTGGCTGCACTGTTCTGGTTCTTCTGTATAATCTCAAGTTCATTTATTTTAGTTTTTTTTTTCCCTGAATGATTGCATTGAATTACTTTGTATTCCCACAAAGTATTAAAATCCCTATCGTTGTGGAGTTATTTGTCTTTCCTTGTTTATGGTTATCATGTCTTTTGGGGTGTGTGGTTTTACCAATATGTAGTATGCTCATTATTGTTAATATCTTAAACCAAAATAAAGAATTCATGTTACTGAACCAACTTTCTCTGTGTAAGTGCTTGCCCGGGGCCTCTCCCCAGCGTTTCTTGTCATGGCTGATGTGTAGGTGCTGACTTCTGTCTCAGTGTGCATTTTCTACTTTGTCTTGGCCTCTCTTTTTTCTTCTTTGTTGCCTTTGGTGACTTTGATTTTTTTTTTTATTAATTTCTTTTTTCTCAGCAACCAGTTCAGAAGTTAAACTTTTAATTTGTATACTTTCAGCTTGTATTGTTTTTGCTACTGTGCTTAATTTCAACACACATACTTTATAAACTCTGAATCCGATTTATAGTTTTCGCTGCCTCAGAACACTAGTCCGTCTGCTGCTTCCCAGGGCCGTGGGCTGCTTTCCAGATACTTTAACCCTATCCTGTCTGCATGTCTTCCCAGTAGTGGGCACCGTTATTCTGTCATTTTCTGTACAGCGCATAATGTTTAGATTTACCTGCGTGTTTTACAGTCGCTTTGCTCCTCCTGCCTCTTCCGTCTGCTCCTGCTCTCGGTTAGGGGTCTTCTCGTCTCAGTGGGTCCCTCGGTGGTGGCTCAGTGCAGGTGTGTGGGCTACACACACTCTGCCTTCGCCTGAACAGGCCTTGATTTTGCCCGCATTCCCGCGTGGCGGCCGGCCCGCTTTGCGTGCTCGTGTCCGCTGCCCCTCTTCCCGTCGCTGCCCATCTTCCCGTCTCTGCCCCCTGCCCGTCGCTGCCCGCTGCCCGTCGCTGCCCCCTGCCCGTCGCTGCCCCCTGCCCGTCGCTGCCCCTCTGCCCGTCGCTGCCCCTCTGCCCGTCGCTGCCCCTCTGCCCGTCGCTGACCCCTGCCCGTCGCTGCCCCTCTGCCCGTCGCTGCCCCTCTGCCCGTCGCTGCCCCCTGCCCGTCGCTGCCCCTCTGTCCGTCGCTGCGCCCTGCCCGTCGCTGCGCCCTGCCCGTCGCTGCCCCCTGCCCGTCGCTGCCCCTCTGCCCGTCGCTGCACCTCTGCCCGTTGCTGCCCTTTGCCCGTCGCTGTGCCCGCTGCCCCTCAGCCTGTCGCTGCGTCCGCTGCTCTTCCGCCAGCTCTGTCCAGTGCTTTCTCAGGCCCGCCCCCTCTTGCTCTGGGTGTTTCCTTCTTTCATCTGTTGACTGTTTCAGATATGCTTCGTTTAGAGTCTTTCACATTCCCTTATTTCTGGTTCTGGGAGTGAGGACTCTCCTGGGTGTGCACTCCTGCTTTCTGTGGGGTGTCTGTGGACCCGGGCTGGGGAGGCTCCCCGCAGAGGGGCACCGCGTCTGTGCGGCCCTGTCTCGGGTCTCCCAGCGCCAGCCAAGTTCTTGTGTTTGAATTCTGAAACCCGTGGCACAGAACAGTTTGTCCATTCAGCAGACGTACGAGGAAGGGCAGATGTCCTACCCTTTTGCAGCTTGTCACCACCCTAACTGATGACACATTTATGAGTTTCAAGTCTGTGTGAATAGGACAGGAGAAGCTTTATGCTAAAGTCCAGGTGAAAATGAGTTTGACTTGATGGCATAAGTACATATGGAGGTGGTTGCCACTATTTTGAATGTTAGTGTGATTTACATGTAAGTTTGAATATAGTTTTCAATATAATTTAAAGTGAAATTCAAGTTGGCTATTTGAAAAATGCCTGGAACACCTCTGGGAATACAGTTTGCCTGTCAGTCACCTAGATTCTAGGACCTGCCTCAATATTAACTGACACAGTTTGCTAAGTAGGCCCAGGATCTGCATATTTAAGGAAATCAACTATAGAAGTCAACTAATGAATACTTAATCTTAATTATTTCTTGAAAACACCTAGTTTCTTAAAAGACAAGTACCTGAATATTTTTATTATTCTTCAGAAGGAAAGCTCATCAGACTTTTAGGGGCTTTTCTTAGTGTGTTCTAAAGCTTCACAATTATTTGCCTGGAATGCTCTAATTGACTGATTGCCAAATTACTCACACATATGTGAAGCAAAGCCTTATCTTTTTTAGGAATGTTGTTCTCCTGTATAGTTAGATATATAGTGAAATTCAGAAATAACACATTTCAGCCTAGAGTGCCTTGTGCACCTGTGGTGTGTACATAATAACACACGTTGTGTTCCAAGAAGCTCAGGGCTGTCCTGTGTTAAATGAGGTGGTGATTTTCATTTTTGTAATCTGCATAATTACTAGCAGATTTAACAGGGCATTTCACTTGTGATTTCTTCCCTCCTTTTAAAGTTTGAATTTTAAGAATGATGGAATCTCGGTGAGATTTTGACTCACGTGTAGCATCACCATGTTATCTTTACCTTATGGATCTCACAGTTGTAAAGAGAAACCAGGAAACAGCTACAGAGTCACCCGTTGGTTTTCAGAACATGAGCTGCTGCTGCCCGGAGGCCGGGGGCCACTCTCCTGAGCACGTGTGCAGCGTGCTCTCACTCACCCTTCGCGCCGTGAGGCTTTGCCTCCTTACTCTGCCCATCTCTCTGCTCTGCTCTTCTTCAGTGCTCCCATGAAATTAAAAATATTTTTTGCTCCACTCTGGTTTCTTTAGACCCTGTGCGTGCTCAGTCACTTGAGTCGTGTCCGACTGTTTGCGACCCCATGGTCTGTAGCCCGCCAGGCTCCTCTGTCCATGGGAGAAGACTGGAGTGGGTTGCCATGTCCTCCTCCAAGGGGTCTTCCCCACCCGGGGATGGAACTTGTGTCTTTCATGTCTCCTGCTTCTGCAGGCAGGTTCTTTACCACTCACGCCACCTGGGAAGTCCCTTTAGACTGTGTTTTCTGCCCCTTTGGCGCCGCCCCTTCCTGGTTTTGGTGTAACTCACATGTCTGCCCTTTTCTGTACTCTGCTGCCTTGCTCGGGGTATGGAGGCTGTCAATCCCAAAATAGAGAAGAAATTCAGGTTACAGTGGAAAGCATTCCCTCATCAAGTCTAGCTCTCATCACCCTTTGGCTTCATAGGATTATAGCAAGGTCATCTGATGTCCAGGGCTGCCACACTAGCATCTTGACGATATTGAGAGACTGGCTGTGTGTTAGTGCGACTCTGCCATTTCACAGCCTGGGAGTCAGGGCAGCACAGCTGAGGAAGCCGGGCTGGTGCCGCCCTCCCAGCTGGGGGCGTGTGCCTCCCACCACATGGGCTGTGTGTGGTGCCACGGTGGGAGCCGTCGCCGTGCACGTGTGGGGCGGGAGCCTTTTTGGAACGTGGTCGCCAGTGTGGGTGACGGCTAGGTTCTGCCGCCCCAAGATGCTGGTGCGCGTGCCATCTCACAGCCGGGACCAGGGCTTTAGGAGTCGAAGTGGAGACGAGATCTGGGGACGTCACTATATTGCTCATTATATTCTTGGCTCTTCTTCTCTGTTTATATCTTTAAGTCTGTATGCACTGTTTCTAGAGACTGAATCCTTGAGGTTTGCACTCAGCCTTTCTCTCTCTCTCGGTTGTTAAGGAGAAGGCACCATGGTCTCTTTGTCACCTAACTTAGTATTTTAATGGTCCTAAGTCCTCTGTAGCCAGCACCTCAACTTTGATCACGACTGGCATTTAAGATGAAGGAGTATGTCCATTCTTTCCCCTGAATTTTAGGTCTTGTAGTTGAAGAGGGTCAGCATTTGGGCCCCTGGAGTGTCTGGTTATAAATACACTGGAAACTAGCAGCAGGGGGGCTACTGCTTCGGTAAAAGGGCCCTTTTCAAACACTTAAGAGCAAATGATTCAGCAAACAAAATCTCTAGAAGCAGAAACCTGCCAGTCTGTAGAATGTGACCCTCCTAATCAGAGCGCGCCAGCAGGATGTGGGGTTCCTGCCCTGCACCTGATTAAAGGCGGGCGCGCAGCACGGCTGCGGGAGGAAGCTCAGGACACTAGGAGGAAGGGGCTTTTACGAAGCCTTCTCCATTTGTTTGATTTTCCAGACACTCATGGCAGATGGGCGCAGTTTCAGGCTTTGCATCTCTTAGTAGCATCCGTCTCTGACTCGAGGGAGACGGATCCACGTGCGCTGTAGGCGCCATGTCTCCCTGCGCAAGTGAGATGGGCTGCTTTCAGGCAACTCCGCCACCTGGGCTTGCAGTCGTCGTCTTCAGGCATTCGTTGCAGCCATTAGAACAGTCGCTCTGCCTCACTTACAGCCGACCTTGACGATTCCACCCCTGAATTTCAGCTTATTGTTTCCCATTAAGGGGTTCTCTGATGATTTCAGTTTTTAAAAATGATATATACATCTGAGTTCATTGTAGTATTTTCTCATGATTATTAAGGCATTGCCAAGTATTGTCTGTAGTTATTTTAATGTTTTTATGAAGTTAAGCTAAAACTCTTGCTTCTCTAAAAATAAAGTTTTAGAGAATTGGAAACATTCCACCGACCGTAATCTAAACTGCAGAACTGAGAGAGTACTAGCAGGTGAGATTTGTGTGCAGTTCAGAGCTCAGCCTTGCTGCCCTGCAGCTTCTCTCTGACACTCCTGCCCCCCAGCAGCGAGCGGGAGCGCCAGGCCCTTTGCCTCTCCGCCAGCGTGTCGCGGTGTCCGCGCAGCTTTGGGTTCCGGGAGACCTGCAGTCATATCCCCGTTTCCACTTGCATGTCCTTGATCACACATGGTGTGGAGCGGCTTTTCACGAGCTTACTTGCTGTCTGTATATCTGTATGGTGACGGGTGAGTGCTATAGTTTAAACCTTTTGTTTTTATTGGTCGCATGTGTTCCTGGCCTTATCTTTTTTGCTTTATTTGTGTTGAAGTGGGTATTTTAAAGTTTTAGAAAGTCAAGTCTTCATTGTATTTGTCTATACATCTTTGTTTAAGTTTTTTAGTGAGTGCCTAATGTGCTTGTCATGCACGCTTTTTTCTCGACACTCTCTACCTGTGCTCATGGTAGTGATGGTGGTGGTTTAGTTCACTAAGTCGTGTCCAACTCTTGAGGTCCATCCCATGGACTGGAGCCCGCCCAGCTCTTCTTCTGTCCATGGGATTTCCCAGGCAAGAATGCTGGAGTGAGTTGCCATTTCCTCCTCAGGGGAGCTTCCCGACCCGGGGACTGAGCCTGCGTCTCCCGTTTGGCCGGCGGATTCTTCACCTCTGAGCGCCGGGAGGCGCCGCCGGTGCTTGTGCCGGCGTTAGACTGCCCGCGCAGTGTGAGCCGCCGGCAGCACTGGCTTCCGCCTGCTCGTCCTGCTCTTTGTGCCGCAGTTATTTTCATAGACTTTCTTTTCACGCATCTTTTAAATCTTATAAGCTATTGTTATTTTTTGTTTAAACAACTTCAAGGGAATTTTTAAAAGCGCACTTTCGGGAGGTTCTGGGAAGAGCAGGAAGCGCTCCTTGGTCTAAGATTCATTCAGAGTCGAACGCATTTTGGCCTTTTCCTAGTATCATGGCCTATAGATGTGGCTTGAGGAAATGCAAGCTAAGTTTCTTAGTTTCTGCCCGGTGTCTGTAAGATGCGCGTCTGTTTCTGTCCGGTGGTGTGGATACTAGCATTTGAGCCGCATATGCACGTGCTCGGAGTGGGGGGGGGGGGGGGGGGAGCTGTCAGCTACTGAGCTCTTGTCAGCAGCAAGGGAACTCTGTGGGGCTGGCAGAGGCGGCCGGGCTGGGCGAGTTCAAGCCTACCCTGCGACTTACGGACCCCACGGGCATTGAAGAAGGACCCTGTCGTAAACAAGAAGTATGGATGTAAATAGAAATTAAGCTGTACCTTAACGTTTTTAATCAAGAATGAATAGGAGAAATAAGAATCTTCTGTATTCAGTAAAAATGATGTTGAAAATAGTTTTCTTCTGAGATTTGGTTCCAGGAAAATGCTTCTATGGGATGAAAAGCTGGTATGCGCTCTGCTCATCAGACAGTGAGGAAGGGGTGCGGCTCCCAGCCGGGGCCTCTTATTTCCAGTGCAGCTTTAGATGTAAACAGGGTTAGAACCACGAATGTTGGAGTTTGTATTTTGGAAGTAATGGGGTAGAAATTATAATTTTTAAAATATTCTGAAATTAAACAGTTATAAAATGAAGCCATAGTACACAGTCTCGTCGTAAAACCTGCTGCTACGATTTAAGTGTTGATGTTTCATTTACAGATGAACCAGAAAAGATTTGTGTAACCAAATACACAAGACATGAGAATATACCCAGTGGCATGGCCAGATTAACTGCTTTCCTGAGAATCCTACAGTTATTGGAACATATTTTTCTCCTAAAATGCCATCAACTTAACTTTGAAGAGCTAGAGGATGTTTTCATCGGTGCAGATGGCTTTAAACTCCCAAAACCAAGAAATGAAAAGTTTAGACCCCTTTTTGGGAAAACCTAGCAAATTTGAGAACGTAGTGGGTAGTGAGCTATATAATCGCACATTCTAGAGCATGTGAGTGAGGAAAGAAGTGGCAAGAGGACATTCATTCACCTGAAAGGTACATTTCTCATAGAACTTTTCATCATAAATAACTAGGAAGACAGCATTCCCCAGAGGTTCATGTGCTTAGAATTGTCTTTTTTTTTTTCAATTAGAGGTAAGTTCCTGGTGCATTATAAAGGCATCATTTGCTTTTACCTCAGTTTTCCTTAGGTGAGCTTTTTATTCCCCACAAATGAATAAAAAGAAATCTCCCTCAAGAATGATTTGAGGGGCCCTGAGGCCCTAAATTTCATTCCTTGAAGCTGTCAAAGGATGAGTGGCTCACTGATCACAAATTGCTCAGATCAATCTGGGTGTTTTTTAAGCCTCTTGTTATTTTCTATTCTGTTTTAAAGAGTACAAAGACTGCTCTGTGTGAAACTCTCTTTTCTGTCACTTTTTCTCAACCTCAAGGAAGAATTATAAGACAGGAAATTATATCACAGCAGATCGGTGTTCCCCTTTTAGGAAGAACTTACACTCGGGGTATTACTCAAACCATTTCTACACTCAAGGGCAAAATATTCGCAGTGCACCCTGGGAGTTGCACCCCTCACTGCTTTGAACACTGTGATTGAAAACGTTATGCACTTTGGGTACATGTAAATGAATTTAAAGGTCAAATTGATGTAAAGTAATTTTGTGATGATTGATTTATTTGGGGGGAAAGTTAAGTACTTCGCTAGCTTTTGAGTTACAGAATGGAAAAGGTGGTGAAAAATTACTGGTGGGCAGACAGGGTGGAATGACGTTGAAAAGTGTGTTTTTAGTTAATGCAGAAAATACATAAGACAGGATGAAAACGACATGTAAAGTACTCATTTTTAGGCTTAGTTTCTGATAATTACGAATCTGTTTAGAGTTGTTTACAATGCGTGGCTGTGACCACGACTCAGAGCCCAGTTCTCGTCCTTCACCGGACTCCGAAGCATTGGATGGCTTCCGCTTTTCTGTCACG
>SJYQ01001810.1:218469-233661 GCA_006410935.1 Redunca redunca | reverse complement strand
CTCTCTCTCTCTCTCTCTCTCTCTCTCTCTCTCTCTCTCGTCTTAGATGCGCGGCCTCCTCGGCCCAGTTTTCAGTGTCCTGACGTGTTTTGTACATTTCCCCCAATGGCTTAGTGTATTATTTCTTCTAAAATTGATACACTATATGCTTATGTGCTATTTTTGGAAGAAAAAGCGCCTCGAGAGAAATGGAGGCAAACAGGACAGGAAGCCCCTTGTGCCGCACACCGCGCTGCTGCCGTGGCCTGCCGTGAGCCGGGACGCTTGGACACGCCACTCGCCGTGAGGCTGAATCTCCCTGAGCTCTTAGTTTCCTGCCAGGAGCTCTGGCTCCTCTTGGTCGTAGTGAAATTATTCTCCCTCACAAAACAGGACCCATGTTCCTGCAGCTGTGCACTTTGTAGCTTCTCGGGCCCACCCAGCGTTCCCAGCAGCCCTCGTTCTGTGGTTGCTGTCCTGATGGTCTGTGGACTAAAGAACAATTAGCTGTTTAGATGTGAAGGGAAGCGCTGAATTCCCACTTCAGTGTGTAGTAGCCACTCCAGCTGCCATGACAGTGGTTGGAAGAGAAAGGGATGCTTTACGCTAGAGTGGACACCGTTCCGGTCCTCCCACGCACCGAGGAGCTGCTCAGACTCGGTCTGTCCCGAGGGCTCCCCGAGTCCCCACTGCCTGCGCGGTGATGGGCGGCAAGAGTCAAATCCTGTGGTCGCCTCTGGACTATCTTCAACAGACAGTTTAATCCCTTGCTTAAGTGTTTAAGGCTCTTGGCTGAGTACCCCTGATGCAGATAATCCCTCCAGTCACTCCTCCTGGCCTCCTGGCCGCGGGCTTCAGGGCAGTTAGAGCCTCCCTGTGTGTGTGTGATCAGAGCCCTGCGGAAGACTGGAGTTGTGAACTTGATCAGCTAGGGCTCAAAGCTAGACTGGTCGTTCACTTTTTGATGATCTGTCCAAAAGCGGTGTCACATTAACGCCTTTGTACACCTACGTGGTTTTGGGACTGAGTCACCGAGGTCAGGAGTCTGCCATGATTCGGACCCTAGGATAATCGAAGATGCAGCGGTGTGCCGTGAGGTTGTGTGCATCAGACCCCAGCGTGGGTGGGGGGAGCTTGTTCATGGAGCGGGTGTGGGTTCTGAGAGAATGGGCCAAGATTCTGATTAGTCAGCATTTCTGTTCGTCTTTATGGATAAAAAGTGGAATCGGGACAGAAGTCGAAACTTGTCCTTCGTCTGTTCCACAAACGGTTTCATGTCCTGCTGTGTGCTGAGCAGATGGGTGGGAGACGGGGACCCCCACGCCGGCAGTGGACAGACGGCTCTGCTGAGATTGGAGTTGTCAGGAGCACGATGCCTGGAGCGGTTATCTTATCCAGACACCACGAATGTTCTGATTCCCTGTGGGAATCTTTAGTCGACTTGGAATATTGTTTTAAAAACCTAAAGGGAAAGGCTCCCCACTCCAGTATTCTCGCCTGGAGAATTCCATGGATGTGTAGTCCATGGGGTCGCAAAGAGTCAGACACGACCGAGCGATTTTCGCTTCCAATGGAAACTGCATCGGGTGTGCGGAGTTGCAGGGAGCTGTCCCCTTCGTTTAGTCCGGGTAGAATTCAACACGCCAACGGACTGGTGACCTTATGACGGTTAAATGCTTCAAATTATCATCGTAAATGCTTTAGAATAAAAATATAATTGCAGTGAAATAAGGAAAAGATCATATAAAGCTGGGCTTGTGAGTGTCAGGAGGTTCTGGTCTAGAGGCACAGAGAGCCAAGGCCGGGAGTGAGTCCACAGTGCAAAGGCCTGGCTGAAACGACGCCCCTCCTCTGTTCTGGCACCATCACGGGCTCCCCAGTGCCCACTGAGCAAGACTGCACCCCCGCCTCCCCCAGCCTGGCGTGCCTCTGTCCTTGGCTTTTCCCATCTGAGCTGGAGCCTCCTGGTTCCCAGCACAGCCAGGGTGACCCCCCATCAGGGGGCCTCCCACCCCGTCTCCACTTGCTTGTGTGGGCATCTCCTCCCCGAGCCTTCTCTCCTCTGTCCGTGCCCTCTCCCTTCCTCTGAGTTTCTGGGCCCCTCCCCACCGTGGTCTGCAGACCCTGCAGCCGTCTTACCCCACCCCTCACTTCCCGTGGCCTCACCCTTGAGGGCCCCTTCACTCCCCTCGCTGTTCTGCACCCGGAGGCAGACGGTGGGACTCTTCACCTTTGCACGTCCTGCACTTAGGACGGGCGCCCTGCTGCTCGGGGTGGATGCCCCCATAAACAGTGCTGCCCCTCACCCCAGATTGGCCAGGAAGCCCCTGTGCCAGGTTGCAGCCCCCCGGGCCGGCCCCCTGCCATCTGCCCGCCCTGCTCTGATCTCCTCTCCTCCCAGCTGCAAAGAGGTGGCTGCCCACCGAGCGCCGTGTCCGGGGAGACGGGTGTTTTATCGTTGCTCTCCTTGATTAATAATCTCACTTGCAGATTCCAGCTCTGAGGAGGCGCAGCAGCGGACGGCTGCCTGTGTGGTCCCACGTCTCCTGGAGGCGGAGGCAGCGCCCGGGGCCCGGCTGCCTCTTCCCACACGGAGTTCTGCAGCAGCAGCAGCCTCTGAGGGTCTGAGGCGACATCTGCACTCAGGAAATGCTGGCTCCTTCCTTGAGATTTCAGAAATCAAGTTTGCTTCCCGCGTAAAGTCCACTCCCTTCTTAACTATATGCTCAGGTCACTGAGAACTTACCTGCTTGCACTTCAGACTCCGCGCCATCCTCTGTGTTCAGGTTCTCACTGGTGGGAAAACAGGAAGAACAAGCATGCACACGCACATGCTCCTGTCCTGGGGGCTCCGGGCCACTAGACAGTGGGCGACTTGGGCTCTGAGGTCACAGAGGTGACGCGAGGAGGAGACGCCGGCGGGAGGGGCGGGAGGGGGGCGGGACTGCCGACCTTGCTGCCCTGCGTGGTGTCAGCCCTGTGCCGAGAGCTGGGCCCGGCCCAGTGAGCACGCTTCCAGAATCTGCACGCACGTGTTGCTCAGTCGTGCGGGGTGCAGGGCAGGCCTCCAGCTCCTCCACCTGGGTCCCCACAGCGCTCTGGGCGGAAGGCTCAGATTTCCACTCCTCTCTGAATGAGGATAACTCTGGGATACGTGTTTATATCTTTGAATGTTGGTCAGAGCAATCTGCTCTATATTTGAACTTAAGTTTGCTATTTTCCTTAGACTTTAAGCGCCTTGGGTCCTGGCAGCCCTGCCACTGTCCTGATAGGCCTGGAGGTGAGCGTGTCGGGGGCGACAAGGTCTTCCTTCGCTCACCTGCTCCTCCTGCACCTGCTTCCCGACTGCAGCCGCAGATGGGCCTCTGCTCTGAGTTCTGCATCTTTGTGCAGCCTTTGTCATAACTGTTACGCCAAAGTTTTGAAATGGACAGAGTTTCGTGTTAATTGTACCTATTTCAGTAAGATTAGGTTACCAACCTTCTTCGTCTTCTGGTAGCCCATGTTTTCTCATAGTCTTTGTAGTTTTATTTGATATTTCTGTGTTTGACATTTAAATCTCAGTGGTTCACGTGCTGTCTTCATTCATCCACCAAACACTGGCCCAAGCCATGTTTCAGGCCCAGGGCTCCTGCTTAACACAAGGAAACTCTGCCCTCAGGAGCCTTGTTTTAGTGGAGAAGCTGGACACTGAGTGAAGGCTGGGTGGATGGAGGTGCGGGCCTCTGGGCTTTGTGGGCGGAGAGGAGGGCAGGGCAGGCCCCCGGGCCGGGGCACCTGCACACAGTGAGAGGCTGACTTCACTGTGTGTGCCTGTGAGTGCGCCAGGACAGCAATTTTCGGATGATGGTTTTTATTAGTTTCAGTTCAGTTCAGTTCACATCAGTTGCTCAGTCGTGCCTGACTCTGCGACCCCATGAATCGCAGCACACCAGGCCTCCTTGTCCATCACCAACTCCCGGAGTTCACTCAGATTCACGTCNCGGACCTTAGTTGGCAAAGTAATGTCTCTGCTTTTGAATGTGCTGTCTATGTTGGTCATAACTTTTCTTCCAAGGAGTAAGCGTCTTTTAATTTCATGGCTGCAATCACCATCTGCAGTGATTTTGGAGCCCCCAAAAATAAAGTCTGACACTGTTTCCACTGTTCCCCCATCTATTTCCCATTTATTAGTTTAGGAGATTTTAACATTAGGTTAATTTATCTATTATACTTACAGTTAATTGAAGAAACAGCCCAGCGGTCGCGTCTGTTCTTAAGTAAAGCATGTGAGAGCTGCAGAGCAGCCTCTCTGTCACAGCCGTCAGCTCAGCACTGGCATCTCGCTGCGTTCAGTGTGTCTTATAGTTGAAGATATGTGTGTTTTTGTTTAGTCATTAAATCATGACCGCCTCTGCAACCCCATGGACTGTAGCCCACCAGGCTCCTCTGTCCATGGGATGCTCCAGGCAAGAATACTGGAGTGGGCTGCCATTTCCTTCTCCAGGGGAGTCTTCCCAACCCAGGGACTGAGCCCACATCTCCTGCATTGGCAAGAAGGTTCTTTACCACTGAGCCACCTGGGAAGCCTATATTACTATGCATATAAGGTACTAAAAAGCCATGCTTGCAGCTTAATTAAAAACACAAGATAAAACAGTGCTTTCAACAGTCAACTGTGTTCTAATCACATGTTCCCAAACTTAATCTGTGCATAAAAATGAAATGGGGCTCATGAAAATGTGGGTTGCTAGCCACCCAACCATAGGTTGGTTCCAGCTGAATTTTGGGGGGACACCCAGGCACCCCGATGATTCTGTGGAGCAGAGGCTTGCATTTTGAGAAGCCCAGCTCCAGGGACCTGAGCCTGGAGTCAGAGGTGGTGCGTGTGGCTCAGGCGTTCCCTGTGTTTCTACTGATAATTGATGCCGCTTTCTTAAGGTATTTTCATCCACCTGACGTTAGAAGCAGATGACATCCACACTCGTACTCTGCTGCTGGAAAATAATATTTTCCCACAAACAGAACCCTTGCGAGTAGTGGTTGCCGCCCGTCGCCTCTGAGGGTCTTAGCTGCTGGTCTGTACTGACGTGGCTGCATCGGCACCTGCTATTTCCAGATCTCATTCGACCTGGCAGAGTACACGGCTGACGTGGATGGCGTGGGCACCTTGCGGCTCCTGGACGCGGTGAAGACCTGTGGCCTTATCAACTCGGTGCGGTTCTACCAAGCCTCGACAAGCGAGCTCTACGGGAAGGTGCAGGAGATACCTCAGAAGGAGACCACGCCTTTCTACCCGCGCTCCCCTTATGGTGAGAATGCACGGCCCTCTCCTGCCCGGGGGCTGGCAACACGTGGTGGGCGGTGGCCGTGCAGACGGACCGAGGGGCGTGACTTGCCGGCCAGAGGCCTGTGCGCAGGCAGGGGGTCCTGCTGCCCTTGCCTCTGGGGTGAAATCGCTGTCTCACTGCACCCTCCAGACAGAGCGATATGAGAGGAAGTTGCTTCCTGCAAGATTCTTTGTGCTGGACTGTTGTGGGTCGTGCTGAAGTGATATGTCTGGTGTTTATTCCATTTTCTAGTTTAAATTCTCCCTGAGCTCAAACCCTGAAAGTGTTAGTCGCTCAGTCGTGTCTGACTCTTTGTGACCCCATGGACCCCTGCCAGGCTTCTCTGTCCATGGGATTCTCCAGGCAAGAATACTGGAGTGGGTTACCATTCCCTTCTCCAGGAGGGTCTTCCAACCCAAGGATCGAACCGATCTCCTGCATTGCAGGCAGATTCTTTGCCATCTGAGCCAGCAGGGAAACCCTAAAACAGACAAATCTTTCGCGTCTAATATATTTATAAAAAGAATATTCACAGAAGACTTTAGTGATGAAGTTTAAAGCAGCTAGAACATCAAGATTCAGGTTTTTCACTTACTGCTTCCTTAAAGAAAAAGGGGACGAGGCCTGGGAAAGGTCAGTTTGCTGTACTGCGCGCGCTGCGGTTGAGTTAGGCTGTGAAGGCGCGGGCTGTGGCTGTGACAGAAGGAAGAAGCTCCTAAGCGGTTCCCTGTTTCGTGACTAACTGGCAAAGAACCTTCATTTTGTACTTGGCTTTTGATTAATTTTTTCCCTATCTTGATACATTGTGAACTGTAAATTTTGCAAGTTGTTACTTGTTTGAGTGAAAATCTGTTTTACAGTAAGACACTGTCTTTGATTTGCTTTTAAAAATTTATTCCAACAGGGGCAGCAAAGCTCTACGCCTACTGGATTGTGGTGAACTTCCGGGAGGCGTACAACCTGTTTGCAGTGAACGGCATCCTCTTCAACCACGAGAGCCCCCGGCGAGGTCAGTACAGGTGCCGATGGGAAGAGAGTGCCTGGCTCCAGGCAGGGACATGCGTGCTGTGTGTGTGTGTGTGCATGGGTTCTACACATGTGCTGTGCAGACTGAGGCCGCTTCACATCTGTTTTTAATGATGTGAGTGTCAGAAGCAGTCAATGAAGACATGGGAATCCAGCCTTGATTGCCTACTAGCTTTGATAGGGGTTTTATTCAGCATGGAACTGAGCAGTGTCCCAGGTTTGCCATTCCCATCGGAAGCGCTCACCACGCGTGTTTGAACCCGGGAGTCGGGGGGTGTCCTTGGAGCACACGGGGCCAGGCGGGAGCCAGGGCTTCTCCCCGTGCCGCTGTCGCTCGGGGGCCTCCACCTGCGGAGCCTCCCCTTTCTCACTCTGAAGCAGCTGTGTACTCACCGTCCCTTCTTTGCATTCCATTTAACAAACACCCAGATGTTTCTGTGCGTCTAGAGTGTGTCTTAAGGTACACTTGAAATCACCGCTTATATTTAGAGTCTGTTTATGCTCAAAAAACCGTATTTGTCTGCATTGGCTTGTGGCCTTTTTGTGGTTGTCTTTGAGACTGTGAGCAACATGCCAATTCTGCTCTTTCAAATATTAGGTTTTAAATAAGAAAGTGTGTACTCCCCTCATTATTTCTGGTCTACTAAAGCATGAGAAATCTTTAACAAAACATGTACAGCTACAAAGTGAAAGTCATCTGTTTAATCTAGTCCTAAGAAGTTTTATTAAATTTCACTGTCATTCAGGCTTTTAGCTTGAAAATGAATGAGAAACCAGTGTTGTAGGTTGTTTCGTGCCCAGCAATTAGTAATGCTTATAACCTGGTCAGTGGATTTTTCTGTGACTATATAGCCACGTAACTAAACCAGCAAGTCACGGGGAAGATTAAAGTGGCATCTGTACTGGTGCGTTTAGTGGCAGTTTTTTTAATTTTGTAATCGCTTCGGTTGAAACTTCCCACAGTGGAGTGCTGGAGCATCAGAGCCCGGCCGTGCCTCTGGCGCTGAAAGGAGAGGCGGTGAGCAGGCTCAGCACCGCGCCGCGGGGTGCCCGAGCAGCCGGGGGAGGGCGCGCCCGGCCGTCCCCGCCTCTGACCCGGTCGGGGTGCTGGGGAATGACCATCTGGCCCCCCAGGCACAAACGTGTCAGTGCGCCTTGTCTTCTGTGCTTCCCCCCTCAACTTTTCCACTGGCAAAAAAAGAAAACTCAATTGTTTGGGATTAGGTTAGGATAGGGGAAAACATTCTTAGTTGTAGAGTAAGCCGATTTACATTTGCATTTTTAAATGTAAACCCCCTCAGTTCTCTGTGCTCCTCCTAGTGAGAGCCATTTGTCTTCACTGATGTCAGCGACTGTTTAAAAACTTTTATTTTTAAAAGGAATGTTTATTTTTTAAATGTTTTTATTTTTTATTAAGGTATGGTTGGTTCATAATGCTGAGTTAGTTTCAGGTGTACAATTAGGTGATTCATATACAGTGTAACTGAATACATATATACATATAGACACACACACATACATACACACACAGATTCTTTTCCCATATAAGTTATTACAAAATGGGTAGAGGTCCCTGTGCTATATAGCGGGCCCTTCTTGTTTATCCATTCTTTGTGTAATGGGGTTTGTGTGATGCCCCTAAATTCATAAGTTACTCCTCGCCCAGCCTTTCTCCGTTGGGAACCACAGTCTGTTTCCTGTGTCTGCAGATAAGTTCCTTTGTGTCATTTACAGACTCTGCATGTGAGTGGTGTCCTCTGACGCTTGTCCTTGCCTTCATTCAGTGTGGCCGTCCCCAGGTGCACCCATGGGGCTGCAGCGGCGCCATTCGTTCTTTCTGTCAGCTGAGCAGCTCCGGTGCACGCATCTGCCACGTGGTCTTCATCCGTTCTTCCGCTGATGACAGTTGCGTTCCTCCCGTGCCTTGGCTATTGTGCGCAGTGCTGCGGTGAGCGCTGGGGTGCACGCATCTTTTCTGATCTTGTTTTTTCTCCAGGTGTATGTCTACGTAACAGTAGGATTGCTAGGTACTATAGCAGTTCTGTTGTTAGTATTTTAATGCAGGGGCCTCTAGCCTCAGGGATCTAATAATGCCTGACGATACAAGGTGGAGCTGATGTAATAATAGAAATAAAGTGCACAGTAAATGCCACGCACTCGAGTCATCCTGAAACCACCTCTCCCACCCCGAGTCCATGGAAACACCGTGTTCCATGAAACTGGTCCCTGGGGACAAAAGGGTTGGGGCTGCTGTGTTGAGGAACCTCCATACTATTCTCCACAATGACTGCACCAGTTTACATCCCTACCAGCAGTACAGGAGTCCCTTTCCTTCATACCCCTGCGGCATTTATTGTTTGTAGACTTTTTGGTGATGGCCATTCTGACTGGTGCGGTGATACCAAACAAAACCTAATTAAACGTAAAACCTTTTGCGCAGCAAAGGAAGCCATAAACAAAATGGAAAGAGTGTGCAGAATGGGGGGAAGTGTTTGCAATGATGCAGCAGACAAGGGGTTAATCTCCAAAATGTACCGGTGACTCACACAGCCCAGTATCCAAACAAACAAACAGACGCCACAAAACACCCAGTCAGTCTCCAGTCAAAGAACGGGCAGATGGTCTAAGCAGACATTTCTCCAGAGAAGCCTGCAGACAGTTAACAGGCTCTTGAAAAGGTGTTCACCATCACTAAGTATTAGGGAAGTGTCAATCGAAGCGGAAAATAACACTTCGCTTTTAGTTGAAAGAAAAGTAAGCAGTAGAGGGAGGTGGTGGGGAGAGAAGCCCCTTCTCCCCAGGCTCCAGCCCCCCGCTCAGGCCTCGGCTGACTCTCCTGCAGAGGCGGCCCAGAGGCCCCCACCTCGGCGCAGACTGGCGCTGTGTGTGCAGTGCCCTGCGTCATCACGTGCAGAGGTGGGCCTGTGGCGCACACCACCTTGTCTTGTTCTGAAAGCCTATGACATCTCACTTTTTATTTCATCCACATAACCGAATAATGGAAAGTGATTAAAGTAGTGGTATGTGTGAAAATGATGGGATACTTGCTTGATAAGATATCTAACAGTTAATACCCACAGCATTTCTTGAACTTGGAAATTAATCTTCATATTAAATTAAGCTGATAATACTGTTGTTGTTTTGTTACAGTTAATTGTTAATTTTTTGAGATTCTTTAGCAGACTGAAAATTCCTTCATGGTAGGGAGTGTGTTATATATAGTCTTTCGTCTTCAGCATCTAAAACAGTGCCTACCTGCTGTACACATTTACTAAATATTACATTAGTTTCAGGTGTACAACATAGTGACTCCTACTTTTTAAAGGTTGTACTCCATTTGCAGTTATTGTGAAACCTTGGTTCTCTTCCCTGTGCTGGACAGGACATCCTTCTAGCTTATTTATTTTGTGCATAGTTATTGGTAGGAAATGATGTAGAAGATTCTCTCTGATACCCCTTAGTAAACACACAGAGCTCGTCTTTAGTTGCCTGTAGTTTGTTTGCCTGCAGCACGCTGGTGCTTCGAGCTTATTTCCTTAGGCAGGTCGCGCGCGTGTTTCCCTCAGTCCTTCTGCCCCGCCGCCTCTGGGCTACTTCCGTCTCGTTGCTGCAGGGGTGAAGCTCAGTGTCGGCGAAGGTGCAGCGTCACGAAGGCCCTGTTAGGTGGAGCTGAACCGAAGGCCACTTTCTGCTTTTTCTCTAACAGAAGTTAATTGGCAAGGCCCTTTTTGACTGCTTGCATAACATTCCATGAGGATCTCTGACTTTTAAGAAGTATGGAAGAGGCATTTTTCATATAGAGATATTCTGGACCAGAGGTTGGCCAGCTCTGGCTGGTGCGCCCAGTCCTGCTTGTGTTTGTAAGTGAAGGGTCACGGGAGCCCGGCTATGCCCAGGACTCCCACATTACTGGCGGTTGTGACCTGGGACCTGCCGAGTCCCGAGAGTTGACTGTCTGACCCTTGAAGGAGGCACCTGCTGTTCCCCCACTTTCCACCCCCGGGAACAGCTGAGGCCTCAACAGTAAGAAACATCCAACTGTGTGTGGTGTGGGCTTCTGCCGAGGCAGCAAGGCAGTTTTATAAAAGGGCTTCCAACAAACATGAATTGCGTTGGGTCAGGGGTTAACCCGCCTGCATCGGGATTCCTGCAGCATGCTCTCAGCTGGGCATCGGGAGGCGCGCAGGCACCCGGCGACCGGGCTGCTCCCAGCTGGTCCTGCCGGGCACGCCGCCACTGGCGTGGCCTGCACCGTGTGTTGTGTCTCCCTCGCGGTCCTGGTGGTTCTCTGGAAGGATGCGTATGTGCTTGGTCACATGGTGAGCTCACAGTAGCTCTGGAGGTCGGTGGGGTTGTAGCTCAGAGTCCCCGATCTGGTGGAGACGCCCGTGATCAGAGGTGGCCTGTTTGCCCAGCCAGCCCCCTGCTCACTCTTCGGAGGTGCCGCGTGGCTCAGGCTTCAGGTTTGCTTTTAAGAAATCGGAGGCCCTTGAGTAACGTTCGCAGCACATTAACAGTGAGTGACAGTCTAGTATCCAGCGCCGTCTGCCGGGAAGGGGCGGCGCGCGTCCTGCGCGCTCACGTCACGCAGTGATGTTCCAGCACCAGCACGCTGCTCCCACTCATCGCACTCAGCCTGTGAAGGACACACGGACTGTCCTGTTCAGGTTAAAACGAGAGCTGCTTCACTTCACGGAGAAGCGCCACAAAACGGGACTTGCAGCCGAAACCCTTTCCCTTCTCCTTTTGTTTCCTGAAACCTGAGCGCGTCGTCTGTTTTACTCACACATCTCTACGTGTGCATGAAAGCATGTGGTGGTGTTTGCCACGCGTGTGGCAGTGGTGCCACCTTACTTGTGAAGATACGGTTTATAGATTCCCTCCTCAGGAAACAGAGGCTGTGCTTACTGTCTGGAACTCTTACATTTCTGTGAGGAAAACGTCCTGCGCAAAGAATCTTCTTGTTTTTGTTGCTCTTTCTTTGGAAAGCGAATGAGAGACTGACGTCACGGAGCTGTTAACTATAGAAACTAGACTATGTAGAAAATGCTGAGAAGTTTTAAAATTACTTTAAAGTAGTTTGTGAAAAGAAAGTAGATTTTTTTTCAAATATATTGGTTATCATGATAAAATATGAGACTATTCTGTAGATTAGAACATTGAAAACAAGCCCACTAGGAAGGTCATTGTGCTCATGAGCTGCTTTTGCGGCAGCTGGCGTGTTGGTCTAATTCTCTAAAGATACCTGTGGAGGTTTCTGACAGGCTTGTTAGCCTTACCCGTCTCTTTCTGTGTAGGTGGTAATTCACACACACCGGCTTTTTAAGATTTCTTGATTTAAAAGTACATAGTGGCCCATGAGGCGACACTGGTTCTCTGAAAGAGCTTTTCGGGGCGAGCAGTGGCCAGCCACCTGTGTGTGCTCTCCCAGAGGCGCTCGGAATCTATGGGAAGAAGGAGTGCAGTCTTTTCATCCCATTTGTCTCATCACTGGAGAAGCTGAAGAGGCATGAGGGTGAGCCGTTCAAGGTCTCAGCACTGACTGATGTCAACGCAAGGCTGGCACAGCCCTGGGGATAGAGGGTCAACCCACATGTTGCTTGTGTCTGTAGAAATCGCACGTGGTGATGCTTTGGAGTTGGCATTGGAGCAGGTCACCCCCAGAAGCAGAGCTGGGCTTCAAAATGGAATGAAGCAATGGCTCGTATCTTTGGTGAAAGATGTGCATTCTTCTGGTTAAACGCAGTGTGCCTTTCAGGTGTTTCTCGGAAATGGTCATAATGAAACAGTAGTTTTATGACAGTAGCATACAAATATGCTTCAAGGTGAAAATCTGACCTTGAGTATCACCAAGAGCTGGCCAGGAGGAAAAGCAGAGCTCATACAAGATGCGTTGCAGCCCGCGCGACAGTGCGCAGCAGTGAAGCGCCGTAAATACACCCGTGATTAGCAGTTCGACTCTGCAAATGCATGGTGTCCAGCGACTGCTTAGGAGTGGATGGTTTTTTAGATGCTATAGCACATTCCTTTAAACACGGGCTTCGTAAGAAATCATGTATATCAGTCTAAACACAGTATTCACCTGACTGGGAGACTCTGGAAGGTTGTATTCACCTGACTGGGAGACTCTGGAAGGTTCATGAACTTGTGGTTTTAAGGTTTCGACTTGAGCTTTTCTTTTTTTTTTTTTTGGCCAAGTATTTTGCTTCTTAAAATGTCTAACTATATTAACATAAGTTAATCTTCAGATTTTTAAAAACTATAATTGCGAGAATTAACTACTCAAATCATAGTAAAATTTTGGACTGTTTTCCCCTTTAGTTTTCTAAACATTGTTCTTTATTCATTGCTGTAAATGTAAGATTAACCCTCCAGACTAGAGGTTTCTCCACTGGGATGGGGAGCGAGGTGGGGAGAATGTGACCTGTCCCCAGAGGACATGTAATTCACCTGAAGACATTTTTGGTTCTTCCCCCGGGAGGGAGGGGTGTTGGAGGGAGGGGTGTTGGGTGCTTGCTGCCAGCACCTTGGCTGGGGCAGGGATGCTCCTAAACAGCCCACAAGCACAGGTGCCCCATGGGCGAGAGTCCAGGCAAGTGTCAGGCGTGCTGAGAGTGACGGCCCCAGAGGCTGTCACCAAATCTAGACGAATGTCATCTCTAAGACCAGCATCTTCTTTTTCTTAATGCAGCACTTTTACTTTGTCGTAAATCCTTCCTAGAGTTTAGCAAATGTTCACCTAAACACAGGAGAAAAGAACTCTGATTTAAATAGTTCCCTGTGAAGCTATTTAGGCCTTAGGTCTCCTGGAGGTCAGGCCTGAGTCGGGGAAGCCTGAGACCAGAGGAGTTTCTTCACGGCTCTTCTGATTAGCTGGGGATGAGCTCTAACTTCACAGGGGCCCACTGTCCACAGCCCGCGTCCAGGGTGGGTCCAGTGCCCTCCCTCCAACTCTGAAGTACGTGAGCATTTTTATCTTTTGCTGTAAATAGAGCAGGAGCACAGCTTTCCTTTGGGAGTAAACTGTGGACCCACGTCCTAGGCCACCCCTCAGTGCCTCCCTCGGTTTCTGTAGAGGCTCCCCAAGTATGAGAGTTTTCCTTTGAAATGATTCAAACTCACAGCTGTTTAGTGCTCTAGGGGATAAGAGGATGCATGGTATACATTAAATCGTTGGAACTGGCTTGTATTCAATCCTGATGGGCAGAAAGCACTCCCCTTTCTGTATGTGGATGTCTGTTTGTAAATAAGGTAATCTTTTTTAAAAAATGACTTAAGTTAGTATTTTGTCAGTCTGGCTGGTAAGTTTAAATTGCAGTGCTATAGACATACTAAGAAACGTGGAAACCAATATCACATCAGCCAACTGTGTGTTTGTATTGCTGTATATTAAGAGTGCTCTGTGGTTTTGGGTGAGCATCACAGCCTGAATTGCTGAAAACAGTGCAGCCACCTGTTGTGAAATCCAGGCGTGAGTAAGCCCACACGAGGGCCCAGCCCAGTCCTGCACGCTCAGCACAGACCCATTCTACCTGCCTTCACGATGAGGTCTCTGGCTGCTCACTGTGGCCCCACCAGGCTCCTGGTGGCCTCGACCTGGGCAGGAAGTGACGTCCTCCGGGCCCCTGTCACCCCTGCGGACTGTGACGCCTGGATGTCACAGAGCTGTCTGCCTGTCCTTTTCTGCAGAAGGCGAGGTGTGACTGATCGGCTGCTCTGGCTGTGGCGCGCGGGCTCCAGGGTGCGCAGGTCTCGGCAGCTGCAGCCCGCAGGCTTTGGAGCACAAGCCCAGAAGTCGTGGCGCAGGGGCCCAGCTGCCCCGTGGCGTGTGGGATCTCCAGGGCCGGGGCTGAACCTGTGTCTCCTGCGCTGGCAGGCGCCGCCGAGCCACCACCGTAGTGCATGAAGGACTCCTGGAGTGAGGCTTGGTCTCAGAGAGTGGTTATGACCACTCCAGAAAGTCAAGTCCCTTCTCACCCCGAGGGGACACTTCTGGGATTGGTAACACTGATTTCATTTTAATTTTTTGTGATTTCTGTGGCATTTACATGTGAAACCAAACTGATGACTGTTGGGTCTCACATGGCATGGCTCCACCTGAGAGCTGGCAGCGTCCGCGGGGCCGCAGTCACGCAGAGCCAGGCGCGGGCCGGGCCGCGTGGCAGGGACTCGGGCAGCCCTTGGTCCTCTCCCGTGTCCGGGACCACGTCCAGCTCAGGCTCTCTTGAGCTGACGGTGTGCTGTGTGCCTGTGGGGGCCATGCAGGGGAGCAGCGGGGCGCAGGTATGACACGGAGGAGCACAGCTGGGGCACTGGGAGCCTGTGTGTGCCTCCGTTCCCCTCTCTTCTCTTCCCTCCTCCTGTGCTTCCCTTGCTGAGTCCTGGAGGCTGGACTCTGGACACCCCCCGCCCCCCGACCCCGTCTGAGGGAGCGGCCCTCGGAGCGGGGCCCTGGCGGCCACGGCCTGAGCAGCACACATCCCGCAGGGCTGCCAGCCAGAGGTGTGTTAGAGGCGAACACAGAAGGGATCATGATGTTTACAGATGCTCAGAGTGGCCGCCGAGGCGTCTGTGCACTGCAGAAAGCAGAGATGGAGGCGGTCCTGGAGAATCGCTGGGACCACAGGAAAAGCCATTTGCAAGTGAGATTCTGGAAGTTAAGCCAGCGAATGTTTGAATTAGGGAAGCCAAGAACAGATGATGATGAATATGGAAGGATTATGGATAAACACCAAAGGCCTGTGTGAGACCCTTGGGAAAATTAATGAAACCTTAAACTATTTTTAAAAATGGTTCACATATTTTCATTAATGATCCTGTGAAGTGCAAAATGTTTTGTCAAAGAAATTACAAACCAGAAAAAAAAAAAAAAAAAAAA
>SJYQ01001810.1:199804-218463 GCA_006410935.1 Redunca redunca | reverse complement strand
AAAAAAAAAAAAAAAAAAAAAAAGAGCCTGCTATACATTTTGGTGATACTAAGGGAAAAAAAGTACAATTATTGTTTAAATTTTATTATAAGATACATTGCAAATTTTTTTCAAATGGCATTTTCCCCAAAATTTAGTTCGAGCCAAAGCTTTCTTTTTCCTGTTTATCGTAGGGCCTTGCTCCTCTTTTTCATTGGCTTGGATTCAGGTGAGGACCCAGGAGTCATCAACTGCTTGGATCCAAGCCAGCCTCCTGCACGTATGGCAGGAGCAACTTTGGCAAGTCCTGTCATCTCTCTGAGCCTCAGTTTCCTCACCTGTGAAATGGGATGAGGACTGTCTTCATGTAAGGGACTGTGACCTTGGCAGGAAGCCCTGTAAGTAGGGTCATTAGCGCAGGGTTACATCACCCCTGCTGACTGTGCTTCTCCAGAAGGGACGCCCGTCTGTGGCCAGCTCACATTCAAATGCAGTAATCACGAAGGAATGGGGGAGACTCTTGAAGGGAGAGGTGACTTGTCTTTCCTGAATAAGTTAGAGAAGTTGAGCTTTCAGACCTTGTTAAGGGGTGATTAAGGTAGGCGAGACGTGGTGAAGTGTCAGTAATTTCCAGAATACAGGACACCTCGTAGTGGTGGGAAGTGTCCTATGCTCTTGTTTATTTTCAATTCCCAGAGTTCAGTTAGAGACCAAACTCTGAGCAGGAACGACTCTTCTAGAGAAAGGCTTTAAAGCCCTGTCACTCTCCTAAGCTCATCCTGTGCAGAGGAACACTCTTTCTGTAGAAAATGCTGGTGGTAAAGAAAGAAAAGGAAGGTGGAGAAGGAGCCACAGGAAAGAAGCTGGAGGAAGCGGAGGCTTGCGTGCAGCTAGCCAAGGACGACTCGGAGCTCGGTGGCAGCTCTGGCCTGGGCGTCCGCAGTCCCGAAGCATCGTGGCAGCTGGTGACCACCCGCCTGTGAGGGGCACAGCTCGGCTCCGGAGGCTGTGGCCCGGGTGTGAGGGTGAGGCGCGCTGGGGGCTTTGCCTGAGCCACTGACGTCCTTTCTGGTTGGTCAGACTCTCGCCCGCGTGCGGCACGCGGTACAGGCTTAGCCCACGCGCAGACGCGGAATGGGGCTGGTGGCGCTCCTCGCTGAGAGCCGAGGTGCAGCCGGTCTGACCCGGGAGGAGTGGCGGTGGCCCCGGCTTCAGCTTTTAAACGGGAAGGAGCCTGTGAGTCTGGGGCCTGAGGACCCGAGAGCACTCCCGTGGGGCTCCATTCTGATGCCAGGAACTGGGGAAGGGGCCTCTCCCTCACGTGTGTGGGGGCACCATCCTCGGGGAGGACGTGCTGTCCCTGGAGCTTTGGGGACAGCTGAGCTCTGGGCCAGGGTATGGTGCCTGTGGTTCCTCCCTCAAGCTGGTTAATGCCAGGACGCTGAGAACTTCAGACAGGAGGCTTTGAGAATATTCAGCATTTCCCACTGGGTCAGTGGAAGTCGGCCCAACTGCTTCTCTGATCTTGGTAGTTATCGGCCGATGGACCACTGGGCTTCCGGTCCTGGGTCCATTCAGGAAGTTAGAGCTTAGGCTCAACCTCTCAGCAGACCCTTTGCCGTCTCCCTACAGCCCTGGCTGAATGGACACTCCAGGTGTTACACAGACACTCGTGGCCTACATGGACCCGCACGATGGGCCACCTCAAAACTCCCCGAGTGGGCCAAAGTTGATGTTGAAGAAGGCTTATTTCTGCCAGAATAGGCTGCTGCTGCTGCTGCTAAGTCGTTTCAGTCTGTCCGACTCTGTGTGACCCCATGGACGGCAGCCCACCAGGCTCCCCCATCCCTGGGATTCTCCAGGCAAGAACAGTGGAGTGGGTTGCTATTTTCTTCTCCAGTGCATGAAAGTGAAAAGTGAAAGTGAAGTCGCTCAGTCATGTCCGACTCTTCGCGACCCCACGGACTGCAGCCTACCAGGCTCCTCTGCCTATGGGATTTTCCAGGCAAGAGGACTGGAGTGGGTGCCATTGCCTTCTCCAGCCAGAATAGGCGTTTCATTGCAGTAACACTTGCTGAATGTCTAGTAAGTTCGGGGTGTCTGAAAAGGCACCAGAGAGGATGTGCGGAAGGATAAGTAGCCCATAACGGCCGCAATCGAGGGAGTGCGACCACAGTCCAACCGCAGAGAGCACTTCCTGCCGTGAGGAGGGTGGGCGCCCAGCAGCATCTTACCAGCAGGAAAGGGGAAGCCCCTGTGCCCGCAAGACGCTGAGGAGGCTGCGGTGGCGTCCACAGGAAACGCCTCAGCCCGGCCCAGGTCCCTCTTAAAACCCTGACAATGGATTTGTGCAGAAGAAGCAAACCTCATAAAGGGGAGGGAGGCGATCCTCAGAGGAGCTGTGAGGTTTCTGTTGGAGGAAGATGGCTAAACGTGGTTGCAGACCTCAGCGTGGATGTGAGGCCGCGCACACGGCCTTGGGACGGTGCTCGCAGGAGGGCCCGGTGGACAATGCCGCTGAAGTGTTTCCTAAGCCTGCAGACACGGCGTCTTCTTGTAAGAAAGAAAATCAGGCAGTAACTGAAAATATCCTTAATAACGAGTATCATCTGCTCTGCTGGGCCCACCGACTCAATGGACTTGAATCTGAGCGAACTTTGGGAGATAGTGAAGGACAGAGGAGCCTGGCAGGTTGCTGTCCACAGGGTCACAGAATCAGATGTGACGTAGTGACTGAGCAACAGACTTCTGGGCCCAGCGCAGGCACGAGCTGCTGATAGTGCACCATGTGTGAGAAAATGACACGAAAGGGCCCCTCTGACAAGCGGCGCGGCACACACTGCTAGCTGACGGGGTTCGATGGTCACGAACCTGAGCTTGCTTCCTGGAACGGGCACTGAGCAGTGGCGGGCCACGTCCGTGGGAGTGGACGGCACCTGCCTGGAATGGGCGCTGAGCAGTGGAGGGGCCACGTCCATGGGAGTGGACGGCACCTGCCCGGAATGGGTGCTGAGCAGTGGCGGCCCACGTCCGTGGGAGTGTATAGCACCTGCCCGGAATGGGCGCTGAGCAGTGGAGGGGCCGTGTCTGTGGGAGTGGACGGCACCTGCCCCAGGGCTTGTGCCCAGCCTGCGGTGCAGAGATGTTGCTTGCACTGCGCTGCTTGCTGGGGCCCACGTTTGCTCGCTGTTCTGTACAGGAACTGTACAGATCCCAAGCACGGAGGGAGATGACCCTGCAAGGGGACACGTGGCCTCCACGTGTGGACCTTTGTCTTGTTTCTGTTGCCTATCACATGAAGGGCTTGAAGCAAAGCCTTTGGGAGGTTTTCTCACTTTGCAATCTCTGCACCGAATGCCTGTAAGCAGATGCTGGCTTTTTAAAGTTACCTTGAACGTGAAATTTCCATGAAGTGGCCATGCTCTGCTTCTCAGCGGTCAGGATGGCTCTGAGCCAAGATGGAAGATGAAGGGCCTGAGCCTCCGCGATTATGAGCGAGTCTGGCCAGGGAGAGGCACCGCCTTCCTGACGCACCATGTGCCCCGTCCTGGGTGCAGCCCGGACACGACCCAGGTCTATAGGAGAGGAGTCGTCTTCTAACGTCAACGAATCATTTCAGCACAAAGAGCTTCAGAGGGCGGCGTGCGAGTCCCCGCGTGGGTCCCAGGCGTGCTCCCTCCTGGGGGCACTGCGTGTCCGGGGCGGCCGCCCCGGGGGCTGAGGGCCCAGGACAGGAGGGTGGGCACGCAGGCATGTGAGGAGCTGGCGCCCCGGCAAGGGCAGCGAGCGCTGGAACAAACAGCAGAGCAGCCTGCACCTCTCTTTTCAGCCCCCGTTTATGACTAGCTGCCCGGAGGTGGTAGCTCATGCCGTGAATGGGCCTCTTGTCCGCCGGGTCCCCGCAGTCAGACGCTGTTGCTCTTGGCCGGGCTCACAGCACAGGAGGTACAGGGCCCTCTGATCTCCGCGGTCTGCGCCGCTGGCCGTGACCTTCCCGCGTCTCCTCTTTCTCCACCCCGTCTGCACCGCGCCCGGCCCGGGCCCTGCCCGGTGGGGCGGCCAGGATCCCTGCGGGGTGGGACGTGGGCTCAGCGGAGGTCGCCAGGGGTTCAAGGAACATTGGAACGATTTCTGTTTGCCGAAGAACGTCATCCAAGCTGTCTCTGTGCTTTATCTAATTCCAAAAAGCCTCTCAATTAAGAGCGTTTGGATGCAGTGCCGGGCAGCGGGGTAGAATTTTATTGGAGGCACTATGGTCGCTTCTCCTGCTGCCTGGTGCTGACAGGGCCGGCTCACACGGGTTTGTATGTGCTCACACAGCCCCAGGCACGAGCAGGCTGCCAGCTCCAGTCCCCCACACTCAGAGCTGCAGGGCCCGCGGCAAGTGCTCGGCCAGAGAAGAGGTGACTTTGTCCCGTGAGCGATGGAAGAGCTGCCCTGGCGGGGACCCCCAGCGCTCTTCTCTTAGAGCTGCTCAGCCCCCCTATGCTGTCCGCTGGGGCATTTTAAAAAGGCTTGTTGACGTGATGCACTGTGGGAGAGAATGTATTTTAACAGATAATCTCGTTCTGTAATTTTTACTCAGTGTGCTATCTTCACGTCTTACAGTTTAATGCTGGCAATTTAAGGGTGTGTTTTGTGAATTTTGTCAGTTCTCCTTGTCCTTCCAGTTTTGTCTTGAAGGTATTTGACTTGGGGGGTGTTATGTGGGTGCTTCGTGAGATGAGATTAGGAAGTTTAATAGAACAAGGGCTTGTAAGTCCGCACACACGTACGCGAGGGTCAAGCACGGGCACAGGCCAGGGATTCGGGGCCTGGCTTGGGCTCCCCTCCGAGCCTGCGTGTCCTGCTCCCCAGCTTCTCAGTGGGTCCTGGTCATCTGGCCTCACGGGAGGTGAGGCCTGGCAGGAGGGGAAGGCCCAGAAAAACAGAGTCCTCTTGAATTTCATGAGTTTGCCTGTGCGTGAAAAAATCATTACAGATAAGTGTATTTGAGCCAGAATAATAGCGTGAGCAAGACAGACCCACTTCAGATTTTTACGCATTTTTTATGTACACGTAGTCAGTGTACAGACATAAATCAAAGTTTTCTGAATGTGTAAAGTGAAGCTAAGTGTGTCCAGCATGGCGTGGTTGCTTGCGTTTGCCCAGGTGTGCGGAGCAGCAGCTTTCTCCCTTCAGGTCTGTCTGGTCTTTCCGGCAGCCCCTCCTGCTGGCAGGCGGGGGCCGTGAGGGACAGCAAAGCGCCCACTGGTTCCGCCCACCCAGTGGGATGTGGTGACCCAGGAGGCCTCTCCCCACCCAGCCTCTGGGGGGCCTCAGTCTGGGCCTTCCCGAGGCAGTGGGGACAGAACCCTGTGTCCCTGGGGCTGGGGAAGTTGAGGGGAGGTGGCAGGTCGGTGCCTCTGTGCGCCCTCGACCAGAAGCGAGCCGACCTCCCTGGAGGCGACTGTGGCTGTCAGACGTGCCCTCCAGCTTCCAGCGGGCCATCGCTCACTGAGAGCTGGGGGTGCTCCCACGCTCACCGGGAAGCAAGTGAGTCGGAATCTGCAGAGGAGACGAGAGCAGTCACCGGCAAGCTCTAAGTATGAGCACTGTTAAATCAGAATATAGACCTCCAGGGTGTGTTTGAATGAAACACCGTAAGATGAAAATTCATAAAAAAGAAAATCAGAATATGAAAAATACCCAGGTAGGTCTGCAAAAGAAGCAAAGAGAACTTTAGATATAAAAGATTATTTAAACAAAGAATTAAATGTTTGACTTAAATACTAGACACTGAGGAGAATGACATGGCTCTAAGGAAGTTACCCTGCATGTTGCAGAGAAAGGCAGAAGGAGGAAAATTATTTTAAAAAGAAGTGAAGAGATTGTAAGGTAACATGGGAAGGTCTAGCGTTCTTCCCCAGAAGGGAACAGAAAGAAGAAAAGAGTGAAGAGGGGGCGGTGCACGCGGAGGCCTACGTGTCGAACAGACACGGGAAGGCTCTGCGTGCACTGAGCAGAAGCTGTGTCTGGACGCCTGGACTCCAGGGGCTGAAGAGGGAGAGGGCGTCGTTGGTCTCCCTGGAAGAGAAAGGGGATGGGCGATCGCGCTGGCCACACCCTCATCCAGGACAAATCAGAGCTGGAGGCTGTGTGTTAGTGCCCCGCTGCTGAGAGGAGCAGCCTTCAACTTGGGGTCGTGAGGACTCTCAGAATCAAGCCAGACAGTTCTCCACTTTCAAGGAAATTCTAAAGAGTGCATTTTAAGAAGAAAGGAAATTATGCCAGAAGAAAGATTCAAGAAGGTAGGATGAGAAGGAAAATTGGTACAGATGGGAATATGCACAGCCTTTCCAGTCCAAAATTATAAACAGACCTGTCTTCTCTGAAAAGAGACCCTGGGAGCTATTCAAAGCAATCGAGCAAACTAGCAGAGTTAAAGCTGAGAGGAAACTGACTTTATCACCTCTGTTTGGCACTTTTGCTCATGAAAGGTACATGATTACCCGCACCAGTGGCTCAGCAGCAGAGAGTGTGCCCGCAGTGCAGGAGACGCAGGGAAGACGCCCTGGAGCAGGAGGTGGTCACCCACTCCAGTGTTCTTGCCTGGAGAATCCCAGGGGCACAGGAGCCTGGCCTGCTACGGTCCATAGGGTTGCACGGAGTCGGATATGACTGATAAAAGTTGACGGAATTAAGAGTGACTCCCAGGGTGTGTGGCCCGGATGGCTCCCGGGGCCTCTCTGGAAGCCTCACCCTTTGCCTCCAGTTGGAGATGAGAGCTGAAGCTCTTTCCAGGGCCTCAGGTGGTGTCCCATCCACTCCCAGCCTGACCCCTCAGGGCCCACCTGTGACACGGGCAGCGAAATTTCAGCTTTGAAATTCAGTGAATTGTCATCATATTTTATCCAGCATAGTTTAGTGTTTTTTAATGGGATGAAATGGGGTTTTAATGCGGTTTTTTGTCTGCTATTTGCCAAAATAAAAGTTCTGCACTTTTCATTCCGTCAATGCTAGAAACGCTCCTGATCTCAATCTCAGCTAATATTTGGACTAAAACCCATTTTGATTGGTTTCCTTCTCATGTATACATTTTTGTGTGTCTTCTGCTTTTCCCTGTCCAGTGAATTTACCTTGAAAAGTAACCTACAACATACAATATAAGAGATGTTTACTTGCTTTTGGTGTTAAGTCCACCCGCCTGCCTCTGGCTGTCTATTAGATCTGTTCTCAGACTTCTCAAATCAGAGACTTAAGGGCTTAGTCATGAACAAACTAAGAAATCTGGACTTCTCACTGAGGCTTAATTACAGGTCCATTAACTCTGCAATGTAATAATTGTAATAACAGGTGACACACTGAGAATTCCTTCATCACATTTACCTAGAATTTCTGAGACACCAGCCTGCACGGTAAGTACTGTTATTATCCCTGCTTTACAGACTAGGACGTGACGATCCTGAGATTCCGTCTGTGTCTGTGGTAGCTCACGGTCTGCAGCGCCGTGTGTCCCGGCTGGGTGCCCGAGGTGTGGCCTGGCAGGTGTGCCTGTCCAGAGGTGTGCAGAGTGCCACGTGGTCTGGGTGGCAGAGCCAGCGGCCAGCGGCCTTCGGTCGGTCGTTTCACTGGGCCGACTTTCCATTTCTTGGTCTTCATCCGGGCTGAGGTCTTGTGGTCAAGGCTGTTGGAAATTAAGCATGTATGTGAACACTTACAGGAGTTCCATTCTCTGCGTGCTGTGCCAGCGCAGCCAGGCCGGCAACCCCGTCCCGGCAGGGCGCCTGCTGCCCCGGGGCAGGCTGGTGCCGGCAGCACTGACAGGAGCTGGGGGGGCGGCTCAGGCCGGGCCCTGGGCCTCTCCTCCTCCATCTGCACGGTAGGCCTGGCTGGACTTAGTGCCCTCCAGGCCTCAGCCCTCAGGTAAGTGGTTTGTGTAGTTCTCTCCAAAACCCGAGAAGCTTGTGTAATGAGTGAAAATGAAGTGCATGCGTGCACGCTCTGCCGCTCAGACGTGTCGCACTCTCTGTGACCACATGGATGTAGCCCACCAGGCTCTTCTGTCCATGGGATTTCCCAGGCAAGAAGACTGGAGTGCGTTGCCATCTCCTCCTCCAGGGGATCTTCCCGACCCAGGGATCGAACCTGGGTCTCCTGCATTGCAGGCAGATTCTTTACCACTGAGACCCAGGCACTCAGCTCTATGGAAAGAACAAATTGAAAAAAAAATCACTTTAAGCCTCTCCCAAGAATTAACTAGTGAAACATGGTGGCAATAAAAATGTTGAAAATGAATCTGAAAATGAAATCATGAGAAGGTACACTTATAACAACATCACAAGGACTAAACTACTTAGGAACAAATTTGACAAAAAGTGGAAAATGTATTCTCTGGAAACTACTGAACGTTGCTGAAAGCAACTGGACAAGCCCCAGATCAGTGGAAGCCCCCTCCCCCCGTCAGATGAGCAGGAAGACGAGGAGCTGTCAGAAAGGACAGCGCCCCCCTCCCCCCGCCCTGATGGGCACATTCAATACCATTCCTGCAAAGTCCGGCCCCTTTTGTGCAGCATCAACAGACTGGTCCTAAAAGTCACACGGAAATTCAAGGGACTGAGAAAAGGTAAAATATGCGGAGGAGTCGCACTTCCTGGCTGTGACTGTCCCCGCAGACCTGTACTGACCATGTGTGTGGTGCTCGCGTGCCAGCGGGTATTAGATTCGTGGAGCAGGACTGAAGGTCAGTGATAAGCCCGTGTGCCCATGGCTAACTGATGTTCGGCAGAAGGTGAAAGGCCATTCAGTGGGAGAAAGCATGGCCTTTCCAGCACATACGCTGTACCAGAGCAGCCCTATAGCCACATGCAGGGGCTAAAGCAGGGCCCTTTTCTCCTCACCATACACAGATGAGCTGGAGCCAGGCCAGACGCCTGCATTTAAGAACCAAGTCCACCAAAGGCATCAAGCATACGGGAGAAAGTCTTCAGGACCGTCCTTGGGCAGCAAAGCCCTTTTGGATGTGACACCAGAAGCTCATACAGGCAAAAAAAAAAAAAGACAAATAGAACTTCACAGAAACTAAGAAAAATAATTGTGTTTGAAAGGACACCATCAAGAAAATTAAAATATAACTTATACAATGAGAGAAAATGTTTGTAAATCATGTCTGATAGAGGACTTGGACCCATAATATATAAAGAACTCTTACAACTCAAAAGACCAGTGACATTGTCCTTTAAAAATTGGACAAAAAACCTGATTAGACATATCTCCAAAGAAGATATACCAGTGGCTGATAAGTACATGAAAATGTAGGTGCTTAATGCCATTACTTGTCAGAGAGATGCAAATCAAAACCCCGAGGAGATAACACTTCAGTACCCACAAGGAAGACTGTATGCAGTGCCCTGCAGAGCTGTAGCTGGATCTCCTGAAGTCCTCTGTTAACGGCCAGGAGAGACTGAAGCTTCAGAGCCTCACCGGCACTCACGGCCGGGCCTGGCGTAACCGCGCCGCCGAGGCCGCGCAGGTCTGCTGTGCTTCTGAACTTGCGCTGGGCTCTTCTTGCCAAAGCTGAGGAAACCGATGGATAAGAATCCCCCTTATCTCTGTCTCAGTTTGTCTAGAAGCCCACGCTTTTGTCATAACACTCACCTCCCTGTTTCTTCTGCAGAAGAACAAAGCTGAAGTTACTGAAATGTGATAAATTATGATGGCAATCTGTCTAATCTGTGTGACGCCACCATTGACCAGCTCACGTGCCTGTTAATTACCTTGAGATTTTGGTAGCTTTGTGATAACCTTACTTAGATGTGGGGACATAGATAAAGCTGCCTCAGAAGTGCCTTTTAATTTTCTCCTTCTTTGTGATCTTTTAATAGTGGATAGAGGCTTTCATTAAAGACCAGGGAACATTAAAACTGTTTCATTCCTTTCGGGTATGATACGTTTCATCTGATCATTTCAAAATATTTATAGAGAATTCAGAAATGCTGTCCTGCAGATAACACTTGGGTGAGTTCAGAAGCTGACGTTGCACTAAGTACAGAGAATCTTGAAACTTCAGACTTAGCCCTAGATGGCCACCATTGTTGTCGTTCCCTCACTAACTTGTGTCGCGGGGACTGCAGCACACCAGGCTTCCCTGTCCTTTACTATCTCCCGGGGTCTGCCCAAGTTCACGTCCATTGAGTCAGTGATGCCATCCAACCGTCTCCCCCTCCGTTGCCCCCTTCTCCTGCCCTCAGTCTTTCCTACCCATCAGGGTCTTTTCTGATGAGCTGGCTCTTTCCATCAGGTGGCCAAAGTATTGGAGCTTCAGCTTCAGCATCAGTCCTTCCAGTGAAATTTCAGGGTTGATTTCCTTTAGGACGGACTGGTTTGATCTCCTTGCGGTCCAAGGGACTCTCAAGGGTCTTCTCCAGCACCACAGTTCAAAAGCATCAATTCTTCGGTGCTCCACCTTCTTTAGATAAAGAAGGATGGACCACCCCCTTTCCAGCAGCCACATGCATTTCTTGTTTGTTTCCTGTGGTCACATCTGGGAGGAAGATTAGTCTCTCTCTCTCCGCATGAACCCTGAAATAGTCTTATTAATAGGAATACATGGTGTTTATGTTCTTAAAAGTCAGGGTGGTCTTATTATAGATTCTGGCCTTTCCCTTCGTCCAACCCTGTTGACTCTTGCGTAAAGACTGGCCTTCCGAGAGCTGCTCTCTGGCCCGGGGCCTGCTCACGAGTCGCAGCAGCACGTGGGGCTGCCAAGACGGCCCCACAGTGTTCACCGTGGCTGTGGAGCCGGCGTGACGCTCGAGTGGGGCTCCTGATCTCGCCTAAGTGACGGCCAGTGGTCTCTGTCGTTTACTTTTGTTATTATTTTAGAGGGGGGAGGGGGTGAAAGAAAATGCCCGGAGGCTCAGATTGTGTTTGGTTCACCAAACTGTTAAACGTCAAAATCACTCACTGATAATACATCTTTTTTCTCTTTTAGGAGCTAATTTTGTTACTCGAAAAATTAGCCGCTCAGTAGCTAAGATTCACCTTGGACAACTGGAATGTTTCAGTTTGGGGAATCTGGATGCCAAGCGAGATTGGGGCCATGCCAAGGACTATGTGGAGGTAGGAACTGATGCATTCTGGTTTCTGAGTATCTGCGTCTGCATGTCCAAGTGCCAGGCCTCCTGGGAGGGCTGCCTGGAGGGGGCGGTGCATCAGCCGTGCTCATGCAGCTGTGTCTCAGCTCATACTGTGTCCCCTGCTGGCCCACGGTCTGTGGTGTGTGAGGCCGTTCTGCACAGTCCGGAAGGGGGAGTCCCTCATAGGTGTTGTTTTAATTATTGAAAACAAGGATGCCGGCCAGTGGGCTGGATGGTGGACAGAAAATGCGTGGTGTTCTTTCCTTTCTGGAGTGTCTTCCACGTGCCTCCTCCCTCACCCCACCCAGGACGCAAGTGACGACCTGCGAGGGGACCTGTTGGTGAACAGAACTAGTGTTCAGACCCCCCAGAAACACTGGTGGTCCTGGTGTCACCAGCGGTCTGTATGAGCACGCCCCTCACTGGCGTGGCCAGGCTCACTCGCTCCTGAGTGCTGTCCTCAGAGAGCCTGGTGTCTGCTGCTTCCGACCCTGCTTACCCCCGGCCCTGGCAGCCCGTGGCCCCCCATGGATTCTGCCCACTAAAGAAGGAACACGAGAGGTGTGAGCAGGGACGCTGTTGCGGAGCAGCGGGTGTTGTTAGAGGGGATCCAGGCTTCAGCCTCGGGGTTTGCGTGCACGTCAAGGTCCGGCGTGGGTTACGTACGTTATTTAATGTGCACGTGAGTAGCGTGGTTTTTCTGTGAACAAATTGTTACCTTTTGCCTCGCTGGGATGAGCATGCTTGCTGATGTCTGGAGTTTCTATGGCGAGACGTGAAGGAGCGTGTTGGTGACGGGGTGTTTGCCCCAGAGCCCGTAGTGCCTGTTTAGGTACTCACCGATTTCCTGTGCTCAGGACTGTTTCTGTCCCCAGCGGTGCCTCTGGGCAACCGGATCTGGCTTCCTTGTTCATTGATGTGGTTCAAAAAGAAATGTGACCATTTACAAAAGAAAGCAAACACCAGCTCACTTGCCAACACAGAGGTCAGCTCCACTGTGCCACTGCTTCTGTGTGTGACAGTTAGAACGCTGCGTGCTTGAACACCTAAGCTTTGATTTATATTATGGCCCCGAAATTCTGATTTAATATTTTGCTCAGCAGTGAGACATTTAGATCATTTACATGTGTTCTTCTAATGTGTAAACAAATGAAGCTTTTTGTGATGGTAGCCCTTGGATATAGTTTAAGAACATTGCATTAAAAAAGTACAGCAGTCCACACTTTTAAAAACTATGAGACAGTGGGCAAAAGGTGATGTAAAAGAACCTGAAACTTTATTTTGTCTACCTATATGGCCTCACCTTCTTAAGACTACGAGGCAAGTTTTGTAAAAATAATAATTTTTTTCAATACTGTCATTTTGGCATATAACCCTCTAGCTCTCTGCAAATACCTACAGCTACTTAGAAGTCTGTGAAGGTATCCATCTTTATCCAAAGTCTTGTTCTACAGTTTTGGAACCAGACAGATCAAATTTCAATCTATTTTATGTTTTTGCACTGGGATGCAAAAGAAGTTTGTGTTGGAACTCAGAA
Organism: Redunca redunca; assembly: GCA_006410935.1. Lineage (NCBI taxonomy): Eukaryota > Metazoa > Chordata > Mammalia > Artiodactyla > Bovidae > Redunca > Redunca redunca. The sequence continues at coordinate 205,830 of SJYQ01001810.1, read as the reverse complement.
ATAGATCTTGATAATGCAATAAACAGTATATCAGAATGTTAGTAATACTTGTTTTTGGTTATGTTTATTTTCTTCTGTAGACTTCTGTATTTTCCATGTATTGAAACAAGCACATACAAACTTTTTCAATCAGGGGAAAAAATAAATGGCGTTTGGAAAACATGCCAGAAAACTCCAACAAAAACGCACGAGGCCGTTCGGTAAATGCAGACGCGATGAAAACCCCGCTGGGGGCTCAGCGGTCTGCGTGGGGCCATGGGGTCGTTTCATCCCAAAATGCCAAGCGCACCTCGGCTCTGGGGGTCACGCAGATCTTGGCGCAAAGGACCCCTGTCTGTGTTCGTGTAACAGGGAAGTATTTCAGAAACATCTTGGCTCAGAGACTTCAAAAGGTCTTCCCAAATGATGTCATTTTTAAGATTCCTTGACGAGACGTGTCAGTCTAGCAACCCAGGGGTTAAACTGCCCTGGAGGGTAAGGCGGGAGAGCAGGAGGGCCTGGCTCTTCAGGATGGTGTGGTGTTTTTGGATTCCAGAGATGCATGCGCAGAGCCAGGCATCCCTGGTGTCCACGGCGCAGTCTGTGCCCCTACACGGGTGGGCTCTGCGTGCTGAGCGTTCCTGGGGCTCCGACAGTAACACATAGTGCTGCTCTAAAGACGGTTTTCTCCTTTACGGGTTCTGAAAGAGACTGGCGTTTCATGATTTCCAAAAGTGTCATCATTAAATAAAAATTCATAACTTTTATCCCCATTTTAAGAAATAGGACCACCCTTTGCAATTCTAACTATTTTAAAATGAGGCTATTTCACAGACTTCTGAGTCAAGGTAGGTGTGGCCAAAATTAAAATCAACAAGCCTAAGAATGAAAAAACAGAAGCCTTGTTTGATTAACTCATATCTAGATCCTGGCACTCTAATCAGTCTTAGAGTTGAGAAGCCTCAGCCAGCACAGATCAAGTGAGTCACAATAGCATCTCGTTTACACACGCTTTCATTACAGAATCCCTCTCATTTGTACATAAATACATCGATAAGTCTCTAGTTAAGCAGCTTACACTTTTTATCTGTGGATGGATTTCAGAGAAGAGGAGTAGAGAGCGTTTGCCAGACTGGGTGTAGATGATCCCACCTGGGTTAATGATTTTTGCCTCAGTCTCAACAAGGTTTATGCATCCATTATTGGTCTTTGAAAAGGACGGAATCGCAGTGAGCCAGTTCCTCTTAAACAGTCTCAGGGTGCTCACACGGCATCCCTTCCCAGGTCTGTGTGAATGAGCGCAGGGTGGAAACGCCCGCAGCAGCCTGCACGCAGGCTGTTAAGTCCTGTTAAGCACTAGCCTTCACCTTCACATGCTGTACATCCATGATGGGAATCTCTTTGTCTTGTAAACGTTTTCCCGGCAATTAATACAAAGCCATTTCCTATTGCTGATTCAGATCCGTTAACTTCTGTTTCATAGTCTTGTTTCTGAGATCAAGATGATTAAAACATTAGTTGAGTGGGTAAGAGGCATTTCAACTTGAAATGGAGAATATAAACCCTATATTAAACTGTTGCACTTCAGAGTGAACCAGTCGCGTGCAGTGACACCTTTTTCATTATTTTATTGGAACATTGTTAGAGATGCAGGATTGTTGGATGGGTTTCACCGTGAACGGCCACATATATCCGTCACCCAGGTTCTGTAAGTGCGCCTTTCTTTTGGGATGAGGTCAGCTGACAATTCAAACTGTAAAATACTTTCATCTTCTTAGCGATGTAGATGCCCTCAACACAGCCTGTTCTCAGGCCTGGCTCCCCGCATGCACGCCGGAGCCACACCTCGAGTTCGTGAAAGCTCGAGGGCTGTGCTCGCAGGTGACGGAGACCCAGCAGAACGGAGGCCTCTGGCGGGACGGGAGCCCGCCAGCCAACCTGGGGGAGCTGCCCACTCTCCCCGGGCGCCTCGCCCCGCGTGCAGGCTGCTGCAAGCATTTCCACCCTGCACTCATTCACACAGATCTGGGAGGGGATGCCGTGTGAGCGCCCTAAGACTGTTGAAGAGGAACCGGCTCATTGCAGCATCTCTTCTTCGTGTTCAGGAGCAGAGTTGATTTCTTGCCAGGGTTGAGTCTCTGAACCAGGCTTCTAGACAGGCCATGCCCAGCAGAGATGCTGAAGGTCACCATAGGCAGACCTCCTTGGCCAGGTCTTGACTGGTTCAGGGTGACAGCCCAGGAGTGGCCATGGTCCCACACCCCATAAACTGTAGGTCCTGTCTACGTCATTATGTTGACAAATGAAGCTTCTAGGGTGGGTTGGGTTACTCCTTAAGTTTTCATCCACAGGTAAGTCCCAGCATGGAGATTAGAGACATTGCAAGGTCAGATTTTCAGTTCTGTTGTGCAGAGGTGGAATGGAACATCTGACCTTGCATCGGAAGAGCCCCTCTTGGCAAGGGGTACATGTGTCCGTGTGCGCGTGTGCGTGGAGAGGAGGAAGGCGCAGGCTCAGCAGATGCCACACCGTGCAGACGCCCACACCTGCTCAGGGGCAGAATTAACCGCCCTCAGCAGCGGCCTGGGCCCCGCCCTCCGCCCCACCCCGCGCAGCGTCGGCACACCTTGGGTCACCAGGTGACCCAGGTCCCCAAGAGAGTCATGGGCCTGTCCCTGAGGATGACCGTGTGGATGGTGAGGCTCACTCGCTGTTATTCCAAGGGTCTGATGAGGGTCCCCGGGCGGCTGCCCCACCTCTGTTGCCGCCTCGCCGCGGGCTCTGTCCCGTGCCTGCCCTTCCCCTTCCCGTCTGTCCCTGCCGGCGCCTGCTTCCTGCCTGCTCCCCGGTCGCAAAGGCGAGGCTCTTCCGTGATACGGGCGCGATGGCCTCGCATAAGGGCTGCCCTCCTGCACTTGGCGGTGGCTGTGCGGGAGGCAGCGGTGCTGGGCACTCTGCTGTGGGAGTAGAATGGCTGACACTCTGACTTGCTAGTTAAATAGTTTCAGGATAACGTGTTGACTTTGTTCCGAGCGCTTGAACCCTTATTGTGGTTCAAGTGTCTGCAGGAGCCAGCATCCTCTTGAAACCAAAAGGTTTTACTTGTGGCCTTTCAAGCGTCTCCAGAGGCCGTGGTTGTATCCTGCTCACAAGTTCACGGTGCCCAGGGGGATGAGCCGGGGGGACTAAGTCAAGACCCCCTCTCATTTTAGCAAAGAAAATCATGGATGGGGCTTCCACGAAGCCCGGATAATTCACAAGCAAAGTTTTACAGAAGCAGAAATACCTGAAGGCAAGATCGAGAAACCGTCTGTGGAACGGTCGGTGTTGCTGATGAAGCCTCTCGCAGATGTTACTAGTGAAGACCCTAAAGAAAGACACAAACTGCTGTGTGTCGTCGCTTCCCCCACTACCTCTGAGTCATGCAGAATACTTGAGGTTGCTTTTGCTGCACCTTCTCATGTCATAAAGAAAATGGTTGAGCCTACCTCACTGTCCATCACTTAATGCAGAATCTGAGACCTGAAATCCGGAGAATGAAATCCCTCCTCCACAAACACGGGAAGGATGAGGTTAGCCACCTGGGCCCGCCCCCCATGGACTGGGGTCTGTCCCTCTCACTTGTAACCGTACCTCACAGAGCAGGTGCCGAACAGGTGCCCTGTGAGTACGTGGAGGGGATGGACCCTCCCTGTCAATTATTTCTTCATAGCGTGTATGAACACGGATTTATAAAAGTATGGGATGTGTTTGATTTCTCTTACTTCTGAAGCACTGTTTGCTGTACTTAGCATCAGACATTTTCCACAGAACACACTGTCACCACACGGAGGCTTTAGTTGTGACGGGTTTTCCTGACCCGGCCAGGCGTGCTCAAGCAGGCTTCTCTCTTACTGCACACTGGCCACGAAGGATCGCAGAGCAGTGCTCACACGTTCTCGTTTGGGGTCAGTCTCCCGAGGACCTCTAGTTTCTGTCAGTACTGTCACTAGACGTGATTCCTATTTTTAAAAGAAGGGTATCTGAGCAATGGAAACACAGAATGGTACACTGGCCCTGATTTATAAGACAGAACTTGAACATCACAGAGTTAGTGTATAAGCTCAGCGGCCCGCAGCATGATGGTAACCCTGGCACTCGCTCCTTAGAGTCCTCTGGGTCTGTGGGGCCCTCAGTGCGTCCTCTTAGCTTCCAAGCGAGTAGCTGGTGCAGGATGCTTCGATAGAGCAAGATTTCTGTCACAGATTCTGTTGGAAACTTTCTCTGCATTCCAACCCCACCACCCCACCTGCCACACACACAGACGAGGTGCTCACTTTCCGACGATTCGTCTTTGTTTTCCGAGTGTGTGAAAGTTGCCGTCTTGACTCGTAGGCAGCTCTTTGGCAGAGCGGCGATAAGACTCTCTTAACCGCGGTGAGAAGGGAGGCCGTCCTGCAGGACCCTGGGTTCGCCGAGCGCCTTCCTCTCCTCCTGAGACCGGAACTCGGGGCTGCAGCTAGGGCCCGTCCCGCTGCTGGCTCCCCTGGGGGCGGGCTGGGGGCCACCAGGCAGCGCCTGGGAGCTGGGCGCATCCCTGGCTGTGACCGTGGCTTGGCCAGCCTGGGGCTGTGTCCGTGGACCCCACAGCCCTCCCAGGCGGCAGAGGCGCTGCCATGCTGCCGTGGTGGCACAGAGGTCAGGGGCCGGGCGTCGCTGTGGTTCCACGTGCTTTTTCTTATGGTGTCTCCTATGGCTTAAGAATTACTTGCTGACTTTCACTGAATCTTAAATTTCAGGTTTGGAAACAAAAAGTGCTTTCACCAGATTGAAAACAAAATAAAAAGTGCTTCTACCGGACTTTTTTTTTTTTAAGCCCCGAAGGTTATCCTCTTGTGTTTGTGTGGTGCTTTATCAGTTCCATCTTTGGATCTGATTCTCCTGACAAATGTCAGACCGTGGTTAGGAGAGCAGGAATTATTATGTGCATTTTTCACAGGGCAACGCTGGCTTTGAATGGAGACGCCCTGGCCCGCAGGCCTGGCCTGACTGGGACGCCGCGTGGCCTTTTAGGGTGGGTTCTTGGTGCCTTTAGACCTTCTTATGAGATGCAGAGGCCGTGTTTTGCACTGACCCCCAGCATCGACCCTCCCCGGGAATCAGGGATGAGACAGCTGCTGGCTTGGGCCGCCACCCCCGCCACTCCCCGCCCCACCCCGAGAGACTGAGCCCAGGCCCGAAGACCCGGGTCAGAAAGGAGCCGCAGCAGCTGGGCAGAGAGGAGGCGGCCTGCGGTGCCGAGCAGGGACTTCCGCTGTGGCACGAATTAGTTCAGTGCTTGTACCGTCGTGTCATCTGGGGAAGGTATCAGCTCCGTACAGGAAATACAGGTTTAACAGAAATCACTTCATTTGATCCTTATCTTCAGAAACTCTGAAGTGAGAAGTTGGAAGAAAGGGCCGAGGTGGCTTGAATTCCATTGCTTGTTGTCAGCGGCAGCTGAAGGCCTCATTGTAGTGAACTGTCCGCAGGCGGCTCCGGAACCAGCGTCAGCGGGCGGCGGGGCGTGAGTCACCTGTAACCTGAGCCCCGCAAGCCCCGGTCCGGCTCAGCTGCCCACGGCTTACAACCTCGGCAGTCTCCAAGTGGCTGTGTGGCTCGGGGGGTGTTTCCGGGGGTCTCTTCTTCCCAGCACACTGACCCCCTCCTCCCCCCTCCCTCTCCTCTGTCCCTTCCCTCTCTTTTTCCAGTGAAGTGGCAGCTCCTGAGCCCTCACCTGCGTGCATCTCTGATGGGGTCTCAATGTCTGGAGGGTGAGGCCCTGGCCTTGTGCCCCGAAGGCCTCTGCAGCCGCAAGAGCCTCTGGGGCCCCAGCCCTGGGCCCCTGGGGACCTGTGACCCGCAAGCTCCCACCTCCCATGGAGACCATGACAGCGGACATGAGGGAGGGGCTTTGCAGCTCCTTTCCCCTCTCAGTGCAGTCACTCTGCTTGGCCGGAAGTCCACACTTCTCAGATCCTTGCCCCTCCAGTGACCCCAGGGTGGCGGTGGCCCCACCCACCCCCTGA
>SJYQ01001810.1:135585-199794 GCA_006410935.1 Redunca redunca | reverse complement strand
TGCCCCCGCAACCCCCGCAACCCCCGCCCAGACCCATGTCCAGTGCCTTCCCAGGAGGGCTTCCTGGGGTCCTGACAGTGGGGTGAGATGGACAGGCCAGCAACCCGTGTGCAGACTGTGTCTCCTTCAGGCTTGGGACGGAGGTCCATTTTTGCTGTTTTTGTGATCCTTCATAAGTGCCCAGTCTAACACCCTCACATGTGGTGGGCGTCCAGGCCCTAGTGGCCCCGCCGGACCACTGCGGTCTCTGGTCTGGACTGACGGGGCTGCTTTTCCTTCCTTTGCCCCCTGCCTCCACTGACTGCTGTCGACAGGAACACCGCACAGAGCTGTGCTTGTCTTACTGACATCAGTCTCCCCGCTAGCGTTCAGTTTTACCGTATCTGCATTTTTGTGTTTGACCTATTACTGCCTTTTTGGTTTTATAAAGAAAAGTGCCTCCCTCAGCAGAACCATCTGGCTGCGTTTCCGGTCCCCGGCGGCCGTGTGTGTACTCCAGCCAGGCCGGCCCTGCGGTTTCCGAGCGCTGCTGTTACTCTGGTGGTCTCAGGACTCAACTGGAACGCTGGAAAAGTTACACTATGGGCGGCTTTCAAGTCTAAAGTTTCCAAGGTGGAAAAAAATGCATATTGTTGTCATTTTTGACATAGTATTATTATTTTTTTCTGTAACTGAAATATAGTCTTTTAAAAAGAATTACAGCATTCTATTCTTTGAGGAAGAAACCTTGCTTCTAAAATTTCTTTTAGATACGGAGCTACCAAGTTTGCATGTCAGCCACCTGAGGTGACTGTGGATGGACTGGACATGTTTACAGCAGCACAAGTCTTCTTAAGTTAGGGTCAGGCAACAATAGTTTTTTGTTGTTGTTGTTGCTTTTTAAAAAAAAAAACCTGCGAGCTAGTTGGCGCATAGCACTGCGCTAGCTTTAAACTCGCAGCATCGTGATTCGATGCTAACATCTGCCACCTTACGCAGCTACAGCTTTTTTATCTTACGATGAGAGCGTCGAGAGCTACTCTGAGCATCTTTCAAGGGTGCAGCAGCGGCGCGTGCGCGCGTGGGCCATCCTTATCCGCCGTCCGCCACAGCCCGGCCTCACCTGTCTCACCACTGGGAAGGGCTGGCACTTGACCGCCCTCGCCCATTGCTGTTGCCTTTATCCTCACTCCTCCCCGCACCTGGCAACCACCAACCCGTGCTCTGTATCTGTTGGCCCCGTTTTTTTTGCTTGCTGTATCTTTTAGCATTTGAGTGAGAATAGACACTATTTGTCTTTCTCTGTCTGACTTGTTCACGTAGCATAATGCCCTCCACGTCCATCCATGTTGCTGCAATGGCAAGAATTCATTCCTTTTTGTGGCTGAAAAATATTCTGGTTTTTGTTTACATATATATATGTATATGTATGTATATACACACACACAAGAGCTCCTGTGTGGCCCGGTGGTAAAGAATCCGCCTGCAATGCAGGAGACACGCGTTCAACCCCTGGGTTGGGAAGAGATCCCGTAGAGAAAGGAATGGAACCCACACCAGTATTCTTGCCTGCAGAATCCCATGGACAGAGGAAGCTGGCAGGCTACATTCCACAGGGTCACAGAGAGTTGGGCACGCCTTAGCAACTAAACAAGCATAAGTATATACATGAACCATGATACATATGTTAGCCAGTTTTCTAAAAGGATCATATAGCAACAATCCAGACTCCAGTTAACAATGAATAGTAAGTGTTAGACTGGAGGAGACTCGCTACGCGGTTCCTGTTTCCTGTGACAGTGGAGAGGGTGAACCTGCTTTCAAAGGCTGGTCTCTTCCAGTGCAGGCAGAGGCCACTGGGCAGTGAGTGTGTTTCCACAGATGCCTGTATAGCGGAGGTGAAATACTGCTTCTTTATGTTGTAACAGTCCTGTTTCGAAAACTGCTTTGAGCAAATGTGCACTTGGTTTTCATTTTCTAAAATGCTACTTTTTAATATAAAATCACTGTTTTTAGAAACAAATTAAACTTTTTTTTTTTTTTTTTACAAAATAACAGTTCTGTTCATCTGCCCCACCCCCATATCACCTGGCAGCTCAGATCCAGAGGCTCTGGAGCGAAGACAGCCTGGGCGTCTTTCCCTCTTTTTGTAGTTTTTGTCACAGATTTCAGCGCCTCAGAGCAGTGTGTGCAGTAATGCCCGGCATGTGGGCAGGACTCGAGTTCAGTTAGCGTCTCCTCCAGGATTCTTCAAGTGACTTCTTGCTAGTGCTCAGGAACAACCGACACTGGAGGAGCAGGGCTGTGGCCCCTGACCCTTCCCCAGTCTAGGGCTTCTTAGGCGGTGAAGGACGGGAGGCCTGCCGTGCTGCAGCCCATGGGGTCACAAGGAGCTGGACACGCCTGAGCGGCTGAACAGCAACAAGGAGGGGTTTGGAGAGGTGGAAAGAAAGCCTGCGCCGAGAGCGGGCTGTGTGTGGTGTTTTCCCGACCTCGCTGAGCCTGAATGCCACGGCTTGAAGGTACACAGACGTGAAGGGATGCTCATTTTTTATTTCAAGAGAAGGGTAGAAGCTAAAAATGGAGACCAATGCAAGTTAACGAGGAGCAGTGACATCCTTTAGTGGGTGGGTTATGCTGCTAACGTGCGTGTGTGGTACCTTCCGTTGTCAGTTGCAACTCTGTCCCCTGGAAGAGGCGCTGGAGAGACACGAGGCCGTGTCGCCCCCCCGCCTGTGGCTCACTTTCTGGCCTGCTCCACCGTCGTTTTAAGCGGTGGAAAGAACAGGCACACAGAAATGACGGTATAAAGGTTTTCCCCTGCCGTTTTCCCTTAATTGACAGAGGGTGGTAAAACAGTTATCAGCAGAGTGACCGTTTTGTCTCTGTGCTTAGAAGCTTATTTGGGGATGGGAACCGTTCTCCAAACCCAGCGGGCGCAGTTAATACTCCAGTTTTCATTTGAGGAAAAGCTACTTTCCGTGGTAGGGATGTGGGGCATTGCCTGGCTGTGCATTTGGTGCTAACGGCCCAGAGACAGCGCAGCTGGCCTTCCTGACGGGCCGCACAGGAGACACCGGCGGGTCCCTGGAGATGGCGTCTGGCTCTGGCTATGCGAGTCCGCACACAGGGAAAGCTGTGACTCTTACAAACGTTGCTCTCCGACAGCCCCGTCTGCCACCCAGGTCAAATATGTGGTGTGCACCGCCCTTGTCCTAGTGTCAGAGATGAACTCAACCTTCGCTGTGTCCCTGCCTGCAGGATCTGGGCTCTGGGAACCCATCCCATGCTGGACCGCCTTGAAGGATGGGGCTTCTGCCATGGGATGGCGGGCGAGGCAGGCCGTCCTCACTCAGCAGTCTGTCGCTGCAATAGTCAGGAACGATGTGGGACAGGTCTAGGTGATGGCTGATGTTGTGAGCTTTCTTGTGGTAAAATTAATCATTTGCCCTTTCTCCAGAGTTATTACTGATTTTTCTTAAAAGCAGGATACCATTTTTCCCATAGCAATTTTTTTAAAGCTAATAATTATTCAGAGAAATACTTGTATCATATTTCCTAGAGGGCCTTCACCTCATGAGCTGTTTTTACTAAAATAAAATACGTGCTCCTGGAATTTATCTCCAAATGGAGCGTGAAATCCTGAGTGTTTGTACCTGCTGTTTCTTGGCCCGCGTGGCCTGACGTGCAGGGCCATGTGCCCCTCAGCCCCGAGCTGCTGACTCTGACCCAGGAGCTGCAAACACTCCCAGTCTTGGTTTTCTCATCTTCACTGTGAGGGGCTGGAGTCGCATGTACTATAAGGTTCAGAATCTGAGGATGTGATTCCAGCCTGATAAACGCTTTTCCCTGAAAGCCTAAAGACCGTCCAGCATACAGTCTATATTGGTTCAGTCATGCAGACTCCGCCTTCCGGTTTTGACGCCGCGAGATCCCTGAATGAAACGACTTACACAGCCCAATGTCATTTTCTTCAACTTTCATGAGTTAATTTAGACACATTTAAGCTAACATTTATTTCTCTTTCCATGCCAAGGTAAGAGTAACTCAAGCCACACATGTGAGCCATTTAATTTTAAGTAATTTAAAATTTTCTAGAAGCCGCATTTGAGAAAATTAAAAAATGAGATTAATTTTAATATCTTATCTAACCCATTGCATCCAAAATACCATTTGGATGCATTTAAACGGCACAGTTACTGAGATGTGTTACCCCTTTATTCTTCTGTGCTAAGGCTTCACAGCCCAGTGTGTGTTGTGTGTGTCTGACCCACTTCCTGGGTCGCCCACATTTAGGCCACACCTCGAGCCCACAGCAGTCACTGCGAGGGGGGGTAGGGTTGTGGAATCATGGTCTGCCCTCTTGCCCCGAGCTGCATATTTTAAAACCAGCGCTAACATACACACAGTCCTGAAGAAGGGCATCTCTGGAAGAGAAAGCCTGGGTGCTTGTATGCTGAAGATGCGGCCCTTCTTCTCTGTAGTGGCCTGTCCTGTCCCCCTGGGGAGCCGATGGGCCCCCGCCCAGCAACCTCAGTCTCCCCCCAGCGTGGCTGCAGCCGGCACTGGCGAGGTCACACACTGCCGGTCGCCTAAGCCACACCAGCCCCCCATGAAGAGCCTCGGAGCAGATCCTTTTCAGTCCAGAGAATCCCGGAATTTTTAAGTGAAGGACCTTAGAAAGAAAGTAGTTGTTGACACAGGATTAGCCATAAGAACAGAGTATATGTCTTTGGGGCTTTGATTCACACCGGACAGATTCATTGTGACTCTGTTCTGTCAGACAGGCAATTCAGCAGTGGGCGGAGTCCCAGTTGTCAAGTGGAATTCAGGGCTAACTTAATTTACTCTACTTAAGTACTTTAACTTCAGACTGAGAATCCTTTTAACTCTGGAGAACATTTCAGCTGCACCTTCTGTATGGTTTTGAAGACTGCCAAACTCGCCTGGTTACAAACTCAAAACGTCTGTTTAGAGGGAACATCACAAGCTCCTAGGGTGCTCTTTTTCCGTGGGGGCAGCGATACAAATAATGTAAGCACTTGTAGCTTTCCTTGTGTGACTAATATCCTAGGTTTTCAGTGAAGCCGTGTCATTCTTCCCATTTACACCACATCTCTTTTGGTAAGCCTCTCAAACCATGTTTGGGTAGAAGTTGGTATACTTTTTCCAATTAGAGAGATGTGGCTATTTTAACCCCCCTGGGGTGAAAATGGCTTGCTTTTAGGGTCAGCCAGGATTCTGGGGGCAAACCTGGGATCTTAACCTAGGACTCCCAGTTCTTAAATTTCTGCTCCAAGTTTTAGCTATTTAAAAATATGAAGAGACAGGACACCGCTGCTCATCACAATACATGTTCAGCTGTGTGTGAGCCCACAGCCCCACCCAGCCCGCCCGCTGCTCCCCGCCCCTGCAGCCTCAGAGCCCAGGGCACACGCAGCTTGACCAGGCACTTGCTGGAGGGTCAGAGTGATGAGCAGGAAGAGGAGGTCAGGAAGGGGAGACGCGGCTGAGCAGGTGATGGGCTCACCTCCAGGACCCCAGCTGCTGGCCGGGTGGTTGCCATCCAGGGGATGTCTTGACTGAAGTCTATATCATAGCTCACATCACATGTATCTCACAGAAAGCTTTTCATTCCAGTAAATACTTTTACCAAAGGAAACTCCAAACAAAATCGGTCAACTTATCAACTACTTGGCAAAGAGAACCCTTAGATGAAACATATAAGTGAAAATACAAGTAATGTATTTTGGTGTTGTCCAGTTGCTAAGTCGTGTCTGTCTCTTTGCAGCCCCATGGACTGCAGCACGCCAGGCTTCCCTGTCCTTCACCATCTCCCAGAGTTTGCTCAGACTCATGTCCGTTGAGTCAGTGACGCCATCCAGCCATCTCATCCTCTGTCGCCCCCTTCCCCTCCCGCCGTCAGTCTTTCCCAGCATCAGGGTCTTTTCCAGTGAGTCAGCTTTTCACACAGGGGCCCGAAGTATTTAGCATCAGCTTCAGCTTCAGCATCAGTCCTTCCAATGAATACTCGGGGTTGATTAACTTTAGGATGGACTGGTGTGATCTCCATGCAGCCCAAGGGACTCTCAAGAGTCTTCTCCAGCACAGTTTGAAAGCATCAATTCTTCAGCACTCAGCCTTTTTTATGGTCCAACTCACATCCCTCCATGACTACTGGAAAAACCATAGCTTTGACTATAGAGACCTTTGTCAGCAAAGTGATGACTTTGGTTTTTTAATACATTGTCTAGAAATATATACAAGAAATGTATACAAAATTGTGCTGTTTTCTTATTGATGGGGAGTGTCTCTAACATAGAGGCATGTGACACACCATTTATGATGCTGGCCGATTTCAGATTGTTGGTGTTTTCATCTGTGTGGGTCCCCCGAGGTCACAGTGGCCCCCAGGGGAGGGGCTTTGGCACTGGCCCTGGGCCGGCCTGCTTGTGCCAGCTGGGGCAGGCCATGGGCACGTGCTCTGCAAGCCTTCTGGCCTGCTCACTGGGGAAAGTTCCACAAGGAAAAGTGTTCTCCTGGTTCAGTCAGAAGGCCCCTTTAAGGCAGGCCATTCCCAGGAGAGTCTGCTTTACTTCCCTGTTTCGTTGCCATGTGGCCCAAAGCAGGTGCTCAGCCTTTGGTTTCTCCTTCTCTCACATCTGTCTTACTGAAGTAGAGCTGATTCACAGTGCTGCCCTGATCTCTGCTGTACCGCAGAGCGCCTCAGTTACGCATGCATACGTGTTCTTTCCATGTTCTTTCTCATTATGGTTTATCACAGAATATTGACTAAAGTTACACTGACTGTAATTCCCTGTGATAAACAGAAAGACCTTTTTTATTCACAGTTATTGGTTTTTTACCCTGGAGGAGGAAATGGCAACACACTCCAGTATTTTTGCCTGGAGAATCCCATGGACAGAGGAGCCTGGTCGGGCTGCAGTCCATGGAATCGCAAAAAGTTGGACACAACTGAGCGACTAATACTTTACTACTTTTTTAAATTGGTTTCTTAAAACTTAAATTATTTTAGAAAGCTCTCTCTATTTGTAGGTCACAATGTATTGCCTTGTGCCACCTTTGTTTGTTAAATCCAGCTTTGGAAACTGGGTTGTGGGACTCTGTGGCCCTAGACTTGCCATCCATCCCCCAGCATATGGAGCTTTAAGCCACCTGGGGCCGGGGGAGCAGTTAAGTTAGTGCAGAGGTAAGGGGCATCTTCCCCTAGAAGCCTGGGATCCTGGGGTAGAGAAACCACGTGCGCAGAAGGAAGCGCTCCTGCACGGGCACGGCCCGGCGTGTGGACCCAGCACCGCAGTGCTGGTGCCAAGAACCGCTCCGCACCATCCAGGGTCAGGGGTCAGGCCGAGGGTCGCGCTTCCCCGCCAGATGCAGGCTCGCCCCGCCTGGCCCCCCTTCCCGGGTGCAGCTGGACACGTGGCTGCCGAGTAACAGGGGCCCTGTGTCCATGCTTCAGGGAGCCCCAGACCTGAAGGCTGGACCTGCCGGCCTGCTGTGACCAAGAGGGACTCCTAGAGGACCGAGCCCCCTGTTGCTCAGCACAGCCAGGGGGTGGAGCAGGGAGGGGGAGGAGGGGAGAGGGGAATCCCGGGATTCGCACTTTTGGGTCATACACACCCCGGACTCGCACCCCCACGGCGGTCAGAGCTCGAGGGTCTGGAGGATCGGCAGCATCACCCGGCCCAGCTCTGCAACCCCCAACCTCCTCAGAACCTCCAAGAAACCAGCATGTCCTTGAGATGCGGAGACTCCCAGCATCGGTGAGCAGATGTGTTCAGGTAAAACTTTAACTGTAGATTTTTTAAGGAGTTGTAAAAATTAGAATAGGCTTCAATGACAAAATGCATGTCTGGCTACTTGACTTACAGCACTTAGGGTTCTGGTTTGGCCTAAATCGTCTCTGAGAAGCTGGGCGTTCTTGGGTTATCCCAGCCCAGTGGAAGCCCCGGCGCGAGAGGGACCCGCACCCACGCGGCCCCGCCCGCGAGCCTCTGGGGAGCCGCTCGGGCGGAAGTTCCGGGGTGCTGCTCGCGCACGGCCCGCCCGTCGCCGCCGCCCACCGGCAGGCCCAGCGCTGATCCTCAGCGCCCCGGGTGGAGCGCTGTCCCCAGGTGCTCCTGGGTGCTGGCGGCCGCACTCGCAGCCCGATCCTCCCTGCTGGCCGTCCCCATCGGCTCTGGAGGGTCCGCCCACCCCCCCGCACCAGAGCAGAGTGCGCCGCCGAGGGCAGGGGCCCGGCAGCCCGACCTCCGGTGTCCCGTCTCTGGCAGCCCCACACCTGTCGTCAGCACCAGGAGTGCTCCACGTCCAGCGTGGGGGAGTTGGACAAAGCCCAGCCCTGCAGAGCAAGTGTTTTTATCCCCGTTTTGGTGAAGAAGAAGAGGAGGTGCAGTGTGGCCAGGCACCTTCCCCAGGGCGCGGGGCAGCACCAGCCCAGACCCCGAAGGCAGGCGCCCCTCGCAGGCCGGCCGGCACTCGGGCCCCGACACCCCTCGGGGACTTCCCTCTGCTCCCAGCCCAGTTTCCTATGGCGCCTCGCCTCGAGGGGCACAGTAACTTTGCTTCTGATGGGTCTCTGATGCTCTCGCTCGTCAGCCGTGGCTTCCCTGCGACACTGGACCGGGACCCTATGTACTCTGGGCTGCCTCCCTCCAGCTGGGGAGCAGGCGCCTCGGGCAGAGCCCCTGTGGTGAGGTTCCCACGTGGACTGGGTGCTGTACTGGGCCAGGCTGGCACCTCGCTGGCACTTGGGTCACCGTGGCTGAGCTCAAGCAGGTATTGGCACCCACAGCACAGGGTCCAGACCTCAGCCAGGGGAGCGGTCTTCCCACGAGAAATGCAAATTCATTCGTTAAATCTGGTGACTCCTGTGTTTCATCACACAGCTATGCCTTTTCTTGACTTACTGTTGTCTGCCTGAGACAGCGCGGGAGACCCTCCCTGCCTCCATCCATGAGGAGGCTTTGCTGCAGAGGGGTGAGGGGAGGGCTGAGTGGTCCCCTCCGAGAGATGAGGCCCGGCGCCGCCCGGCTCGGTCAGCCACTCTTTCAGGAGCCCGTCTCTCTCATCCACGTTGGTGTTTGTTTTGTTTCCTACAACCGCACGTTACTTGAATCTTAGATTTTTTGGAAATGGTTCTCCCCGAGGCCGTTCCCGTCTGCTCCTTTGTCCCGAGGCCTGGAGGCCGGTCCCCGCGTCACGTGCCCCGCGCTGAACAGCGCGGCTCTGTTCCTAGCTCACACTAGCCCCGGAGCTGGGATAAATCACAGGCGGTGGAGACTCCGTCGCCATAAATCAAGGCCTGTCCAGAGCTGGAGCCTGCCCAGTCGAAATGTCATAGCTCGGCTCTCACTGAGGATTAATTAAGGCCTGATAGAAAGCCCAGATGTGCTGCTTGGTGGCTGCGTCTCGCGGGTCTCTGCCCACCCAGGAGCGCGGCGGGGTGGGCGCGGGCGGGCTTCACCTGGTCTGCAGGACGTGCGCGCGCTCCCGGCGCCGGGCTGTGCGTGCCCAGCCTCTGCCTACCCGGCCTGCAGTCACGCAGAGCTGCGCTTTAACCGAGGAAGACGGAAGAAAAGGGGCGAACTCAGGGCGCTCTCAACACAGCCAAGTCTGTCCTGAAGCCGGTGTCCGCTGACACCGCACGCGTCCATGTCAGGCCAAGGACCCCGGGAGAACCGGGTCTGCGGCACCTGTGCTCAGGAGAGCCGGGCTCCTCGGGAGCGGCTCTCACCTCAGCAGTTGGTCAGTCCTTCCTTCAGTCCTGAACGAGCGCGTGGAACCATCCAGAAAAGGGTGCTTGGTTGAACTTAGAAGAAAGGGAATGTGTAGCGTGAACCAGTTCTCGACGTATCCTAGCAAAATAACTGCATTAGAAACAGAAAACAAGAACTAGCTTGTAATGTAAAACCATGCGCCGCGACCATGCTTTTGCACAGCTTTAACCTCGTATTAACCACTGTAGAAATTTGATTATGAAGTTGGAAGAAAAAGACCCCGTGAAAGACTAATAATAACCAAACAGCTTTTTCCTGTGGTGGTACGCTGACTTCCCTTACGGAGGATCTGAAAATCGGCCATTTAGAAACCTCGTAAACAAAACGGTGACTCCCGATTACTGCACGGTCCACGCAAGCAGATGGTCAGAGAAGACAGCTGGAAGCCTGTGGCTGGAAAGCAAGGCTCTGTGCCGAGCAGAGCTTGCTGTTTGGCATAGCACATCCTTGTGTTTAGCTGAGGCTTTTATCAACAGATAGCTTGGCTTTCCCCAGCACACTGGATTTGCTCACAGTGCTATATTGATGCTTACTTTCTGGACATGAACACTTTGTTTCTTATGAACTTAAATAATGAAATAGCATATACCTTAAACAAATTCCAGAGAAAAGCGTGGTGATTTCAATGGAAGTGATTTGAATGTTTTTATACCTGTTATGTGACCCAGGTATTTAAATATACAACCATATCCAACTTTAAGGATTTTTTTAAATCTAATAAACTTTTAATAGCCACATTATATGTGTTCATATATGACTTTTTATTATTTTAATTCTATAATCTGATGATTGTGACTGAAGTAATAATCTGAATAGACTTTTTAGCATACCTGTACAATTTCTCAGAAGCAATTTCAGCTGTCTTCCAAATGATCAAATTCTGTATTTCTGTTGAGATTACTGAGGACTGGTCAGTCTTTAGGGGTTATCATGGGTCTCACAGCATGTTTGTTGGCTTTTCCAAGGCTTTCCTCAAGGACCCTTGGCTTTACAGTAGTCAATTATCTGGGGGAAAAGTATTTTACTGCAAAGTTCCATTTCTGATAGCCCAGATATTTGACGTTTTTAGGAGGCTTGCCACTGCGTGCTTTCTTGCTTGGCCCATGAGTAACTCCGCGTCTATCACTGCTTCTGGCCCTGCGTTTAAATCCACTAGCTCTGCGCAGGCTGAGAGGCCCAGGTCACTGGCTCCAGAGTAGAAACTGACCTGAAGCAGCCGCTGCATTTCCCCAAGCCAGGCAGCCTAGGCCCTGGAAAAACCTTAAAAAATACTCCTTGTGTATGTTCCCATCTATGCTTCTAATCGCATTGAGGCGAACAGCTAATGTAACAGACCCAGTGTGGTTTGCCAAGTGTGAGCGTGTGCACACCACCAGCACCAGCGAGGAGGTCTCATTCCCAAGCCCAAGGATTAACACAATCAGAGTTCAGAAAAGACTAAGTCCTTGCTGTAGTCAGACGTCAGAATCGCATCCCGCAGTGGAGAGGGGAAATGTCCTTACTTAATGCAGGCTGGCTGCTGCCCGGGGTGCTGGGCAGTGGGTGGACGTCAGGCCCGCCTCCCCTCTGGGCTGGGCTGGGCGCAGAGTGTGCAGACCCCTCAGCTCAGCCGGGCATCTCCCTGCTGGGAAGTGGCCTGGGAGGGAGGCGAGCCCACGCCTGGCCTGTGCCCCCTCACGTGGTATCTTCATGCAGCAGACCGGCTGAGGGAGTTTCCAGAACATTCCCTGGTGACGCCATCCGGATGCACTGCTCTGAAGTTAGGCAGCCTCCGTTTCAGTGTATAACATTTTAGGTGAGAAGGTTCACTCGGAAGTTGTCTGCTTTGATTAGATGTAGACATGAAGACCAGCAGAAGCCAGTGGTGCGCCCAGTGCCACCCGGCCAGAGCTGTTAGCGCCTTGGCCGCTGTTTCTTCTTCCCAACGTTGTCTCATATTTTCTCATTGTTTGAAAGATTGGTTGATGTTGACCATCAACTGTTATGATTAGTTTGTGAAAACACATTTATCCATTTGTGTATAGGTGTTTTTTCTTTTAACTTGTATATTATATACTTCATGAAATTAAAAGACACTTGCTCCTTGTAAGAAAAGCTATGACCAACCTGGACGGAGTATTAAAAAGCAGAGACAGCACTTTGCTGACAAAGGTCCGTATAGTCAAAGCTATGGTTTTTCTGTAGTCATGTGCAGAAGTGAAAGTTGGACCATAAAGAAAGCTGAGCGCCAAAGAATTGATGCTTTCACATTGTGGCACTGGAGAAGACTCTTGAGAGTCCCTTGGACTGCAAGGAAATCAAACCAGTCAATACTAAAGTTAATCAACCCTGAATGTTCATTGGAAGGACTGATATTGAAGCTGAAGCTACAATACTCTGGCCACCTGATGCGGAGAGCTGACTCATTGGAAAAGACCCTGATGCTGGGAAAGGTTGAGGGCAGGAGGAGAAGAGGGCGACAGAGGAGGAGATGGCTGCAGGGCATCACCAGCTCAGTGGACGTGAGTCTGAGCAAGCTCTGGGCGACAGTGAGGGACAGGGAGGCCTGGCCTGCTGCAGTCCACGGGGTCGCAGAGGGTCCGACACGACGGAGCAACAACAGCGTTATGCTTCAACATAAATCATCTTTAGAACATCGCGATTTATGGAACTTGACATCTTACTTACCAGCATGGGTTCTTCCTGAGGGCATTTTTGATGAGAGTAAATGCTTAGCTCTTCGGATCAAGGGCGTAAGTCCATGGAGGTGGGGCGGCGGCTGCTCTGTGCTTGTGGAGGGGCCAGCTGGCTCTTCCCTGTGCTGCTGGCGTGCCCTTGTGGGCTGCGCACGACGGAGGCCTCGGGTAGTTCAAGCTGAGCGGGCGCCACTGCGTCTGCTTGGGAGCTGCCTCCTCCAGGGCGGGCGTCCCCCCATATCAGCCCCTAAGGGTGGGCGTCCCCCCATATCAGCCCCTAAGGGTGGGCGTCCCCCCATATCAGCCCCTAAGGGCGGGCGTCCCCCCATATCAGCCCCTAAGGGCGGGCGTCCCCCCATATCAGCCCCTAAGGGTGGGCGTCCCCCCATATCAGCCCCTAAGGGTGGGCGTCCCCCCATATCAGCCCCTAAGGGTGGGCGTCCCCCCATATCAGCCCCTAAGCGGGTCGCCCTCTCCCAGCAGCCCCTCCCGTGGGGTCTTCTGCTGCTCACTGGCCCCCTTCCTGGAAAGGGTCAATTTGTGTGGCAGACGAGTGGCTCACACCATACACACTGGCTCACGGTGTGGGTGACTTCCTCCTGGGCCAGCATCCATGCCGCCAGACCCCAGCCGATGCCCCTTCAGTTAAGATTCAGCCATATTTACCAAACAGCCTGAGCTGCGATTCTGCTAAAGCCTTAGGAGATTGTTCTTTGGCTTTGATATTTAACATCTTTTATAGTAAACTTACTGAAACGTCTGCTCTCTTCCTTCATTTCCTGGAATGGTCCGCGGGGTCTTCTCTCCCGGTCCTTTGCAGCGTCTGCCGTGCGCTTCTTCAGTGTGGTCTTGTCTGTCCCCTGAGGCGGCTCCTGCCCCCTCGCGGCCTCTTCGGGCGCGTGTGCCCGCTGTGCCACACGGAGAATCACCCACTGCCTCTCCAGGTGCCCTGGTGCACAGAAGCCGCGCTCTCAAATGTCCTCCTAGAAATGAAGCTAGATGTTGTTCCCTGTGCCGGTTCCCGAGTTTTAGAGCTAAGCCCTCAGAAGCCCGGTGGCACTGGTGACTTTTAAACCTGACACTTACTTTCAGTAGATGCTCCACAGGCGGGGGGGCGGGCGGAGAGAGGCGGGCAGGCGGAAAGGAAGCCTCCTTCCTGCCGCGACTCGGGCCTTCCCCGCGAGCCGAGCGTGGATGACGGATGTGACGGCTGATGAGGCGTCTTGGTGGCCTCGCCTCTGTTCTCCTCTCTGGTGGCGGCTGTCACAGCTCGGACCCCCTCACTGTGGCCTGGGTTCACCTTCCCCCTGCACTCCGCTGTGCGTCCCGCTCGCCCCTGACCCCCAGCCCCTCCTGGGGGTGCCGATGTTTGCTCAGAGGCCAGGTGATGAGGCCAGGCGCTCCCAGGCCGCACCGTCCGCAGGGCCCCCGGGAAGCACCATCTGCAGGGCTCCCGATGCTGCCGTGGGCCCCTCGCCCCGCCCTTCACTCACCCTCAGTGGCGGTGTCCTCCTCCCCAGTGGGGCGTCACTGTTGCCGCACCCTCGCGCCACGCTGACCTGGCCCGTGTTTACTGAAGGGGCAGTGGAGCAAACGCTGAGCGGAGGCGGGCACTGCCATCTTGCCCGACCGGCCAGGCCCAGTGTGGACGGCGCGCGGTGCGCAGCGGCAGCGGCCTTTTGTCCTGTGTGCCTCCCTCCAGCCGGGCCCCGCCTCGCTCCAGACGGATGTGTAGCAAGAAGAGAGCATGGAGCACACAGGTGACTCGGACCCGCTGGGGCGCCCGCGCCTGTCCCACTCGTGTGTGTCTGTAGACGCCCCAGCCTCCTGGCCGCACCTGGGATCAGGCAGGCTCAGGCGTGAGGAGCTGCTGCCCTTTGGAGAAAGACTGGGCCTTCCTGAATGTTAGGCAGAGAGCGTCCGTCCGGAGGACAGGACACCTTACTGGTTGGTTTTGTAGAAACAGCAGTGGAGGTGACACCGTTCCAAGAGAAGAAAGATTTGAGTGACAATGAGAAATGTATTTTCACTTTGAAACTGTAAAGAAAGCACTAAGTGGTATTTAAGAAATTTATTCTCTTGTCTGGAGGGTTCCATGGACTGGAGGAGCCTGGTGGGCTGCAGTCCATGGGGTTGCTAAGAGTCGAACATGACTGAGCGACTTCACTTTCACTTTTCACTTTCATGCATTGGAGAAGGAAGTGGCAACCCACTCCAGTGTTCTTGCCTGGAGAATCCCAGGGACGGGGGAGCCTGGTGGCCTGCCGTCTGGGGGATCGCACAGAGTCGGACACGACTGAAGCGACTTAGCAGCAGCAATCTATTCTCTTCTATTAATATTTTAAGATTATTAGATGGTTTGATATTCAAGTTAGATGATTATTTAAGGAAGAGCCATTTTTCCACAGCAGGCGTTTCACGGGACAGGAGCACGCGTCTTTAAAACCCTTGGCTGGGAACTGAGTTGGTTCTTCCCGGGGAGCTCCCAGGACAGGAAGGTCAAATTAGAAGTGTGAGTAAAATATTATCACAGTCAGGTGAAGCATTAGGCTCGTAAACTGATCGATACTTTTTCAGGAACACGACAAGTCCTGGTTTCTTCCTGTCATGGAAGGAGGCCGTGAGAGCCGAGAGGAAGCTGTGTTTGTTTCCATGTCAGGTATTCGGTGATGAGTTAATTGAAGATTTTCGTCGCTTGTGCTGACCCTGGTCTCCAGCTTTCGGGACCGGCCTCCGCCCTCTGCCTCCCCGCAGCCCCCGCCCAGCTTCCTCGCTGGACCCTGAGGGCCTCGGGTTTGCACAAGATTCAGAGCAGGGCAGATGGTCGCCGGTGTTTTGTAAAGCTGGCCTGAGCTCACGTAGTTGCTTATCTTCATTAATTCCTCTCGTCTGCCCCCACCCCCACTGCATGCACGGCCCTTCACGTGAATCCAATTTACCCTCAATGCACCTTATTCAGCGGCTTCAGGCAGCCCTTCCCGCCAGCTGTCCGGCCGCCCGGCAGCCTCAGGCTTCCCGATTTAGCTCTGGAAATGATTTCAGCATGGCAAAAACGTTTCTCTGGCCAATTTGGAAAACAGGGTTCAATTTGTGAGGAAGGCCCGAAATGGCAACTGAACTTGGCAGGGAGGTGGGGGCGGCGGGGCGAGGCCGTTGGGGTGGGGGTGGGGTGACGAGGAACCCCCACCCCGGGGTGGCCCCCCAGAAACACCTCCGGGGCAGCGCCCCTCTCACCTGGAGGTGCGGGCAGGGCCGGGCCCGGGCTGTGCTGCCGTCTCTGCTAGGCCCCCGCTGGCCTCGGGTCTGGGGCGGCTCTGCGGTCACTGGGGGCGGCGGGTGGGGAGGCCCAGCACGGCCACCGTCACCCGTGGTGCACAGGGGGCCGGGACCCAGGAGGTGCTGCAGCCGAGTGGGGACAGGTCTCAGCACAGCGGCCAAGGCTGGAGTGGTGCCACGTGACACGTGGGGCTGAAAGAGTGGCACGCCCCATCACACACGCCATTGTACCTAAGCCACCTGCTAAGTGTGGCTCTGCCTGTTAGGTCCAAAATTACTTGCAAGTAGTTCATATAGGGTGTAAAAGGTTGCTTAACAGTGGATTTACTGTGGGCTTCGGTGAAGGGTGTGCTATTGAGATGCGTGCAGGCAGGCTCTAGGTTCCGAAGGCTGGCTGATGTCCGAGGCTGGTGGGCGGGGACTGTGAGTGTGCGTGTCACTGCTTTTCTCTTTGTACATAAACCTCAGTCTCTCGTGAGAGGGAAGTGTGTTTGAACCTGTGTGGTTCAGTCATAGCTGCTGCTTAAGCTCCACCATGTTCCTTTTGTCCCACGGAGTCTGTGACGTCCAAACAAGCGAGGTTATTACTCATAGCTTCTCCTGCAGAGGACACTGGATTTTGAGTAATTTCAAAAGCCTAATACCTTCAGAGGGCTTCCCTGGTGGCTCATCAGTAAAGAATCCATCTGCCAATGCAGGAGATTCCGGTTCAACCCATGGGTTGGGGAGATCCCCTGGAGGAGGGCATGGCAGCCCACTCCAGCGTTATTGCCTGCAGAATCTCATGGACAGAGGAGCCTGGCGGGCTAAGGTCCATGAAGTTGCAAAGAGTCAGACGCGACTGAGCGACTTGCCACCGCCACCACCTTCAGAAGTTACGGGCGCCCATCACGAGCTGTGTATTTAGTTGTGTTGTTTATCCACAACCACGGCTGCTGGTGGTCAGTTGGCTCCATGGAGCTCTCTGGTTTCAGAGGCCACTTCAGCATCTGGAATAGATACTGATGATGTCATGTGACCTCTGACACCCGTCCCGTCTCCCAGGGTCAGGCTCCTCCTCTCTGCTAGCCTCGCTCAGAGGTGCTCGGCCTTCTGGCAGCAGGAGGATGCCTTGGAAGTTTGTTTAAAGCACAGACGTGGGTCCCCTGTCGCCCTGGTTCCCCACACCGCAGGTCTGATGGGCCCTGGGAATGCACATTTCTAAATTCCCCCAGGTGATCCTGCGCCGCGCCCGCCGCTCACCCACATCCTGACTCAGCAGGGATGGAGTGAGGACCGAGCTTTGAAAGGCGGCAACTCTGGATTCCCATGAAAAGCGCGGCGGCCGCGGCGACTGCCGTGCTGTGTGCCTGAAATTTGCAGAGAGGGCGGGCCTTCAGTGACCCACAGTGAAAAGAACGGAAAAGGGAGCTGGCTGCAGGGGATGGAGGTCACCGCAGTGTCCACGCGTACCAGCCTGTCAGGCGGGTGCCTCGAATATGTGCAGACCCTGTCTGGCAGCTGTGCCCCAGTGAGGCTGTAGGAGATGAGCCTTCCGAGCCAGATTAGAAGCTCACACGTTTACCGTAAGGTGACCATTGCTTTAAAATAGGCAGAAGCTTTTTATCATCCGGGACTACCCCAGGATGTTTCCAAATTAGCTTTTTCTTTTCTGGAAGTTGAGGGACAGGCCAAGGATGGCAGGACACAGCCACCCTCTCTCTTTGAGCTTCAGAGGGGTGGTGCTTGGACTTGGAGGTCAGGCAGCCTGGGTAAAGGTGACTTTCTGCCAGGGTGGGGAGCATTCGTTTTGGGTTGGTGTTGCTGAAGGGAGTGGAGGGAATGATGGGTGAAAAGACTTGTAGAACTGCCACAAAAACCTCCCCAAGGATGTGGTCCCTGCTCCAAAATGGTGATAACACTGCCCGCTTGCAACGTTTCTGATAGGATTACTTTGAATGTATTGTTGAAAATATAGCTGCTAAATAACTGGCGAAGAATAAAGCCCCAGGATAGACTGTCCCCATTCCACTTCAGGGCAAGTTCCTCACCCTCTCTGTGACTCTGTTTGTTCATCTGTGCCATGGGTACAACAGAGACGTTAATCTCCTGCGATTGTCGTGGTGAATAAAAGAGCGCGTGCGTGTCTGTGCAGAGCCCGGCGCCTCGGAAAGGCTCAGTGATTTAAAGTGGCAGCGGCAGCCAGTGCTGACCCCTCGTCTTAGAGTAAAAGTAAAAGTCTTCAGAACGAACAGAAGAAAGTCATTTTCTGCGGTTGTCAACGAGAGCTCGTCAATAAGAAGGACCTCTGCTGATTCATGGGGTCGCAAAGAGTCGGACACGACTGAGCGACTGAACTGAACTGAACTGCTGGTTTAGTCATTTATGCAAGTTACAGATCTGATCTCTTATGACCAAACAGTGCTATTCCCCTCAGTCGTCTCCACCCCCAGCCCCTGGTGTAGATGAATGTCATGAGATGCGTGTCGGCTTTGGTCTTGGTTTTTGGAAAGTATGATTAATTGAAACGAGGCAGATAAAAACACGATGTCGGGGCCCCCTTCTCCACACTGCAGAGCTCGGGGTCAGAGGTCCTCTCCCTCCCAGGCCACACTCAGGCGCATCCGCATCCCGGAGACTGATAACCGAGTCGCCGCTGGGGCTGCAGGCGCGGCGGGCACAGCGTCCTGGTCCCGGGGAGCCCAGTCGAGCCCGCACGGCAGGGCCTGGAATCATGTCTCTGTCTGTCTCTGGGATGTGATGGAGTTGTTTGATTTATCACAGAGTAAAGTCTGTGCCATTTCTGGTCGATTTCCTTTTCCCATTGATATTTTAGGGCTTGTTACAGTAAGATTCCAGCAGAATTACACGACCGAGAAAGAATGATCCAGTCGGTCCTGAAAGTGTGCACCCTAATGGATTTCTGATGGAGACTGAACTCAATGGCAGTGTGTCAAGTTCTTGGAGTCGGAAGCTCGTGTTACATTTTAGGGGACATTCTTGGCATGCTTTTCCCGTTTGGGAGGAGGCAGGGAGAAGCATCGCGACTTTTCTTCTTTTCTCAGACAGACGACCAAGCAGGAGATTTTTTTATATGTTACAGTCACACTCACTTTGCAGAGCCTGCTGAGTCCTGGCTTAGTCGCTGGGGTTCTGCGCCCACGGCAGTTCTGCAGACAACAGCCCCGAAGGCGGCCTGAGGGCCATGCACCGTGATTGGTCAGTGGGGCCAGGGAGCTCAGCAGGCTCTGCTTTGGGGTGTAGAGCAGGAGGGACGGGCACAGCTGGCCTCTGCCTGAGGCCACACCCTGCCGCACCCCAGGCTGGCCCGAGGGTTGGGTTCATTCAGCTTCCAGACCCAAGAGCCTTGTCCTGTGAGGGTGGCAGGTGGGCGGTAATGCAGGCAGAGGGAGGATGGGAACCCTGGAAGGAAGCAGGCGGCCTGTGGAGACAGGCTGTGTCTGCCCCTCGATACCGGGGGTGCCTCTGCGGCCGAGGAACAGCCCTGGTGTCTCCTCATCCCTTTCCGTGATGATCTTTATAAACCAAAGCTCCAGAGTGTTTTTGGCACCGAGCGGTCACTACCCTGTCCCTGTGCCTTCGTGCTCTCCAGCCAGCGTCAGCTCAGACGCATTCCCCGCGTCTCCTGCTCGGCCTTGCTCCGAGAAAGTGACGTGAAGTTCAGATTAAACACTTGACTTCTTTGCCTGGATCTGCAGACACATTAGTTTGATATATGATGAAGATAAACAGGCAGAGAGAGGACGAGTGGGAGAACCCGCTTACTCTGAGATAGCTTTTCTTCTTCAACTTCGAAATGAGAAATAATTATGTTTATCTCTGCAGCATGGAGATAACGAGGCTGTAAATTAATTTCCATGCAGGCTCTTCTAGTAAATTACAGTTTCACTCTTTTCCAGAATCAGAAGTCTAATAGGATGTTTCTGGGTCAAGTGCTCTGAGCCTCCTGCCCCTGTTTCTTTATAACAAGGGTGTTATCCCCTTCAATCCATAAATTATTTGAAACATCCTTTTAACTTCTTGGAAGAGAGGTGCCAGAGTGCTTAAATATTTCCTGTTTTATCCGAGTTCTGTATTCCTTTTTCACTTATTTCAGCATGGTTTCCTCCTGTAATTAAATCAGCATTTCAAAATTTAATGTGAAGTAGGGAGCTTACAGATAAATGATGGAACTCTGTGGCTCAAGGAGATAAATCCTGGGGCCCTGCCAGCAGGTAAATAGCGAGCTTATGCTCGAGCCGCTCAGGGGCGGTCAGCTGCGAGGCCGGCCGCTCAGGGCGCTGGGGCCTAACGCACTTTTTAATGAGTAAATCACGGCTAACTGGTGCTCTCATAGTTTAACTCCCTTTTTAACATACTGCCTGTGAGTTATGCCCCTAAAAAGCAAGTGTGGTGCCCCGAAGGCCAGAGGGGACTGGGAACATTTACAGACGAGCGTGACACCGACGTGAACCAATGGATTATTTGAATTCCACTGCCTCACTTATCACTTAGTGGCTGCAGGCTCCGGTGGCGAGCCTGAGGACTGCGTTATGTTAGCCTCAGAAATAAATGCTAATATCTGCAGTGTTTTCACATTCCCCACCATATTTGGTCAATTGTGCTCGCTGAGCCCCCTGAGGGCTGCCAAGAGTCTGGCTAGCAAACACTGCCACTTTGCCGAAGACGTACTGACCACTGGTCCTGTTTGCTGGCTTTCCACAGTGGGACCTGCTTCCTTTCCTTCCTTGGACTCAGGGGTTTGAGCGTTTTATTACAGCGATGATTTGAATTGTATGTAAATCACCCTCGTAGAGCACATTTTCCTTTATTGGCAGAGTTTTAATCTTTGGATAATAATGGAAACCCTTGAATGTATGAGCTTAATGAATGGTTGTATTGATCTGTTTTTCGCAAGGATGTTTTGTTGGGCACTTAGGACCTGCGGGTAAAGAAGGAGATACCCAGGTCGAAGGACAGTGGCAAACTCTGGTCCCCATGTGGAGGCCGACTCTTGCCCTTTCCCACTGAGGCTCCGACTCTGATCCTAGTTCCATTACATCAAAGTCTTGTCCAGTTGAAGATTATATGCTAAATATTGCTTAGGTGCCTGTGCTCCACCCATAAAGTCTAAATGAACCAGAACTAAAACTATGTAACACATTTTGTAATGATTACAGAACACTTAGATTTGATTACAAAAATATGTAACAATGTATTTGTATGTATTCTTACAATAAGGAAACATAAAACATATCTTCCTTTCTGATATATTTTGTATTTAATTTGTCGTTGCTCAGCGGTCCAGCCGAGTCCGACTCTGCGGCTCCATGGACTGCAGCGCGCCAGGCTTCCCTGTCCGTCACCAGCTCCCAGAGCTTGCTCAAACTCATGTCCACCGAGTCGGTGATGCTGTCCAACCATCTCATCCTCTGTCGTCCCCTTCTCCTGCCTTCAGTGTTTCCCAGCATCAGGGTCTTTCCCAGTGAGTCGGCTCTTCGAATCAAGTGGACAAAGTATTGGAGCTTCAGCTTCAGCGTCAGTCCTTACAGTGAATATTCAGGATTGATTTCCTTTAGGATGGACTGGTTGGACTTCCTTGCAGTCCAAGGGACTCTCAAGAGTCTTCTCCAGCATCAGTTCTGGAGAGCATCAATTCTGCGGTGCTCAGCTTTCTTTATAGTCCACCTCTCACATCCATACATGACTACTGGAAAAACTGTAGCTTTGACTAGATGGACCTTTGATGGAAAAGTAATGTCTCTGCTTTTTAATGTGCTGTCTGGGTTGGTCATAGCTTTTCTTTGAAGGAGCAAGCATCTTTTAATTTCATGGCTGCAGTCACTATCTGAAGTGATTTTGGAGCCCAAGAAAATAAAGTCCCTTACTGTTCCCATTGTTTCCCCATCCGTTTGCCATGAAGTGATTGCCACTCACCATGATGTGATGATGCCCTGATCTTTGTTTTCTGAGTGTTGAGCTTTAAGCTGGTTTCTTCGCTCTCCTCCTTCACCTTCATCAAGAGGCTCTTTAGTTTCTCTTCACTTGCTGCCATGAGGATAATATTATCTGCATATCTGAGGTTATTGATATTTAAGTTAACATTGAAATTTAAATGTTACTATTTTATTGGTGAAGCTTTTAGTCACTTGGCTTAGTGTCCAGGGTAGTGAGCAGGTGCTCAGCTGTGGAAGGAACGGTGGCTGGGTACCAGGGGTGCTGGCTGGACTCACATCTGCTTGGCTGGGCACTGGGGGTGCTGGCTGGCGTAAGACTCACGTCCACTCTGTAAGCTGTGTCTCTGTGCGAGCCACTTTACAAAGGTGTTCTCGGTGATTCAGAGTTTCAGGATGGACAGATGGTATATCTGAGGGCTCCTTCAAATTTCAAAATCTGTTTTGTAATATATGTGGAAAGATGTTTTCTAAAATAGTCTTTAACATATTTACTTTGCATTTCATTTTCTTTGCCAAATTTTAAAATCCATTGATCTGTATGTAAAAAGTAGGTCAACAGACAGTTGGTTAATTCTATAAAATTATTTTTAAGGCAGGAGGCCTAACATCTGTGTGTATTTTGAATGCCGCACGTGAGGTCCTTTGCTCCTGACAGAGGCGTGTGCTGTTTCCCGAGCTGCTCTGACCAGGATACAGGACACGCCTGTTTTCCTCCCATCCTCAACCGATACGCGGACTTGGTTCAGTAACTGTTCCGCAGGTGGAAAAACTGGAGCTCAGCCTGAGGTGTGAAACTAGAGAAGTGGGAATTCTTAACGGGATAACCAGCGCTGTCTTCTGTTACGTCCTGTGGCCACGTCCTTGGACATCCACATGTGGACACCATCGTGCCGCGAGTTCAAGAGCTGGGGACTCAGAAGGTCCCATCTGTAGCCATGCCAGTGCTCGTAGTAACCAACAACAGGCGTTGTTAGGGGTCTCGTGGTCAGTGACTTTCTGTGACTCTGGCCACGTGCTGGATGTCGCTAATGGTGTTAGGATTAATTTCAGTTTTTCCCCTCCTGAGTCTACACGTGGAGTTTCTTCATTATTTCTCTCTCTTCTAAGTGGTCCTAAAAGTTGTGATCATTCTAAGTGCAAAATAGGGAATTTGGGGTCAACTTGTCCTCCTACCCTAGGAGCACTTGAAATCACAGGCTGGCTTATCTCCTTCTAGCTGTGTGTGTGTGTGTGTGTGTATGTGTGTGTGTGTGTGCGCGCACGTGTGCACAGGCTGGCTTATCTCCTTCCAGCCATGTGTGTGTGTGCACACATGTGCACTTATGCTCACGTGCACATACATGCTTACATATGCTCAAGTAAATGGAGATTTGACTACAACCATTATTTCTATTTCTAAGTAATATTTATCTTCACTAGAAAAGCCGATTAGGGAGCCTCGCAGAGAGCCCTGGGCTTCAGTTTTCTCTGCCTCCAGTTCTGAGGGACCAAGGGCTGCAGAGAGTTGTCCCCCAACTGCCTGGTAAAAATGTCTAATTTAGCAGCTAAACTGGGCGCCTCGGTTTGGAAATGCTGCACCATGGTTGTAAGCCTGTGCCTTCCTTGGCTGATTTAGAAAGGAAGTTCTAAAAGGAAGATAGTGAGCGCTCGTGACCCTGCTGACATGTGCGTTGGAGAAGAACCCTTTTGACAGTGCTTGGTGGACAGAGGCTCCTTGGCGTCGGGCTTCACCCGGGAGGAGGCGCTGAGCCTCTGTGGCCTCGCGGACGGGGCTCCCTGCTCCCGGTGCCTCTCCCGACCTCCCCACATTTGGCCCGGCTCCTCTGAGGGCGGTGGGCGCGCGGGGCTGGAGGGGCGTCTCCTCTTCCTCCCGCGGTGCGTCCTGCGGGAGAGCAGAGGCCCTCCACCGCTGGAGGAACCGGAGCCCGCTTATTTCCAGTGCCCTCAGTGGGACTTCTGGGCTGAGAGCTGGAGCAGGCGGTCCTGTGGCAACCCTGAGATGAGAGACGGACGGCTTGGTGCAAAGCAGAGCAGACGTCTGGGGACAGACAGATCTGTCTCGTGCACCTGGCTCTTGTTTTAATCGTGTCTTTGCCGCGTTAGGCCTGTGCTCTTTCCTCAGATCTGCCTCTTGGGACTCGGTCGATGCTGCCCTGATGAGGCTGCCTGGCAGAGCTCGGCGATGGTGTGCTTCAGGGGTTTATTCGGACTCACTGTCCTTGAACCTGTACTCAGCCTTCTCTTTTCCTAGAAAGTAAACGATCAATTTCCCATCTCAGTTATTTTCGCTTCTTTCTGATGGCTTGCTGGTGTTTCTGGTTTGGTCTGATGGCCGCGGTTTGGCGCCGTGGCTGCAGGTCGGCTCCGGCGCCGCCTCCTGCGGCTCTCCCTTTGCCCTCTCCTCCATTTCCTCCGCGTCCTGGACGTCTGTCCACGCTGGTCCCTTGTGTCACTGGTTCCCCTTCTGCAGGAAGAACCTTCTTTTCCAGCTTCTTTGGTTTCTCTGTGCCTCCTTCTCATCCTGCCTGTTTTTGTTTTTAATAGATGGATGTCTTCTTTACAAAAATATTCTTTCCTAAAATGTCTTGTTTTTCCCCTAGAGTTTATACCTCAGCATTATTTTAACTTTGGTTCATCTAAAAGTTACACAATTAACAAGGTGTTCTTTTATTTCTTTATCCTTGATTTCTTCTCTCATATCTCATCAACACATGTCCTTATTTCCAGTCTGATTTTTCTCCTAGTACCTCGTGCTATAATGGAGGTCACTTTTCCTGCTGATCTCACTGTCACCAGAAGGCAGGCAGAGCCCTCGTGGTGGGCGGCGGTGGCTGGGGTCTCCAGTGCAGGAAGGGCATCCTTTCTGCTGCCGGAAGTTATCTTTGTTTCTGATAATTGTCTAACTAGTAACATACTGATGGAATTTGGCTGGAATTGGGAAAATCCTGAACCAACTGTATTGCTTTGTGCTGAGAGATGCCTTGTAAGTGTGCACTTTCTGATCCCCCTCTAGAGATGACGCTTCTAGCAGCTGTTTGCCTGTTAACTGGATGGCTTGGGTCCAAACAGCACGTTTATAGTCACAAGCATGGTTGCTCACTCGCTTACTTGTGTCTGACTCTTTGCAACCCCATAGACTGCAGGCCACCAGGCTCCTCTGTCCATGGGATTCTCCAGGCAAGAACACTGGAGTGGGTTGCCGTCTTTTCTCCGGGGACTGAACCGGTGTTGCCGGCCTCTCTCGCATTGGCGGGTGGGCTCTTTAGCCTGCCCCACCTGGGAGCCACTCACAGTCACAGTGCTGGGCAAAACCAGGGAAGTGAGACACGCGCCAGCCCAGTAACGCTCTGAAGCCTTCATCTAACGGTGGAGTCCTCGTGTGAGTCTTCCTTCCCTTCCTTCTCATTGTCTTGCTCCGACTTCTGCCCCCGTAACCAGCTCCACTCGGAACACACAGCATCCCTCTCCGTTGTCCACACGCCAGCAGACCGCACACCGGCCATCTGGGGGAGAATAAGACCTATCCAGGTCTCCTGCTCACCACGGAGCTCTGCACACCCCTGATGTGGCACGAGGTCCTGTGCCCCCGAAGCAGGAAGAGCAGCCCCCTGCCCCCGAGCCCAGCCATCCAGACCCTCGGCCTTGTCGCCGTGGGCTGTGCTGCCCAGGCTGGGGGGCCAGCTGCCCTTGGGGACCCTCTCTGGTCTCCTTGCTGTGCCCAGATCAGAGCTCCGTGCCTGAAGGCAGTTCCTAAGGGTTGTCTTAGGAACACAGTGCATTTCCAGACCGACCCTTGGAGGCCCTGCATCATGTGTGTGGGCCGGCAGTTAGTGGGTCATCTGTCAGGACATTTTCCTTCAAGTCTAGATTTTCTGCTGCTGAAACACAGAGGAATAAAGCAGAAAGTCTGTCGTGAAAGAGAAGCTGTCTGTTACCATCTGACTGTGAAAGCTGGGGCGATGTCCGAGAAACCAGGATAGATCTCTCTCTTCAAGGAGCAGTCTTTTATTTAGCATAAAGGACCCTAATCCCGCAGTCACCTGGGGCTGGCTCGCCGCCGGCTGCCTTCCTAAGCAAGTCAGCAGCGCAGCGTCCCGGGCTGCGTCTTGGACTCCGAGGACTCCGAGGGTTCTGCCTCCGCCTTGGCAGGCTCTGAGATTGTTCCTTTTGCAGCCAAGTTGTCCTTCTCACCTGAACCTAAATATGTTCTGTGACCCCATGGACTGTAGCCTGCCAAGCTAAATATATTTTAGAAGTGTATTTTTAAAATGTATTTTGTGCCCACTACCTGTTTAAATAGAAAATCACCAGTTAATTATTGTGTTTGCCATGCTTATAACTAAATTTTAGAAATAAACTTTGAACTCTTTTGTCCCCCTCTTTCTATGATAACTTATTTAGGGAGTATTTACTGAATACCCAACTTCTGTTGCGCTGTATGTATTTTGCACTGGGATTGACTGTTTGGTGAATTCGGCGCAGCCTCTGACCTCAGGGAACCCCGCACCCCATCCAGAGCCACGTGGTCCTGGAAATGAGTCCTGGTACCTGGTGGGTGTGGCGGGGGCTCTGGGCCCTGGAAGGAATGTGGAGAGAAGTGAGGGCTGTTCCCAACCCCACTGCTTGCATCCGCTCTGGAGTGCCTTTCTATTGGGGAAAAGCCACCCCTTTATTAGAGCCTCCTGAGCTTTATTTTTGAGTGCTGTTTTGCAGATACCTCATCACCGGCCTTGCTCTCCACTGGGCTCCCAGAGAGGGCTCCAGGCTCACTGGCACTTCAGGTCCCTGTTCTCGGGTTAAAGAGATGAGACTGTCCCCAGCAGCCGCGTGTACGTCGGTGGGCATTTCTCACCCTTCACTTGTCACACTTCTGTGAAGGGGCCCGTGGGAGCGCCATGGGGTGGGCATCGCAGTCTAGCGGAGGCGCCGGGCTCGCCGGTGCCGCCACATCGCCCCCGGGTTGTAACCGTGGAAGCCTGTCCCCGGGGGGCTAAGTGGCGCGATTGGTTTGCATCGCTGACTGGAGGGCTTTCTGGGGAGATGGGAGGCCGTGGGCTTCTGCCACCCATCACAGCTGAACCAGGTGAGCTGGAGGACGTCGCCAGGTGTGGCTGACCTCTGAATCCTGGGGTGTGCCTCAGAGAGCATTTCACTCCTGATCTTGTAAGCTGTATGAATTTACTCCGCAGAGGAGGCCTCCCCCAGCCCGCCTCCTGGCTGCACGTGGTGAGGGGTGCGGGCCGGGGGCTGAGGGAGCGCCAGTGCTCCCGCCGGGCCGGCCTTTGCGGCCCCCCAGGGCCTGCGACCACAGGGCTTGGCGGTGACAGTTCGAGCAGCGCAGCCTCACCAAGGTGACCCCTTGGGATTGTGTCCATCATCCCATGAGACCCTCCTCTCCTCCCCGGAAGCACCAGGGCTTGGACACTGAGCTGCAGCTGGCAGTGGGTTTACTTGGGCAAAAAAAAACCCAAAAAACTCCAATATTTCTCAACATCCTCAGTTCAGTTGCTCAGTCATGTCCGAATCTTTGCGACCCTATGGACACAGCACGCCAGGCTTCCCTGTCCAACGCCAACTCCTAAATATCTGAACATCCTAATGTAAGAAGGGGCGGGGCTGGAGAAGGGGCGTCAAGCCAGGAGGAGTGACCTTGCAGGAAAATCTCCCTTGGGGCCCAGCCAAGGCTTGCCCGCCACCAGAGAGGTAAGGATGGCCAGAGAACTCTGTCCACAGGGAATCAGCCGTCTTCTCTTTCCCTGTGAGTCAGGACAGAGGGGAAGACTCCCACTTCACGGTGTATTCCCGGTGAGCATTCACTGAGGAGACAGAGAGAGCGCCAGTGCCTGGCGTTTGCTCGGCGTCAGAGTCTTCAGGAAGCAGCACCTTGTGTCCTCAGTGCTCCTGACGGCCCTGGGTGGGGTGCTCGTCCCCGTAAAGTGGGATGGAGTTGCGTCCCAGAAGCTCAGAAATTGTCCTAAAGCCCCTGTGAACCTGGGTCTCTGCTCCCAGCCCCGCCCCTTCTCCAGCCTCACCCAGTGCCTCCCCACAGCCTGTGCACAGCCACGCTTCATTCAGAAGCTTCACATTTGTTTTCAGTCTGGTCATTACATCATGCGTGTTCTTTAATGAGGATGCGGTGGAAGACGGCGTCAGATCATTTTGCTTGCATGCTTTAGAACATGAGATTAGCAACCTTCCTTCTTCTGGGCAATTTCTACTTTGTCAAGTGTACTTTGGCGTAATATTTGGCAGACAGAAGTTGTGAATATACTCGGCAGTACTTCAAGATAAAAAGGCTCGGTGAGGACTTCAAGATTCTGTAGGGAACCTCCTGAGAGGCCTAACCTGCCTGTGTGGTGGTGGTGGGGGTAACGGTTCGGAGACGGCAGCAGAGCGCCGTGGGCCCCGTGTGCCCGAGTGTTAAACGTCGGAGGTGTGGTTAGTGTGTCTCATCACACTGGCGTACTTGCGAAAGTCTTCTCAGTCCTACTGGAGATTGCGTTGGCACAAACTCTTCCAGTCTCTGTGTGTGTTATGGGTATGTGTAGTTATGTAACTTTTAAATAGAAAAAGAAGATTGAAAATAAATTTGCCTAATAAAAGGTATTCAGATATTATCTATAAAATTTGAATCATAAGCATCAAAAACAATGTTCCTTTACATTTGTTCAAATTTATTTATTTGAAAGAGTTTTCTTTCGGAGTAGAACATTTTTAGATATTTTTACAGTATTTTACAGTTTTGTATTCTTTTTATTTTGTATTATATGTGCCCCAAAATAGGTAACCTCAAATATGAGGCCATCCCATATTTTCCACAGGGAAGAAACAGAAAATGCGCTAAGCCAACCAAATGTTTTAACCTTTAGAAATGTGGCAGAACGGTTAAGTGACTATAAATATTCAATTTGCTAAATTAAGTGCATATTCATTTTTAAATACCACTAGGATGTTTAGATGTTTAGGAGCTGGCGTTGGACAGGGAAGCGTGGCGTGCCGTGTCCATAGGGTCGCAAAGATTCGGACATGACTGAGCAACTGAACTGAGGATGTTAGAAGTATTGGAGTTTTTTCTTCTTGCACTTTATAAACTATTTTATCCAATCCTCTCAAATGTGTCTTTGGCATCTTTCAACCAGCCGTTTCCCCAGAGCCCCTCCTCCGCTGCTGGCCCCACGTCGGGGCACCAGTCTGAGGCCTCGGGGCCTGGCGGGGACGAGCCGCGTCCTCGGCTGCAAGGACAGCTCCTCGACCCAGACATCCTGCTTTGTAGAGACTCCAGCATCTTCGGTGACATCAGGCTCTTCGGTGATGAGCAACGCTCGCGATGATTATAGCTCCTTCGGTGCCTCGTCTTTAAACGGACTCTTTCACGAGGCCCCGTGAATCGTGGAAACTAGGATCGGCTGATGCTCTTTCCAGTGACTGTCTTCCCTCTCGCCCTGCCGCCCCCCGACGTGGCGCTTTGTTGTTTGAAACGGTATAATTGAGAGGCCATCCAGGGTCCCTGGGACTCTATCAGGACTTGGACAGAAGGCGCACTGGGCGGAGACGTCCCCACACTGTGGAAGCAATGTCCTTGTCTTTCCGTATCAAATTTCACATTTCTTCTCTGAGATTTTTTTTGTATAAACAAAGTCTCCAACCTGAAATTGCATCAGGCCAAAGTGGAACTCTGGAGTCAGGAACAGAGGGACTGCTTTCCCGGGGGTCCCCCACCCCTGGGTCGCCGCCTCCCACGGGCCGCGCTGTAGCTCAGCCCTGCGTTGGCGTGGCCCCGGGGGCCCGGCGCTCAGCGGTGGGGGCTTCCTGCAGGAGGCGGCTGCGGCAGGGCACCTGGTGCTCGCCTCCCGCCCCCTGGCAGTGCAGGGGGTGTGCTTGGCGCTGGCCCCAGCTCCGCCATCCATCCGGCAGCCTCGCAGAGTCCGCGGAACCCTGCTGAGGAGCCGGCATGGCTGCCGCTTAAAGCCGGAGCCCTGGGCCCAGGCTCTGCTCCCCGGCGCTTGTCTGGAGCCTGGTCTCCCCACCCTTTTGCCCAGGGCCAGCAGTGCCCGTCTCCAGGGACATGGGGGGGCCCTGGCCTCGTTCTCGACACACCCCCGGGGTGGGCAGGGTGGGAGTGCTACAGGGGAGCCCAGGACAGGGTTGTGGATCCCCCCGAGCGACCGCCTCCGAAGGGCGAGTGCAGGGAGGAGGGCGGAGTGCAGGGAGGAGGGCGGAGTGCAGGGAGGAGGGCGGAGTGCAGGGAGGAGGGCGAGTGCAGGGAGGAGGGCGGAGTGCAGGCCGCTGACGCTGTTCACTCTCATGTGGCGTTTCCGAGGCTCCCCCAGGCCCCCCAGAACACCTCCACCCGCTCCCGGCCTGGAGGAGGGGCTCTCGCTGTCCCTCTGCCTCTGAAGGCCTGGGACAGGGCCGCCTCCTGGGCCGCCCCGGCTGTGAGCCCTCCGTCTCGCCTCACCTGTGAACGAAGTCACCGAGCCCCAGAGCGGTGTGGGGTGTCAGCGGGCTCCAGGCCCCCGAGTCTGCAGCCCCCGGGGGAGCCGGTCCCTCGCTGAGGGCGGGGCATGGCGAGGGGGGGGCGGAACCCAGCCGGTGGCCGGCTCTGGGCTGCCATGTGCGCTGTGTAATGCTTGTCATCTCCAGTGAGTCATTAAAAGGTTCCCCTTAATGGGGCTTTGAAGTGCAGGGCAGCTTGAGCGCATCCATAAATTCCACAAACAGCCCTCTGACTGCGCCAGCTAATTGCTTGCTCTTTGACTTATTAGGATCAACTGAGTTAAATAATTTGTCACATGTGTGGCTCGTGATAAATAATGTGGCCGCCGGCCTGTGGGCTGCCTGGGTGATGTATTGCGCCCCTTTTGGGTGTTGTCACACGTAGCCAGCAAATGGGGCTCTTTTATCCCCAGGACCATCTTTCCTGCAAAAAGAGTAGCTCCTGACGGCGCAACTGGGGCAAGAATTCAGAAGAGTCTAGTTACGAACAAATGCGTTCACTTCTGCTTCAGCCTTCCCACAAGGCATTAATCATTATTTTTCTCGGTTATTAGGCATCTGTATCACATGCCGTGCAGCTCATAGGCTGAGCTGCCGTTGGTGTGGGTCCAGTGACTGCAGTTAAACTGGGGAGGAGACTGTCCTGCTCGCAGCCCCGGGCGTCCTGTGTCCCTTGCAGGTGTGGAGCTCCGTCCGCGGGGAACGACGGGGGACCGCGGGGGCAGGAGGCAGGGAGTGGCCAGGGCGGGGGTCATCTGGGAGAGGGGAGGGGCAGCCCAGCGTGGACAGACCCGCTCTGCGAGCACTTGGGGCTAGTCCCTCACTCGGGGCCAGGGTCCTTCCACCTCCGGAGACGTGATGTCCCAGGAGCTCTGGGCCGCCTGGCTCTCAGCTCGGTATCGTGTATTTGTTCACATTCAGGGCAAAAGGGGGCGAAGGGCAAATTTCTTGCCATGCCGTTAATCTTAGTCTTGACTGTGTTCTTGCAGAAAGTGTTATGTGACTAATAAGAAAAGAATTGAGCTTATTTGTAACTATTTTTTTTTAAATCTTTGCAAGAGCAAGTCATGGTTGGCTCTGCCTGCACTCAGCAGTGGCCACCTGGTGCGCGCTCTTGTTGTGCCTGGGGTGGGACAGACGCCTCCGAAGGGAAGGTGGCCGCGCTTTTCTCTGGAGATGTCTCCACGGTTCCACGAGTGATCCTGCAGCAGAACGGGGCAGGAAAAGTCCAGCTCACCGGGCTTCCTTTCAGCTTTTTCAGTTCATGGACTACCGTTCATAACTTACTCATTTGTCTGTGCTCCCCAAAGCACTCAATTGAAATGATAACTGCCTTAACTAACACTTTCATGGCAATTTTAAAAACTAAAAATAACTCCTTCTCTAGATGCTGCTTCAGAATTAATGTTCTTGAGCCGTTTTCTCTAAGGACCTGTTCTTTCTCCCTCTTTGAATATGTTTACTTAGGGCTTTAATATATCTCTATGCTTGCACATTATCACTGAGACAACAGGCAATAAAAACGCCAGAACGTCTCAAACAGTGAGGCCAAGAAGTCAGGAGCGGGCTGCAGCTGGAGGAGGCCCCGCCCCCGTCAGCCTCTGGCGCTCAGGCCTCTGGGCTGGGCATTCAGAGCACAGGTAGATACCAGGGTGAGTGTGGGGTGGGCGAGGGCACATGTGCCCCGCTTGGGGACATGAGCAGGGGTCCCCGCATCTGGGGTGTCGTCCCTGGGCAATGGGCCTCCTCTGCCGGGCACCGGCCGGTCATCCCCTTGTGCAGCAGGCGGCTCTCGGCTCTGGCCCGTCAAGTTTGTTCGCGGAAATCAGCAGCTTGGTCCAGTTCATCATGTCGGCTTCTGTGCGAGATGATGTCAAGTGAAATAAAGCTGTTCGCCTGGCTCCTCTGAGCTCATGCCTGTTCTGAACACTCTTCCCCAGCACTCTTTAGACTTTGTGGGTGTGTCTCGGGTGTGACAAGGATAATGGTTCTGTTAAGAAGAGTGTGTGAATGGAAGAGGGCGTTTAAGATGTTTATCTCGTGGTGTGCACTCCTCCCCTTAGAAGGCAAAACGTGCTGGGGTGGGGCTTCTAGCTCGGGGGCGGGTGCCATGGTTTGGCCNCTCTTTGGGGGGCAGGGGAGATGGGGGGTAGAGGAGAGATGGGGGGTTGGTCGCCGTGTGCTCTTCGGGGGCAGGGGAGATGGGGGGCAGAGGAGAAATGAGGGGTTGGTCGGCAAGTGCTCTGCAGAGTCTCCACGCGTGTGCCTGTTGCTTCCTGGTGTCCGGGCTGGTGGACACACCCTTCTTTCCGCCCTCTGGTCGGGGGCAGGGGCGGGGGGCGCAGGCGCACGGTGGCGACTGCAGAGCATGCGTCTCCCTCACACCCTGGCTCGGGACGGCCGCCTCAGGTGGGGTCCGGGCAGCGTGGGGAGCAGCCCCTCCAGGCCTCCCCAGAGGAACGGGGCGAGCCCAGCCCAGTGCCCCAGGACGCAATCCCCACTTTCCTGGCTCAGGAAAGTGCATGTAAATTATGAGGGAATGTTTTAAACTTAAACTATGCATGGGGAATCCACCCTTGATTTCTGTCTCGTCCAGTTTCATCGAGACGGCCGGACATGCCCATCACGAGGTGCTCACCACCGAGGTGAGCACCCAGCCTTCCACGCGGCCGCCCAGATAAGGTTTCTCTGCTCGTGAAGACCTGGGGCTGCTCCCTCAGCCGCACAGGTGCAGGCCCCAGCCTGTGCCCTGCAGGCCCCGTGCCGAGCTTTTCATCCTGGCCCGAGCTTAGCCCTCTGTGCTCCGGATTGGCAGGAGCACATGTGTGCTTGCTGCTTCCTGGGGTCCTGTTAGGGAGCTAGGCGTCCAGAAGCACGCCTGTGTGTCTTTTATTCCTGTTCTTTCTGCCCTTGTAACCCTCGTAGCAGAGTTCGGGAACCCTCCACTGAGGCCAGGGGGTCAAGACTGACCCTCAGCTCTGCTGCGCCACGCCACTGAGATAAAGTCCATCGTCTGTAAACGTCTTGAACTCAGAGAGCCTTTCGAACTGTTAAATGAAGGAAGGAATGTAAGGATGCTCACGTCGGTGCCCTGTGGAGCTGGGCTATCTGTCCCCTTCCTGGGGCCGAGGCCACCCCGCGGTGAGGTGCGCTTAGGGCCGTCGGCCCGAGTCCCCACCGCCCCTGTGGCTCTTGGTCGGCACAGGGTGGTGCTTCCCAGGCGGCCTGCTCAGCGGCCAGGGTGGACGGCCCCGTTCATTTGCGGGTGGACACTGTTGGCTGCAAGGCTGCTGTCGGGAGCTGAGGCGAGCGCTCGGGACCCCTGTCCCTGCAGCGGCCGCACCAGGAAGAGGCCCTGCCAAGCGGCTCCTTTCCTCCCCCGCCCGCCGCTGCTGTCGAGGCTCCTGGACGCAGGTGCTCTGGCATTTCCACCTCTTGGCCAATTTTAGCTTTTATTCTGACTGGTTTTCTCAGAGTTCCCTTTTGATTTGCTGGCTTAGTTTTCTTAAGTGTCCCTGTGTCGGTTGTTAATGGCTCACAGTCACTCAGGCAGCAGGGGGCGGCCTCCTGTTGAGTCTTTATCTGCATCTGAGGCCCGCGTCTGCTCGTGTCTGGGGATCTCTGCTATGGAGACCTTCTCGTGTGACTCTTAGGCTGAGTGGGCCTAGGGCTGTAACGGGCTCTAGGGGTCAGAGTGCACAGTGGTGTCAAGTCCAGATGGATGGAATCTAGATTTGTCAGAATTATTTCTGTATTTGCGCACGAATGCTATCAACTCTGCCAGATGTAACCTTGCTGCTACCCTTTAGGACTCCTGCCTCATCGCTTGTCTTGCTGCTGCTGCTGCTGCTGCTGCTGCTAAGCCGCTTCAGTCGTGTCTGACTCTGTGCGAACCCATAGACGGCAGCCCACAAGGCTCCTCTGTCCCTGGGATTCTCCAGGCAAGAACACAGGAGTGGGTTGCCATTTCCTTCTTCAATGCATGAAAGTGAAAAGTGAAAGTGAAGTCGCTCAGTCATGTTCGACTCTTATCGACCCCATGGACTGCAGCCCACCAGGCTCCTCCGTCCATGGGATTTTCCAGGCAAGAGTAGTGGAGTGGGTTGCCATTGGCTTCTCCTGTCTTACCCTATAATAGTATAAATAAAATATGTCTTCATTAACATTTCAGAGAGAAAAAACCTTTTCTTTCTTAAAAAACACATAAGGATAATTTTATGATCCTGAAATAACCCCTGTTATAAAGTTTCCCTTACTTTGGCTCTGTTAGCCTGCCCTTTAAAATGCGGTGTCTCAACTTTAAATAGTGTCACAATTCACGCTTTTGAGTTGCAAGTAATTTTTCCGTATATTAAAGAAGTCACTAGAACTGAAGTCGTCAGAAGGAAACAGACTCTCTGTCAAATTATTATGCGTGAACCGATAAGCATGGCTAGATATATCTGTGCAGTTTGTCCAAAGAATATTTTTGTATAAACTGAAGGACAACATTGGAGTCTCTTTCAAATTTTTTTTTTGAGGAGGGGTGCTAATTCAAAAGTTACCAAAACTATTAATGCATTATAAATTTAAAAAAAGCCTTTCTCTTGTCATCCTGGGAGTTTGCCACGCTGGATGGTTTTCCTTCCCAGAGAAGACCCTAGCTGGCCATCTCGCCTGGCGGCCAGCGGAGGGGGCAGTGGTGTGTGTGGCCCTAGTACCCGACCAGACACCTCAAAGCTCTGCTTCTTCCGAAGCCGGGAGCACTGTGCTGGGCAGGGAACGGTGGGGAGCACTCGGGTGGGGCAGGAAGGGTGGGGAGCACTCAGGTGAGGCAAGAAGGGTGGGGGGCACTCGGGTGGGGCGCACTCGGGTGGGGCAGGAACGGTGGGGGCACTCGGGTCGGGCAGGAACTCGGGTGTGCCCCTCACTGCGCTCCGGCAGGTCCTGCTGCTGAGCTTCAGGGCGCTCGCCGAGGTGCCTGAGGCCTGCCGTTCCGCGAGGCCTGGGCCCCTTGTGGCCGCGGTAGCTCCAAGCACTTGGCGTTTCTAAGCCCTTTTCCCGTCTGTAATGTAAACTCTGTGAAGCTCCGGCTTCTTTAAAGCGTGTCCCCTGCACCAAGGCAGCTCCCACAATGAAACCTTTGTTCCCGGCCGCGTTGCACATTCCTATCTGTGTGTCCACACTCGTGCTGTCTAATGTTTGTCTGGTCTGGAATGAGCGTTCATCTTTAATTACTGGATAAACATTTTAAACAGGTGTGGAAGGACTGCGCCCAGCCCAGCCCAGTGCGGTGTTTATGTCCTGGCGGCCGGGCAGACCGACCTCTCGGCCGGGGCTGGAGGTGCGGGCGGAGGGGCGGAGGGCAGAGAAACGCCCGGGCCCCACGTGAGTCGGGGCTTCGCAGTTAGAAATTATGCTCCACCAGAACACCCCTTCCGCAGTCTGCGCGCGGGAGCGGCCTGGGGACGGCGTCTCCTGAGCAGTGTGCTGCTCCGGGTGGGGGCGCTGCCGCGAGGGGCTGTGTGCACCGCGTCTTCCTCCTTCCTGGGGACTGCGCAGCCCCGGCTGCCTTCCGCAGGGCCGTGGTGTGAGCAGATATAAAGCAGCCTTTTTCTCGCTGCCTCTGGGACAATGAGGCCTCTGTTCACAGGAGCCCGGCTGCGCAGACGGCCTTGTGGGCCACGGGGCTGCTGGAGCCCAGGTTCAAAGCCGTCGGCCTCCGAGTGCTCTTAATTCAGCATTATTTCTGCTGCTCTAACCTTTTTTTTCCTTTCTGCATAAACCTTCTGAGGCCTCCTTGTTTGGTTGGGAACCCAGCAGTGACTTTTTCTAATTAGATTAAAGTTAATCAAATGAAGACTTGGATATTTTTAACCGTCATTTAATCTCCTTCTCCTCCTCTTCCCCATGGATTTTATCACCTTAGCTCAGTTTGTTGTAAAGTCTCCCCTCACTTCTGCCTAGCTTCAGGTTTTCGAGTTTGGGAAAGCAGAGGCCAGCAGGCATTTCCAAGCATCTCATTTGTGCTGGAAGGAAACACGCAGCTGGTGCCTGAGCCGCTTCTGACCAGATGGCTCTGCTGCCCCTCCGTCCACTACTGCCAGCTGGGGACCTGGGAGAGGAGGCGAGCAGCAGAGGGTTTCTGTAGTTAAGGGTGGAACAGGGAAGGACGGCCACAAAGAAACCTGGAGAACACTGATGTCTGAGGAGGGGACTGATGAGATTAGGGTGAGGTTAGATTTAAGACAGTAAAGCAGAAGAGGGAACCTGTGAGCATGCTTGATGTGGCTTCTCTACTCCAGCGATGAGAGTGTAAGCGTCCCTTCTTGTTGAGTCCAGATTTATGCCCAGGATGATACGCTTTGGGAGGAGGCAGAGGGGGAGGGGAGGCAGAGGGGGAGGGGAGGCANAGGCAGAGGGGGAGGGGAGGCAGGAGGGAGAAGGCAGTGGGGGAGGGGAGGGGAGGCAGCGGGGGAGGCGCGGCAGTCGGTGGGGAGGGCAATAGAGTTGGGGGCAGCAACGCTGCCCTTGCCACTTGGCTGGACTTTGACAAGCATCCTTTCTACTCGATGGACGAGGAGTCAGGTTTCGAGTTTGGAGCTGAAGGCCGTGGGGCGGTGCGCGGAGGGCCTGGTTCTGATTTTTAAGTGGTGCCAAGAAGGTCAGGGTTCACATTTTTCCCATTTTATCCTGAGTTCATCACCAGCAGGTCTGTCTTTGCACATGTAGTAAATACTCCCGGGCGGATGAGACCAGGACGGGGTTCCCACCCCCGGCCCGGCGCCGACACCCCCGGTGTGAGAAGAGTCCATGTCGCTGGAGGTGAAGCCATTGCTTCATCGTTCTCACCAGCTCTCTGATAATCACATGTTCTTATTTACAGTAGAAATAGATAACTTACTTCTGATCTGAGTGAAGGGCTGGTTTACTCACTCCTTTTTCCTTGGTCATGGTCACTTAAATTTATGCTTCTGTTTTTTAAAACGCTGTTAGGACCTGCATTACTTAAAGATACACACTCTTGAAATCCTCTTTTTTCCTAATCCAGAAGTTAATTATACTTCCTAAGGCCTTGGTTTGAAAGATTAGTCAAAGTGCTGTTCCTGAGTTAAAACCCATAAGTAATAAAGGTTCTCTAAATAACTCTCTAATATCTATATATTTTATCTTCTTAGAATTGTTTTTGAACCAATAATAAAAGTAGGGAACATATTTCTTATTTTTGTAAAAAGTGACTTAAATTTCTTTTTTGTAAGTAAAATGTTCTGACCTCCCTCTCTTCTTAGACAGTTTAATCTTATCAATCAAAAATGACCACTTTCTTCCTGTTGGTTTATTGGCTGATTTGTTTGAAATTGGTCAATGTCTTTTTAAGGCTATACACTAGAAAAAATTTTTTTTCTATTTTGTCATAACTGTAAAAGTTGATTCGTGATGTTGGTACAAGACACAGATGTGAAGGGAGGGATGTGTATGTGATATGTTTGCATTTTATTGGTGAGTGTGCATTGTACAATACCAAATAATGCCAGTAATACCAGAGGTAAAGGGATTTATAGACCAGCAGACTTCTGCACTGTTGAGACATAGGTACTGAGCAGCTGAAGCAAACGTGAGCATGTCTAAATCTCCAAGAGTGATTTTAATTTATAAGAGTTTTTTAAAAAGCTTTAAGTAGGTGTCAGAATCTTTAAATCACCAATAATAAAATAGCCCATGCTCATGCTACGTAAAAGTTAAAAAAAAANTCATGCTACGTAAAAGAAAAAAAAAAAAAAAAAAAAGCTACCCAGATACTTCATGTAAA
Source organism: Redunca redunca (assembly GCA_006410935.1). Taxonomy (NCBI): domain Eukaryota; kingdom Metazoa; phylum Chordata; class Mammalia; order Artiodactyla; family Bovidae; genus Redunca; species Redunca redunca. The sequence continues at coordinate 161,843 of SJYQ01001810.1, read as the reverse complement.
TCTAGAGGTGCTGAATAAAATCACCAGGAGGCTTCCCCTCCCTCCCCTGTTTACCCTGGAAAACACTCACACACACACACACACACACTCACAAACACACTCACACACTGTCACACACACACACAGACTCACAAACACACTCACACACACTGTCACACACCCACACACAGACACTCACACACTTTCCTGTGAGGGGCTGCTGTGTGCACACATTACGTAACGCGTCAGGGTTTGCAGCCAAGCGTCTGTGGGCACTGTTTCCAGTCCACTTGCCCTGCTCACAAAAACGTTCTAAAACAAACAGGAAAAATACACTCTCTAAGGTAAAGCCCTAAAACACCTTCTCTTTGACTCGCTAGCGGCTTTCCTATGGCAAGGCTTCCTCTGTGTGTTCAGAGGGCCCAGCGGTTGCGCGTGTGAGCCCTGCTCCGGTGCATGGATGATCCTCCCGCCCCGGCCCCCACCGGCGGCTCGGCCCCCACATCGCAGCGTGGGCGACAGAGCCACTGAGGCAGCAGAGGACAGGCAGCTGCTTTCTAATTCAATGTCTAAAGCCACATTCCCTGAGAAACTTCTTCTCCTGTTCCGCACAGTGAAAATGCAAGCATTGTTCCTTACATGTTCTAAAGTGGAATGCCGTACGTAGTTTAGCTTTTGAGCGGTCACTGCGTCTAATAAATGATCTATGACTTCAGTATTTGATTTCTTTAGTTTAGGGATGCTCACTCGGGGTTTGGTGTAAGTTGACGCGGGTTTTATGTTTGGAAGAGAGAATGCTGCTTGGAAAGATTGGTCTTAACAAGGTCACAGTTGTTGTGCGCATAGAAGTTTCCTCATTAGCTTTTCACACATGCCATCAGTTTAGACTAAAGAAGAATATCTCAATAGTACCAAATAATGAATCCACAGCTTTTTTTTATTTAACCAAGGAAAATGTTACATGAATAAGGCATTAGATGTTTTCCATGAGGCTTGCTGGGCACAGCTGGGCAAGCGTCCTCGGCGGAGACAGACTGCCGTGAGCTTTGCCAAGCTGCGGGAGCGCGTAAGTCGTAGACTCCTCCTAGGAGCGGCTTCAATGCTGTCGACCTTGTTCTGGGTAAGGCAGAGGACTTTTCCGAGGTGCACGCTTGGAGCACTCGGCCGGCTCTGCTCCCCAGCTGGCTGCGCCGTGGGCCGCACCTGACGCAGCCTGGGCTCGGGGACTGGCTCGCCAGCGCTGCTCCCTGGCCGCCCAGTGCCGCGCCAGCAGGAGCCCTTGTCTCCCTGTCCTTTCCGTTCTCTCCTGTCCAAGGCCTGTTTATGTGAAGGAAGAACCACTATTTCTGTTTGAAATATTAAACAAAATAATTTTATTCCTCTTTCAATCCTGCTGGATCACCCACAGCCTCTAAAATGAATGAACTTAGCTCATCAAAGCACCGTTCCTATTGGTCTGGTTTGTGGAGAATGAGGGACTCTGGTGCAGAAAGTGTCTGTCCCTTCATCATCGTCTCCCTTCCTGTTCGAGTCATTTTCTGTAAATCCTCCTCACATAGTCCAGGGTTTAAAGTAACTCAGACGTGGAAGCTGGGGGAGTGGCTGATGGACATGTCCTCCCTGAGCCTTTCTCACTGTTTTAAGGTTTGTACAATGTCTCTGTGCTTAAACACAGTCCATTACAGCTGCCTTTCAGTTGGAATTTTAGCAAAATTAAACGTCAGTCTAGTGGCAGGAAGTGTTTTGACTCTGTCATCTGGATGAACCTTCTCAGAAGAAAAGCTGGGGAGGACTGGGCATGTGTGTGAGCACCTGGACCCTCTGCGGTGGGAAGGGAGTGCGTTTGCTAGGACGGGGCTGCAACAGCTTTCCCGTGGCCTTGGGTGCCTCCTGGTCTTTCACTTTTCGAGCAGAGAGATTACAGAGATGACCTTCAGCCACGGACGTTTCTGCTCTGTGCCCTGAAATCAGAGGCTGTGGATCAGCCGGGCAGCGCTGGCGTCCAGCCCTGGAGGCTGCCCTTCTCACGGGGCAGACTCCGCTGATCCCCTGGAAGGCAGCACCAAGATGCTTGCCCCGCTGGCTCTGGAGAAACTAGACCCCTGGTGGCCACCCCCATATCACTGCCCGGGCAGCGATCAGAGCCTGCTGGCACCTGCCTTTTGGGACTAGCCACCCTTTCAGCTCCAGGGCTTCCGGTGACCCAGGCCGACTCGTTGGCCAGCAGAGAGGGACAGACAGAGCGATGCTCTTGGTGACTGAGGTCAAGGGGTTAGTATCATTTAGCTGGCAGTTTTAAGCATTTCTTGGAAACTGCTTCAGGAGTTTGGTCTCTGCTCCGGTTTGCTTTTCCGTATGCTTTGGTCTAAAGGGGAAACTTGAAAGCTACAGCTTCGCGTTTGAAAGGCTGCTGTTCAGTGGAGGAGATAGAAATCAGCCATGTTGTTCCAAAGATCAAAACAGCATTTTATAAGAAAGTCTGACTTCACTGTTTACGCGAGTTGGGAACAGTGGCAACGCTAGCTCAGGTGTGGGGCAGACAGCCGCCCGGGGCTCACCTCCAGCTCTGCGAGCCCCGGGTCCCCGTGCTCCTGCTCGCCTCGCAGACTCTGTTGTCTTCCGTGCGTCCGGCCCCTTCGCGGACGCTGGGCTCACACACACGCTCCCCTTGGAATGCATGTTGTCAGCCCAGAGCTTGGGAGCTGCCGGCCCAACCCTGTCCTTCGCGGCCTGAGAGTCCCTCCATCCTGTGGGCGTCGTGCCTGCCAAGGTGACTCGCCAAGCTTTTCTCTATGGACCTGGCCCAAAAGCAGCCCCGTAGCAGACCCTTACACAGCTCCACAGCACGCTCACTGGAAGGCAGAGCTTGTTTCTGTGAATTACACTCTTGAGCGGGCAGGCCTGATGTCTCCTGCCGCGCGGTGGGCTCTGGCTGAGATGCTGCCCGCTGGCCGGCAGCTGGTGGAGCAGAGGCAGAGGCGCCAGATGAGAAGCGCGGGGAGCCCAGGCCGAGGCTGCGGTGCAGCAGGGCTGCTCGGGCCCTCACCTCCTTCCCAGCAGCGTCTGCTCATGTGCGAGTCAGCAAGCTGGGGGACTTGACATGCTGAAGCTTCTAAACAAAGTAGGGTTTTACCTTCTGAACTAAGTTCCTAAAATCCAGAACCTGTGGGCCACACCCCGTTTCACGTGTGACAACTTGTGATCTTAAACTCTTTGCATCTGCTTTGGGGGTGCTGTCCATACATTAGTGAAAATATCCGCTCCTCGGATTTGAGTCCGGCTCACCGTGTGCGGCTCACACACAGGACGCTCACGCTTTGCGGCGAGTACATCCGTGGGGTTTGTAACTGCAGCAGCCCTGTGACCGCCACACCTTCGGGATTTAGAATAACCTGCATCCCAGGTGGCTCGAATGGTAAAGAACCTGCCTGCAATGCTGGAGACCCAGGTTTGATCCCTGGGTAGGGAAGATCCCCTGGAGGAGGGCATGGTAGCCCGCTCCAGTGTTCTTGCCTGGAGAATCCCATGGACAGAGGAGCCTGGTGGGCACAGTCTATGGGGTCGCACAGAGTCAGACACGACTGAGCAACTAACACTTTCACACCCCAGAAGGCCCCCCATTCCTCTGTAGTCAGTTGCCTCCTCTCCTCTCCTTTCTGGCCCCTCGGAATCAGTGACTTTTCTGCCCCAAAGTTTCCCCTTTTACAGAAAAACATGTGAATGTAATTCCTAGCCTTTGGAGCCTGGCTGCTTTCACTTCTCATTTGCACTTGAGAGTCAGCCCTGTCGTTGCCCATATCTTCTTTATCGTTGAGCAGTAGCCCATTATATGGATCGACTGGTTTTCAACTGAAAAAAAGGCACAGAACTCCATTGTAAGTTCACTCTGCGGTGACACTGTGTGGCTGATTTCAGCGGAGGAAGCTTGCTTACAGTCTTGTGTTGGTTTCTGCTGTGCGACAGTGCGAATCATCTATTGATATAAATACACATGCGTGTAAACCACATACATGTCGGTATATACACGAACCCCTCCCCCATCCCACGCCCCTAGGCCCTCGCAGCGAGCCGGGCTGAGCTCCGTCCGCGCCCTGCACAGCAGGCCCCCGGTGGCGTGTCACGCAGCGCCACGCGCGCGCCACGCGGCGCCACGCGCGCGCCAGTGCTCCCTTCGCCCGTGTTTGAACTCAGTATCAGTCATGTGTCTTCCCAGGAGTTTAATATAGATATAATTAAAGTCAGGTCAGTGGTTTATTTTGAATTTCTCTCTTCCTTCCCCCCTCCTCATCGATTCTCCTATTTATTGAAAAATAGTCAACTTACAATGTTGTGCTTCAGGTTTGTAGCAAACCGATTCAGTTACACATTTATACACACATATGTATCTAACATTTCCTTTTTGGATTCTTTTCCATCGTAGGTTATTACAATGTATTATCTCTTCCTTTTTCAAACACATTATCACGTAGGTGTCTTCTGGCGTTTCTAGCTGCTCTTTGTTTGGTTAGTCTCGGCCTCACTAGATGTGAGGTCTGGAAGGCCAGTGGGGAGCAGGAAGTCGGTGCACGTCCGTCTGTTGTGTAGGATTCTAGCCCAGTCATTACCCAGGATTCCCAGTTTGTAAAGTCTGGACTTAGCACTATTCTCTTAGAATGCGGATGGCTGTGTTTGAAGGCATTTACTAAGCGTGTCACGATGCTCCCGTGGATGCGGCCAGCTGTCATGGCGCTGCCCCATGGGTGCAGTTAGGTGTGTGACTCACGGTTCACACGTGACTGTCACGAGGGCTGAGACGCCATCTCCACAGCCCCGACTGTGAGCAGAGAAGCTCGGGTCCGGGCGGGCCTGCGGGGCCCCAGACACTCCAGCCCGTGGTCTCTGGGCACATTGATCAGCAGCAAGGGCTTGGGCGCTGTTCTTCCGACTTAGAAACCGAAACCAAAAGTCAGGGACAAGGGACGGAGGTTGGAGCCCACCTCCAGCTGGAGCGGGGGCTTGCTAATCAGCCACGCTCATCTCACTCTCGGCGGACGTTAGGCCTAGGATGTTTATGCCAAACGGAGGTGTTTTTCCCCCTAATTGAAGTTTTTCATCCAGTATACTGCAGTTTAGCCTAGTTTGACCTGCTGCCTGGAGAAGTGTTTGTTCGAGTCTCTCGCACGAGACATCTCAGAGGCCACTTTGTCAGCGGCCTTCTCGTGAGCAGGGCCACTTGGGGAGCGTGCTCCCGGGGGCAGAGCAGAGGCGGCGCAGGCTCGCAGGGGCTTTTGCGCCTGGGGAGGCCTCGCTGCCTGCCGCTCGCCTCCTGTCTGGGCAGTGCTGTGCTTGGTTGGTTGTCACAGAAAAATCACAGACAATACGCTAGTCGGGTCGTGGCTGAATCTCCAGTTTGGGCACCGAGAGTCAACAGTAGGACAGGGAGTGTCCCCGGAGCCGAGACACCAGCCCCAGGGCCTCCGCTTCCTCTGAGTCCCCTGGGGGGCGGGGGCAGAATGACGGGGGCCGGAGATGCCACTGACGATTCTCCTTTAATGGAGCCTGCCAACACTCGTGGGTGACCTAAAACCATTAAAATCCTCTTTTAAAGCTAAATCTATCTCAGCCTCCCATGCAGACAGGGAGGGAGAAGAGTAAAATTTCCATCTTTGTTGAATTCTCCCAAGATCAGTCAACAATCCTTAATATTCCTGATGCCAGGGAGGTCCACAAAAATGGTAAAGCCACCTCTGTGAGCTGGCCGGAGAGGATTCCCCTGTGAAAGCCCAGAGAGGCTCCTCTGTAAACCGGCCAGTGAGAGTCCTCCTGTGAAAGCTCAGAAAGCATTCGCTCTGGCCGTCGGAAATAAGTGTCTGAATTTATTCTCTCTTTGTGACGTTTCTTTGCCTGTGTTTATCCCTTTTCGAATGATATGCATCGCACTCCTCAGTGAAAAGTAACTGGAATAAGTAAAACCTGAACCAAACTGCAGTGTGAAGCAGTAGCGAAAAAAGAGAGAAAGAAAGAAATGGAAGTCTGGTGACAAGCAAAGCATTGTTACTGGAAGTTTCTGGAAAAAAGCCGCTCTCCCGCTGCTGGCCCCGTTAGGAAGCTTGGCCGCTGGTACAAAGCCACACAGCTGCGCACAATATAAACGAAGGTTAACAGCATATTCGGTGCGTTTATAACCTCCCTGGGGCATTTTAACAGTAAAAATAGTGATTGTTAACCCAGCCCATCTGAACTTAAATATGAGCTTACTTTGCAAGAAATGAGGGGTAACGTGTAAGCAGTTTTCTCCAGGTTTCACTCGTTTGAAGATTTCACGTTATGGATCCTTTTTGTCTGATTTCACGTTAATATGTTTTATCCGACATGCTGACTCATTTGGACTCTCAGCCTGGTGGCTTTGCTCCTACGTAGGGAGTGTAGGTCTTCGTGAACGTGATACACCCGGCGTTCTGACGGACGAGACACGCATCCATGCGTGTGACGCAGGCTGGGCTGCACGCGGTGGAGCGCATCCTGCAGGCGTCCCGGCGGGTTTTCTAGGGTGCTCACTGTGGCGTCCTTTGCTTACAGTCACAGGAATGCAGTTTCCAGCAGCCACGACCTCTAGACTGCCAGAATGTTCCTAACCTAGTTCACACACGAAGCCAAACCTGCGCACGGAGCACGGCCGGCCCTGCTGTGCAAAACACACCACAGATGCGCTTCGTTGTGCTCCCTCGGCCTCGGCGTCTGCGCTGCGCTGCGGGCTCCCAGCGGACGGGCCGCCTGCGGGCTCCGTCACGAGAGGCCGCTCCCGGCTCAGGGACGCCGGGGAGCACTTGCCAAATGAGGCCTGCGTGCGTGGGTGCTCGGGCGCTCGGGCGTGTCTGACTCTCTGTGACCCTATGGGCTCCTCCATCCATGGGATTCTCTGGGAAGGAATACTGGACTGGGTTGCAGTGCCCTCCTCCAAGGGACCTACCTGACGCAGGGATGGACCCACGTCTCTTCCTGTGACCCTAAGCCAAGCATCAGCTGGAGCCAGACAGCAGTGTCCGCAGTGTGAGGCGCCGAGATTGTGGCTGGACACTCCCCTGCTCAGGCCCAGCGTGAGCTCCCCCAGGCCTACAGCCCCCCGTGTCCACACAGGGTCCCCCTGTGTCCACAGGCCTCATCTGACTCCAGGAAGCGGCGCTGCTGACCAGTCGGCATCTCCCGAGAGGGGAGGGCGGCGCGGCCCACCGCCAGTGAGTGTCCTGCTGTGGTTCCCTGCTTCCACCTGAGGCCGGTCCTCCTGCTCCGCAGCTCCGCAGCAGAGTCTGGTTTCGCAGCAGCCGCCGCACTGTGTCTGCAGAGGACGGTCTGCCCAGGGGCGCAGGGCTGCGGCGGCTGCACGTGGTCGCTCCCTCGGGAGGCGCACCGTCCGTGTCCCAGGCGGCCTTCAGCTCTTCCCTTCCTTAGACTCTGAAAGGAGTTAGAGACTCGTGAATGGTCTGTATTGGCTTTGCTCTGTCTCTTCATCACTTTGAGGAATTGCTGTCCTTCAGCTCAAGATAGACTCGGGGCATGAGTGGCCCCTTCCCTGCACCCTGCCGCGGGGAAGCGCTGGGCCCCGGGCGGAGGCATCGCCCTTCCTCGCTCTCGGTCCGCTCCTCGAGGCTGCCCGGGACGGAGGCCCGTCGGGAGTGACAGCCTTCTGCCCCGCCGGAGTCCGCCGGGCCGCAGATGTCTCCCTCAGGCGGCTGCCAGCATCGGCCCTCCTGGGTGGAGCCCAGGGGTGGCGGGGGGTGCTGGTCCTTGCAGCTGCAGACCCTGGAAGGCGGACACTGCCGACTGCGACTCCGGGGCTCGGGAGGTGCTTCGGTCCGGCCTGGCCTGGGGTGGAGTCTGGCATGTGCGGCGGCCGGGGGGACGGCCCTGACACCACAGTGCAGGCAGCGATGCAGACGCTGTGTGGACGCGGGCACTAGTAGGCCCCGCGGGCGCAGGCCGCGGCCAAGGGTGGGGGGGTGGCGCAGCTAACCCGGCCGGGCAGTTATGCATGCGGCTCTCACATTCAGCACCTGTGTGCACTAGCGTCAGGAGATGCTGGGTTGTCCCTGTGGCCCCCGACAGCTGACACGCGTCCCCACTGGCCGCACTCCGAGTCACGGGCTCGCCCCGAGGTAGCTGGGTGCCCGCGGTTTACCCCGCAGCCGCAGTGGGTGTGCCTTGTGCAGCCCTTCAGATCCCCAGCAGCGGGGGGGCTCTCGTGGGCGGTTTTGGAGTCAAGAGGTGCACACAGGAACACACAGTGTGGACAGGCGTCTGTCTGCAACAAGAAATGCCACGGCCACGAGAAGCCCCGCTCGCCGCAGCCCCGCTCGCCGCAGCCCCGCTCGCCGCAGCCCCGCTCGCCGCAGCCCCGCTCGCCGCAGCCCCGCTCGCCGCAGCCCCGCTCGCCGCAGCTAGAGGAAGCCTGCAGTGGCAGCGAAGACCCCACACCACACAAGAAAGACATCCGGCCCCACAGGGTCGCCCTGATGACCCCAGCGACCCCAGTGACGGGCGCGCGGCCGCGCCTGCCCCAGGGAGGGGCGCTCTGGGGTGCCGCCCCACACGTGGGGTGCCCATACCTCCAGGGCTCAGGCCCTCCTCTGGACGGGACCCCCGCCACCTCTGCCCAACCCCGGTCTCTTCCTTATCCTCTTTCTCTGTAAGCAGGTCTTCCTCTCAGCGGGGAGGTGAGGAGCTTGAGGACTGGACGTTTGTCCCCAGAACACGGGACTGACGGTTTTAGCCGGGGTGGTCCTGGAGCAGACGCTGAAGCCATGGCTGTGGCTGGACCTTCTCTTTCTTGGAGCCTCAGCGGTGCTTCCTCGCCCCTTCCCCCTCGTGGGTCCTCACGTCTTCCCTGCCACAGGGCGCGGAGATCTCTGATCGATCAATAGGTGAACAGCAGGGTGTTGTCTCTGTCCCTCAGGGATGAGCAAAGCAAGTGGAAGATTCTCACACCCGTGAGCTGGGGCCCGCAGAGCGTCGGCCTCCCTCCAGTGAAAACAAAGGGGGTGTCAGGCCAGCACAGGGCCACTTCTTTCTCACCTCCCTTTCTTCCTTTTCGCCGATTGTCTCTGGTTTTAAAAAGCCACCCTTAGCAAGAAAGTATGATCGGGGAAGAGTATGAGTAATTGGTCTGGGATGGCGAAGAGTCTCTTCTCCAGTCAGTGCAGACAGAAAACACAGGTGTCACTTCAGGACCCGGGAAGAGAGGTTTGTGCAGATGCCCTGGGTCCAGGACATGGAGCCGTGGCCCCAGCGAGGACAGCCCCCGGGGTTCGGGGGTAACTGCCCAGCAGGGCCCACCTCGACCCCCGCCCCACAGTCCCGGGCCCTGGGTCCAGTCCGTCCCGCCCAGCGGCACCCCGGCTTCAGCTCCAGTGGTGCACCCCACCCAGGGCGTCAACCACAGACGTCCCCAGACATTGCTCCAGCCCCCTGGGAGAGAAGCCCCTCGGCCTCGTCTCAGGAACCATTGTTGTTGAAGGACGGATGGTGCTGGAGGGGAGAACGACATGAGGCAGTGTCTTCTGGTTTTTCCAACAAAAAAGCTCAATTTCAAAAACTGCAATCCCAGTTTGGTGTGTGGTCTCTTTGCCCTTGGACAGCAAGGAGACCAAACCAGTCCATCCTAAAGGAAATAAACCCTGAATATTCACTGGAAGGACTAATGTTGAAGCTGAAGCTCCAATACTTTGGCCACCTGATGAGAAGAACTGACTTATTGGAAAAGACCCTGGTACTTGGAAAGATTGAAGGCAGGATGAGAAGGGGACGACAGAGGATGAGATGGTCGGATGGCATCACCGACTCGATGGGCACGAGTTTGAGCAGCTCCAGGACGTGGTGAAGGACGGGGAGGCCTGGCGTGCCGCAGTCCATGGGGTCGCAGAGTCGGACACAGGGGGCCTTGGCCCCCTGCACAGATGAGGGTCCCCTTTCCCACTTGCCCATGTCCTGTAGAAATTAGTACTCAAAGTATGACTTTTTGGTACATTTTCCTATTTGATAGAATGGAATTGTTTCTGCTACCAACGTTTACCTGGGTGTGAATTTTTACAACTGGGATATTAATCCTTTAAAAAGAGACTTTTTAGTGGAAATGCTGACACAGCCTCAGCGCCCCACCTCCCGTGGCATCACGGCGTTACTCCACTCTGGACCGTGCCTGCGCCCCGAGAACAGGGGTAGCGTTGTCTGCCTTGGAAGGGGGCTGGGACCAGGGTGGGGGGCGGGCTTTGGCACTGATAGCAGAGCCGGGGAAATAAAACCCAAACTACACTGTGCGTGCACGAGCCGCCGTTCAGCGCAGGCATTGTCCGCAGCTGACACACTGGTCTGCTCTACGCAGGATTTGCGTGTTTTGCCGCCCGTGGTAAATCAAACCGATGGCACTGGCTCTGGTTGCCTCTCCCAGCCTCTCCTCTCTGGGTGTGAACTGCTGGAATGAGGGCCCAGGGAGGGGTGTTCTCTTTGGTAAATGCGTTGCCTCCCACCCCCCAGCTCCGACACCGCCGCTGTGGACAGCTTTCCCAGCCCCTCGCACAGGGCCAGCTGCGCTTGCACACACGCCCGCAGTTGTCTCCTGCACGACCTTCTACCGACCGAGCAGCCCTTTGGACTCGGCCTGGAAGTGCCGCGCGTCTCGGGCACTTGCTGTTCAGAAGCTGGCTGTGTGCACGGAGGTCAGCTCAGACTTGCTCAGGCGGGGGCTGCACACAGGCGTGGCGGTGGCCTGCCGCTTTTTTCTGGTCTGAAAGCGTTCATTTCTGCAAATAAAAGGCACTCAGAGTAAGAGGCGGAAGAGCGGCTGAGGTTGGGAGAGGCTGGCGTTACAGAGATGACGGTCTGGCCACCTTGGACTGGCCATCGAGGTCTGTGGGCAGCTCTCCAGTCCAACTGCTCTTGTGTTTCGTGATGGTCTTTTGAGCATGTTTGGTGGGGACGCCGGGTAGGGGAGGCCCCTGGGGGTTAGTGCTGGGGAACCCTCCCTTACTGGCTTGCTGGATCACCTTCCTTGTTCTGCGCCTGTGTCCTGGCATTCGGTGTGGGGTCTGCCCACAGTTGTGTGTTTGCAAACAGTTGCGCTCGCACAGGCAAGGAGCAAATTCCTGCCCTGAAGCTCCTAACCTTAGTAAAGTCTGTTGTTTCCAGTAAACCCTTCACCATGAGCATAATATTACGTTATTGTTCACCAAATGCACTTAAATATTTAAATGACATCAGCAAACACCTAAAGCTTATTTCCTTTTGCAATAAAATAAATGTATATATATATTCTCAGTCTTACAAGTCTCCACGTTAATAATAATTTAAAGACAGTCTTAATTACAGCTAAACCCTCAGCCCTCTACTCTTGTTGGGAACACACATGTTTTCTGAACATCTTAGCTCAGTGTCTTGGGTTCCATTCTTCTCTCCTCTCTCAATCTGATGTGTAGAAAAGAGCTTCATCTGAAGGGTCATCTCCTCCCACAGCCCCTCCGGGAAATCTCTGAGCCCTCAGCCTCGTACAGCTGCCCCACCGAGCGTCTGCTGTTGTTTATAGTCTGTTACCCCTGAGGCTGCTTCCCGTGTAATAAAGTACTAAAACTCTGCTCGAGTAGGATCAACTTGGGTGTTCTGCGGTTTGCATGCTGCTTGTCCTGCCCGACTCCCACAGCAGAGCCGGGAATTGGAGCGGCGAAAGGAGAGACGTGGGGGGCTGCCAGCTGAGAGACCCCCGTCCCCGGACACAGGCTGGGCTGGGGGCGGCGTTCCTGAAGGGTGGGCGGGGACCAGGGAGAGCTGGTCTTAGGAAGCAGCCACAGGTCTGGATCCAATAATCCCTCGCCGACTGCGTCTGGAATAGATCTCGGGGTGAATGGAGTGAACTCTTACCCTGCTCTGTGCTCTGCACTTATTAGCCTCCGAGCCCCTGCTTTGACCCTGTTCCCTTTCTAAATTAATGCATCTCCAATTCCCTAATCTAGACATTTTTTTAAATCTCATGTTTCTTTGTTTCCACCCAATTTGAGGAAATAGCTGAGGAGTTTTCAACTGTTTACCCAGAGGCAAAATTAACAGGTGCATTCGGGTGACTGGGGGCCTCACCCACCACGCCAGGCCGGTCCGGGTGCAGTTCCGAGAAACAGGCTGGTATCGTCAGTTAATTGAAAACCGACAGGGCGACGGCGTAGCCCAGAATCTGGGTGAGGCTTTGCCACGTTCTATGCAGGGGCCTCCACACCCGTGTCTACGGGACGGACTTTCTCAGGAGAGAGCTTGAAAGCAGCCGAGGTGGGACCAGAAGGGGTTGCCTCCCTGCCCCAGCCCAGGGTGCGTCTCGCTTGGGGGCAGCCTGGCGCAGGGAGAGGCTGCGGGGCGCTCTGGTCTGCTGCCCGGTGGCACCTCTGTCTGGAGCAGCAGGTCTGGGAGCCCGCGTGTATGAACAGGGAGCGTTGGGAAGAAGTGGGGTGTGTCTGGTGTCCTCTGTGGGGACACAAGGGCCGTTTACAGGGAAGCACGTGGGATTTCCCATACACACGTCTTCAGGCACAAAAGCTCTACAAGGCCTTATTGTGAAGAACAAACTTCATAGCTTGCAGAGAGCACCCGCTTTTTCTGAGCTGTTCTGGTTCCATGAAAAGGGTTTTGAAGAGTACTTTGTTTGAGAGAAGGGATTGCAAAACTGTGTCATTGTGGTCCAGACAGCGTTGCTGTTCCAATTGCCAAAGGTGAAGAACATCTGTCTGAAGACCTTGAGAGGGACCTTTCTCGCCTGGGGACCTCCGAGGCTGGCCAAGGATAGCCTCGCAAATGAATCCACCGTCTCTCCTCCAGGCCTTTGCTGACACCGTTCGGCTGGGCACGTGCTGGCGGAAAAANGACCTCTGCAATTAGGCAAGCACCACATTAAAACAAATCGAGACTGTTCAGTTTCCCGGGGCGTGTAGCGTTCACACCGTACTGAGGTCTATCAAGCTTGCGTTAGCATTACGTCCAAAAAATGCCTTCGTTAAAACATACTTTATTGCTCAAACATGCTAACCGTCATCTGACAGTGTAGAGCTGCCACGGACCTTCTGTTTGTAAAAGACACAGTATCAGCAAGCTTTGGGAAAGACGGAGGACAAATAGAGAGAAGGGGGGTCTGCCTGCGAGTCCAAGAGAAATTGAGGCTGGTGGCGGCGTTGACACGTTACCTCCATCTCAGCCGAGAAATGCCCTGTGACGTGAAAACAGTTTGTCTGACGTTACTTTCAAATGTTTCTACTTTTCATCCGTAACCAAAGTCACGTTTCATACTCAGATGGAACATGAGAAAAATTCTGGGAAGGTGCGATGTAGACATGTTGAGGTTTCGCAGCATTTACTGAGCAGAATGACGTGGCCCAGAGCTATCTTCTGAGGCCCCCTTTCCATTTTGCCTAAAGAGGCCGCTTAATGTAATCGTCGTCAATTCATATGAAGAAATGTTACTTTAAGATCACAGATGCAGTTCTGTTATTAATTTCTTCTACTTACACAAAATTAGCCAAGAGAGAAGTCAGCCTACTTATAAAAAGAAGTGTGTGTTTGGATTTGTGCCAAAAGTTATTTTCAACTGTACCTTCGCGTAGTAATGCTGCTAAAGTTTGCTGCGTAGATACAGTTGGGCCAGCTTGTACATTCCTTATCTTTCCCAAAATTGCCAACCAAAATATTCTAAGCAACAACAACAACAACAACACTGCTGTAATCTCAGTTTCTTCTCTGCTCCCTTCCGGCGGGGAGGAGGTGGGGAGAAGGTGTGCTTTGTTGTATTTCTTGGTGCAAAGCTTTGAAAGATTTCTTCTGATAATGAAGATTACCTGTCAGTGATTTGGGGAAATTTCAAACTAAACAAACAACAACAACAGAAACATGCCAGGCATTTGTGAGTTTAAACTTCAAGGTAAATGCAAAAGTCCGGTGTGGTAAGAACTTTGTGTTGAATCCTGAAATAGACGCACCCCGTGCAAGGCCGTCGGCTGTGCCGTTAGGAGTCTGGGGGCCCCCCGTGGAGAGTTTGCGTCCCCACCAGCCCCCTGCCTCGGCCGCCCGGCCCCGCCTCCAGCTGTGGAAGAGCTCCTTCTGCGTGGAGTGGGCGGTGGGCCTTTGTGTGTCGCTACTTCCTTGTGTGTTGGCCACACATCACACTTGGAGAAACTTAGAGACGAACTTGCACGCAGACCGCGGGGCGCCCGCCCAGCCTGGTGGCTGTTGGGGGTCGCGTCACCTCCGCGGGGAGGGTGGAGCGGCGAGCCAGTCTGGACTGGGAGCTGTAACCGCCCCCACGCCCCATCCCGCCCGCGGCCCTGGGGCCCCCGTGGTCCCGGGCTCTCCAGCCTCACAGCTGGTGCTGGTTGCCGTGGTCTGAATGGATGTTGACTTGGGCGCTTTCCTTCCAGCCCCGGTCGGGAGACCCGGGAGGGTGGTGGCCGTCTCCTCCGCCCACGTGGCCGCGGCCTGCCCGGGGCGTGAAGGGGCCTGCCTGCCTGAGGCCGCACCCCGCCGCCCACCTGGGTGTGGGCAGGAGCTGCCACCCTGGCATGTGGCTCATCACCTGCACCTCCCCCGCCCCCCGGGCAGCACCGGCCACGCGGGACTGGGGCTCTGCTCACGACATGTCCGCAGGCCACCGGGGGACATGGGCCTGCCCCCGCCCCCAAGTCAGGATGTGTCTGCCTTCAAGTGACAGAAAATGTGAGTCAAACTGGCTGTAGCTATAAGGAAATCTGTGTGCCCAGAGATGTCCAGGGCCTGGTTGCCCCCTCTGCTGTCCCACCACAGCCCCCAGGCTGGTCCCTGGGGTGCGTCAGGCCGTATCACCTCCACCGAGGGCAAAGCAGTGATGCCCATTGTGTTCCCAGAGGCCGGCCCTGCCGTGGACCCTGGCGGTCTGCCGAGAGCACAGCTCTTGACTGCCCAGACACGGGCACCACAGACTGCGGCCACCACACAGTCTGTGCCAGACTTCGCTCAGCAAGCAAGGGAGGAGGCAGGAAATTGCACCACAGAAGCCTTCTTGGAGGAGGCAGCCTTTGCGCTGGGCTCTGAAGAGGAAGTTATGGACGAGATTTGAAGTAGAGGAACGGTCTGGACAGCAAGTCTGAAGGGCCTGGCGGTGGGAGCCCGACATGGTGACCGCAGAGGATGAGGGTGACAGGGTAACTGGGAGGGCGTGGGGTCACGGCCGTCCAGGACCTCAGGGTGTCCTGGCCGGACGTGGGCAGGCCTCTGAGCAGGCCCAGGGCGGGACAGGGAGGGCCACCTGAGAGGAAGCCCCCCGGAGGCGCAGGGGAGAAGCAGGCGTGTCCTGGGCCCCCGGCCGCCATGGCCCCTGAGCCGTGCCATCCTCACGCTGTGGCGGCAACACTGTGCCCAGAGAAGGGCCGTGCACGCAAAGCACGTGTCGTCCGTGCTCGTCCCCGTGCGGCCGCCAGCAGCTGCCCCTTCCCAATTTTCCTAAACATCTTAACTGAACAGTTTTACTTGTTTGAGGAGGCAAAAAAAAACAGTGACCCTTAAAGAAAAAAAAAATTCCCTCCATGGAAGCGACCCAGACATTGGTTTTGTGAAGTGGGGAGAGCCCAGCGTCCGGATGTGATTTAGACTCAGCCTGTGGGATCCCAGGCTTCCCGGGTGGCTCAGCGGTGAAGAGTCCGCCCGCCAGTGCAGAAGACCCAGGCTTGATCCCCAGGTCAGGAAGGTTCCCCTGGAGGAGGGCACGGCAGCCCTCTTTGGTGTTCTTGCCTGGAGAGTCCCACGGACAGAGGAGCCTGGCGGGCTACGGTGCACGGGTCGCAAGAGTGGGATGCGACTGAGCTTCCCACACACACAGGGTCCCCGCCCGCAGCACCCTCTCCTCCTGGTCGGGTGGGTGGCTGCCCCTGTGTTTCTGGCTCTGACTCTGCACCTGGAAGGTTCTGTTCGCACAAACCTGGTTGGCGTCCGCGGTCGGCGTGCCTGCCTGTGTGGCGCTGCGGCTGTGTGCTCAGTGCCCGCTTGGAGCACAGTGGGCACCGACTGCGCCGAGCGCGTGTCCGTCCAGGCGTCTGCTGCCTGGAAGCTCACGAGGGATTAAAGCTGGGCCGCGTCATCCCGATGCTGTTGACGTCAGAGGAGCGAGCGGAAGGGCTTCCTAGAGGATGTCTTTCCTGGCTGTGAGCTGAAGACGAGCAGTTCTCAGCCGTCCTCACACGAGTCGGGGCCCAGGGCTCCCCGGCCGCTCAGCCCTGCTGTCTGCTGGTCCCAGGTGTAGGAGACCGGGGCCGGAGCCCCCAGCTCCTCCGCGAAGCTTTTACGCAAGCACATCTCACAGCTTGAGGTGCAGCGGCCCGGCTCTGCCTCCGGCTTCAGGGAGAGAGTGCAGGGTGAGCTGGAATAGCACATCTGACGTGGTCGATGCGGTGGCCAGGAGGATGGATCTGAGATGTACGTGAAGGGATAATTGTACACAACCAGTTTAAAAGCTGGTAAATATTTAAGGGTCAGGGGTTAAATGTCAGAGCCATGGCGCTTGGGCTCAGCTCCATAAAGCATCCAAAATGACTGCTAATTAAACCCAGGGTATATTTCAGCGAGGGGAAATAAATTTGACAGCTAACAACCGATACTGGATTACCACCTTGCAGAGGTTAGGGATCACGCTAGAAGTTGTAGACGTTTTCAGTTGTTAACCCGTAGTCATCGGAGGGTGAGTGCTCCCCATGACAGATCACTGCGCTGAACAGAGCTCGGTCTTGGGACTCAACCGTGAGCATCGCCGAGAGGCACCGTGTGTCCGGCCCCCGGCTCTCCTGGCGTTTAACAACAAACGCCGTGTGGCTGCCGCAGAGCAGACTTAAAACGAACGCAGTCAGAAGGCAGGCTGCCGTCCTTCCTGAGCTGGGTCTCTTTGCTGTGATTGATAATCGCCAGTAAGTGTCACAGCCAATTAGGAAGTGAGATGAGTGTGATTTCCAAACAGGACAGCAAATTGAAAGCAGAAAACTATCAGCTCGGTGTCATCATCCCAGAGCGAGGCACGCCCTGGGGGCGCTCTGGTGGTCCTGCCTTTCACCAAGCTCAGCATTCTTCAGTGGGCAGGTAATCAGGACGCCACCCTGCATGCCCCACCTCGGGAAAAGGCTGCTTACCTTGAGATGAGATATGCCGTGTGAGCGCTAAGCAAACAGAGTGATTGTAATATTTTAATAGCTGTGTTTACATGCAGATCTTGAGATTATTTCTGCATTAGGTGATTTATGAGGCTATATTAAGTAAATCACACTTGGAATGCTGCTCCAGAGGATGAGTCACGGAATACGGCCATTTCCCTTTCTCCTCGCCGGAGGAGCTCAGAGGGAAAGAAGGAATCACTCGGCACTCAACCCCGTTCGGATGGAGAACGCGGCCCATTCAAGCTGACATCTGTTTAAAGTAAAATTGTCTA
The DNA here is from genome assembly GCA_006410935.1 of Redunca redunca. Lineage (NCBI taxonomy): Eukaryota > Metazoa > Chordata > Mammalia > Artiodactyla > Bovidae > Redunca > Redunca redunca. Next base: position 144,424 of record SJYQ01001810.1, on the reverse strand, counting down.
ACCTGAAATTTTGCGGAGATAAATCTATGTAGTGAAAATAAAAATGACCAAAGCCGCTGCAGGAAGCCTCGCCGTTCCTGCTGCTGCAGCTCCGGCAGGCTGCGCTAGTGACGGCCCAGTCTTTCCGTGCGGTATTGGTTAGATCAATTAAGTCGTTAGGAGTAATTTCAATAATGCTAGTGTTTGAGAGAACGACCACATCGCAAACAGTATTGGCCTTAATTAGACTTTTAAACTCAGAGCCCTATCTCAGTCTGGAGCCGAGTTCTCTAATCTTGACTCTCCCTGCCTTCACTTAGTTGTAAGGGGGAATTTTTAATATGTCTGGCTCGAAGTAATTAGTTTGCAAATGTGTAATGTGAGACCTGGTCAGAGGGAGCTGGAAGGAAAGCACAGCCCCTCCCTTTTCACTTTATGGGCTGTATCTGGAGGCTTCCTGCGAGGAGGGAGTGTTCCCAGGGGCGCAGCTCTGGGAGGTTTGCACCAATCGTGTTGAATGCCTGCACACAGGTACCTGCGGCTGACCTCGGGCCCTCTGCCCTTTAACAGAAAGGCAGCGCTTTTCTTCGTCAGGTCTCTGCCCCCTCCCGCCTCCCCCGCCGCCCCCGGCGCCCTCCACACCGGCTTCCTCTTGGGCTGGACCCGGGGAGGAGATCCTGTCCAGACCTGTGGGAAAGTGCCCAGGGCCCCCCATTCCCACCGTCCCGCCCACCCGCTGGGGAAGGAACTCGGGCAGGAAGGTCTCATTAGCCTGAAAGAACATCCCGCCTTCCTGCCCAGCTAGCTCCGGCTCCTGCCGCAGTAAATGCAGGAGGGCAGTGCACACATTGCTCAGATGGGGCTCCGTCTTTGGAGAGTCATGGCACTCTGCTCACACAGAGAACGCCCTGCTAACTTCCTTCCCCAGGCGAAGGTTGGTCCCGATGCGTTCCTGCCCTCGGAAAGTTCAGGCTCGAGGAGCCAGGTGGCCGGCACACCAGTCATGAGGCCAGGAAGCCAGAGCTTCACGAGTTCGGGGGAACCCGAATCCTCAGCACCACGCAGTTTGCTTCAGTTCTAACAGTCTTCAGAGACTCAGGTTCTGCTTTTGTGGAAACTTGCTCTATGTTAGGAGGAAATGGCTTCCCCCGACCCCTCAGCACACACCCCGTTTTGTAAGTGCAGAAGGATCAGTCAGCCCAGCCACGGCGGACAGCCGGAGCGAACATGCACTCACCACTCCGTGCCTTCCCGGCTGCATCCATCTGAGCCGCGGCGAGCCCAGCAGGTGGAGTGTCTTTTCCCCAAGGCGCAGGCTCTGCACTTTTGGATGCAATTTAATTTTTAGTTTTAAAGTCCTAAGTGGCACAGCTGAACATGCTGGAAATTAAAGCTGGTATGAGCACAACTGTGAGAGTGAGCGGAAATTGAACAAGTGAAACATAAAGACTTGCACTTCCTGCCCATGAAGTTTAGCTTTTTCCCAAACTTTCTCCCAAAGTTCTCTACTGTGAACTTAAAACAAAGTCTTATCAGCAAGCAACACAGTGTAGCAGCTGGATACCATTACCCCTCCGTCCACGCCATTCTTCTTCATTACCTTTCTCCTGACAAGCCTCGCTCTGCACAGAATGTAACTTTGTGATGAGATTTATGTAATTCAGGTGTCCTCTCTGCTGAGTGAGCCCTTGGCCACAGAAGAAAGGGATTTGCAAGCATCCAAGGAGTTTTATAAGAGGAGGAAGCAGGACATGACAAAATTTGCAAAGAAACATGGGCTAACCTGACCACTTTTACCAACCTCCCTTTTTTAAGTTCTTTTCATATTGAAACATTTTTCTGCAAACTAAAATAGTCGGTAGGTTTTATTTTACTAAAGCAAGACCTTTAGCTATCTTACCATAAAATACCCAGCAGCGCTCTTCAAATGCCTTCTGATTCAGGGGCTGTGAACTGACTTTCTCAGCAGCGTCACAGACTGAGTTCAGTGAGGCAGCATTCCGGGTGTTAAGGTAGTGGCCGGTATGCTGGCTTATTCTCGCCCATCTGGGAGCCTTCTGCTTGGCGTCTGCTGCAGTAAGTGTCAGTATCTGAGCCCAGGGTCAGACGTGTTTCTTTCAGTGGCACCACAGAACCAGCGGGGAGAGAGACTTACCCCTGTTAGAAGTGGTGGGACACCAGGGAATCAACAGCTTATTTAAAAAAATAGAGCGACTGAAAGAAATTCCCTAAGGACCCCCTGGGACGTTAAATCAGTAGCCTCTTCTTTCCTTGATAGGATAGTTATTTTCTACTGCATTACCAAATTAATGTCTTTAAGAATTGTTGTAATCAAAAAGCACCTGCTACATGTAATTTTATCAGCAACAGTTCAGTTGCTACTTATGTCCACCCTCCTGCACTTCCTGTTTGAATTAGAAATACAGAAAGTCTAAGAACCTGTAAAATAGTCGATTCATCAGAATTAGAGCGTCATAGGCGCAGTCTGCTGATTTAACGCTGAAGGTCCCTCAGGGTGGTGGTCTCGTAAGCTAAGCCGCCTTTGATTTCACGTCATTTTCTGTAAAAACAGGATCAAGATTCCCGGCGGCTGCCATCAGAGCTCCCAGAGGTGCAAGCGTGGCTCGGGGAGGGGGTGAAGGGCCGCCCTGGACTCAGCGCTCGCACCCCCGGCTGTCACTGAGGGGCCTCTCAGGCGTCCTGCCCCCAGGAGGCCTCCCTGACAGTCTCCGACCGGCACCGGCTCTGGGCCCTTCCCCTCCCACCCCGATCACCCCCTTCTGCTCTATGGAGGGGCCGTCTGCTCCCAGACGCCAGGATGGGCTGTGTCCCCATTCGCCCCTCTTAGCGGCCCCGTGAAGCAGGAGGAGAAACAGGCCCAGAGAAGCTGCAGAGAAGCTGCCCACGATTGTGTGGACAGTGAATGACAGAGTCTGCACGTGGACGTGAATGATTCTGACCAAGACAGCAGCAATCTCAATTTAAAAAATCTTTCCTTTACTGACTTACCTAGAAACCTCTAACCCGCGTAGCTGCTCTTTGGACAACTGGTCGGCTCTGTCCTGCACCTTTTCTGTGTTGTCTTGTCGATGACAGTCTAAGCCCCTGCGGTGCTCTAGTGATGTTTTAAAAATCTTGCCCCGCCACCTCCACTCGATACCTAGTGGGTGCCAAGAGAAAGACATACAATAGATGCTTAGTAAACACTTGCTGAAAATATGGAAATTAAAAATAGGACATAGTATTGTTTATGATAGATGACAGGCTTTGATTTTGGATCAAACTCAAGGACCAAATAATTATGCTCAGATGATCAGCTGTACCTAGCTAGAGCCATGGAACAGAATTAAGACAAGATTTAAAAATCCAAAATAACTTTTCTTTTTTTCTGGAAGTTGGGGTGGAGGCAAACCTATTCCCGTCCAATAGCGAACCAATTTGTATCTAACATAAAGCATAGCTAAATGGGTTGTGATAAGGCAATCAGGTGGCTGGCTTGCAGCTGGGGCAAAGAGCACGCGTGTTCTCTAGGAAGTGGAAGCACCTCTGAGAGACGTCCAAACAGAAAGCAGGGTCAGAGCAGCGTGTTCTGTGTCGCTGACCGGGTGGCGAGTGCAAGAGAAGGACCCCCTGGCTGCCCGCTGGGGTTCTGGACGGGGTGGGGAGGCAGCTCGGGAATCGCCCAGTTAGCTTGAGATCTTCAGCGCGGAAATGCCGGGTCTGCAGAGAGAGGGGACTCACCTGGGGGTCCTGGGGTGCAGCTCCACAGGCCCCACCTTTCAGTCCATCCTCCCTGGGGCGGGACCTCAGACTCAGATCAGACGTGTGTCAGAAGCCAAGTGCAGGCTGATGTTCAAACCTCGTCTCAGGACAGCCTTGTGCATAAAGGCCTTGTTGCGTGTTCCTGGTTGGTGAAAGAGGGAGTTGCTGAGTCTCCACACGGATGTCACACTCCAGGAAAAGACGGGTCCCCGCTGGGCAGTGGCAGAAGGTGGCGGCGCCCCCGACCCCGCCCCTGTCCAGGCCAGGCCAGGCGGTGTCCTGGGCCCAGCCCTTCTCCTGATGGAAATTAGCATCTTGAAGTCACCCACCTTTTTTCCATGACCATAAATGTTTTACATGGAATCTCTTTTAAGTTTTTAAACCTTTTAAACTGTAGGTTTAAATGTTTTTAAGCCTTCGATGGACCCCTAATGAAACTGTGTACAGTATCCTTCATTTTCCTGCTACTGGATGAAATTAAGTATCAGCTGGCTTCATTTCAAAGCATGCCAAACATTTTAACCTGCAAATCAGTAACTTTCTTCTTTTCAACTTTAACTACTAGATTTTGAAAGATTAACCCTTAATAATGTCTCTAAATCTGCAGTAACTTTTAGCTGGAGTCCCAGCCCGGCCTTGATGGGTCCGTCGTGCGTGTGCACGGGCCTTGCTTTTCTGAGGGGCAGGACGGGGATTCTACAGGAAGGCACACCACGTGGTTAAGGAGGGCACGTTTCCCAAGTAGATGCTGACTAGAAGTGCAGAAGAGCTGACCAGCTTCCTCATAATTCACCTTGTTTATTTAATGAGCACCTTGGGTTTGTGTTAATTTCCGCCTCCGTAAATTACCTTACTCCTGAATAATGAAGAGTCTTCAGCCCATTGCCCTTCCATCTGAACACTGTGTTTTGAGCAAGCTGGGCTGTAGTTTTCTCCTTCTGCCGCTGGAACGAGGTCATCAGAACACGTGTGGGGCGCGAAGTTTGTCTTTGGCACAGATTTGCCATGAGCCTCAGCATCTGTTTCTCTGGAGTAGTTTACCATTTAATTACCTTATGTTCCGTTCCCTCAGGAAGTGGAGGAGAGGAGAGGAGAGGAGGAAAACTCAGAAAAACAAGTGGCCCCGCCTCGTAGGGTCTTTCTGGTCATGGAGTGAGGTCCAGGGTGTGCCTCATGTTTCACCCTGAGATCCCGAGATGAGCCTTCCCTCTGAAAGGAAAGAAGAGCTTCCAGACCCCGGGCTGGCCTCCCCCCACCCCAGGACTGCTGACCACACAGTTTGGGCAGGAAGCCCCGTGGGAGGGCCGGCTCCCCTGCTGATGACCGTTCCGGGGGTCCGGGCCTCCCTGCCCTGGGGGCCCCGCCGCAGAGCAGGCTGTCCGTGGCTGTGCGTGGCTGGGCTGGGCAGAGGGCCCGCAGCGCCGGCTGCGCCCCGTCCTCTGGGTGGGTGACTCACAGGCCCAGGGCGGCAGAGCGCTCTGGAGCCCGTGATCTCCTGCCTCCAGCGGCCGAGCACCCCGAGGGCTGACTGTGGTGCTCAGAGTCGGCCCGAGACCCAGCCCGGTGAAGGCCACCACGGTTTCACGCGGCCACGCCACATGTCTGGCAGGCCCTGCGTGTGAGGAAATCAGCTTCAAGGAGAAATGGTGAGAAGCCCCCATCGGTCTGCTTCCGGGACGTTCACAGTCAGGCTGCTGCCCCAGTCGCCCGCCGGCTGTGCGGGCAGAGGGTCTTCATCCCCTCCCACCCTCTGGGGGTCCCGAGGGTGGCTCTGGCAGGCGGCTCTTGGTCTTCTGTGCAGACTGGCCTGGTAGCGTTTGCAGGCCCTTCAAGGCCAAAATGTCAGTTCAGTGCCTGGGGCAAAATGTAGCAAAAGAAAGCGCCCTCTCAGGGGTCTCTCAGTCTGCACCGTGTTCACTTGGTTCCAGCAAAACCGTGCAGCGTGGCAGTCTTCACCGACCCGCTGTGTTTCTGAGAGTGGAGTGAGCGTGCGGCGTGCTCCCGCCGCTGCCTTGAGTGTGTGTGCGGCGTGTTCCTCCGCTGCCTTGAGTGTGTGTGCGGCGTGCTCCTGCGGCTGCCTTGGGCGTGTGCGCTCGTTGGTTGTGTCTGGCTCGGAGGCCTTGAGGACTGTAGCCTGCCAGGCTCTGCTGTCCAGAGAATTCCGTAGCAGGAATAGTGGAGTCGGTTGCCATTGCCTTCTCCAGGGACCACCACTTTATGCCCCATTAGAAGGATGGGGAAAGGAAAAAAGGTTCACACACTCAGAGCATCAAGAGGAAACGCAGTGGTTTTGCCTGGTCACTGAGTACAGAGGAGCTTGAGTGCCGAGGGGAAGGGAAGTTTAAATGGCACCTTCTGGACCCAGACGTGTGTGTGCACCCTCTGAGAGCTGCCCCAGGTCTCGGGGTGGGGGCGGGGTGGGGGCTGAGACGGAACCCTGCCAGGGTTTCCTTAAAAATTAGCCAGGCTTGAGAGAAGTGGGTCAAAGCATAGATTAAACAATATGGAACCCAAGCTGATAACAGTGGGAGCCCACCGATAGTTACTTACATTCCCTAATGTCATGTGTTTAAAATTATCTCAAATGAAAAGTTTAAAAAGTAAATTTTTTTTAATCTGGACTATGTGAGGTCCTATGTAGCTTTCTAAATGAACCTCATGAAGGGCACCCCTGTGGGCAAGGTGAGGGAATGCCTCCTTCCTCCTGGACTCGGGGGCCACGTCCAGGTGAGCAGGCAGCCCTGAATACACTCAGGTTTGGGGTTTGTGGTTTTTATTGTTCATTTGCTAAGTTGCGTCTGACTCTTTGGGACCCCGTGGACTGTAGCACGCCAGGCTTCCCAGTCCTTCACCGTCTCCTGGAGCTTGCTCAAACTCCTGTCCGTTGAGTCAGTGACGCCACCCAGCCCTCTCGTCCTCTGTCGCCCCTTCTCCTCCCGCCCTCAGTCTCTCCCAGCATCAGGGGCTTTTCCAGTGCAAAAACTGCAGTGACTCTTCGCATCAGGTGGCCAAAGTACTGGAGCTTCAGCTTCAGCACCAGTCCCTCCAATGAATATTCAGGGTTGATTTCCTTTAGGATGGACTGGTTGGATCTCCTTGTAGCCCAAGGGACTCTCAAGAGTCTTCTCCAGCACCACAGCTCAGAAGCATCACTTCTTCGGCGCTCAGCCTTCTTTACGGTCAAACTCTCACATCCATACATGACCACTGGAGAAACCACAGCTCCGACTGGACGGAACTTTGTTGGCAAAGGTTTTTACTCATCTGAAGCTTTAGCAGTATTGATGGGAACAGGTTTCTTGTGAGTCATCTAAGAACTACCACATCCCACTGGAGGTGTGTAACTCCTTGGCTGAAAGTGGGCCCTCTGAGGAGCACCCCGTTATCACAGGGCTGTGCCAGAGGCTGGAACATGGAGGTGAAGGAATAATTTATCTTCTTTTAAGATATATATTCAAATAACGTGTGAAGGTTTCTGAGCTCCTACCATGATGTCCATGTAACTAAAATTCAACCTGTCATTATCAACTTATAACCTGAGAATGTCTTCCATTCATGAAATATTAATATTGCTATTTGTAGATGGAGCAGAAGAGGTCAGGCGTCCCCATCATCCCTTTTTATACGTGAGCACACTGAGGGGGCGTGACCATGGGTGCATCACAGACACCAGAGATGCCAGCTCACACAGAACAGTCCTTCGCAGAGAGTGAGTGTTCTTGTCAGTCACCCGAGTCCTCTAGGAGAGTTAGTTTGCTGAGTGTTCTACTCATGTGAGATCATTTCTCCTCACTCTGACTCTGAAGTGGTCAGGGCATGTGGTATTGTCCCTGATTATAAATAAAGAAGCTAAGATTCCACAGGGCTTTCCTGGTGGCTCAGCACTAAAGAATCTGCCTGCCAAAGCAGATGTAGGGTTGACCCCTTGGTTGGGAAGATCCTCTGGAGAAGGGAGTGGCGACCGGCTCCAGTGCTCCTGCTGGGAAATCCCTGGACCGAGGAGGCTAACGGGCTGCTGTCGGTGGGGCCACAAAGAGCCAGGCGCAGCTCAGTGGCTGAAGAGCAGCCGCAAACAGCAGGGACGCCCGGGGGCTGACTGGGCAGCCCGGGGCTGCACGCCCAGCAGGCGGTGAGCCGGAAGCAGGCCCCTGCCTCCCCCTCGCGCCGCCTTGTCGGCACACCTGCAGTTTCCTTGCCGTGCGGACCGCACTGTTCCGAGAGGCGCCGTGAGCTGGTCGAGTTCATCCCGGCTCCGCTCCCGCGCAGCCCCTGCTGCCTCTGGCACCGCGGATCACACCTCTCTACCCTGTGTGCCCGGTGACTTAGATCCACAGTAGTCTTGCGCACACTTGCCTGTTAGACGATGTAGAAAATGAAAGGCCGAGCTGCCAGCCAGGATTGCCATGTACTGGCTTCACAGCCTCTGTGGCCACGCTGCTGGGGGTCCTCACGCCTCCATATGGCTTTGACTTACGCTCTGGCTTCCTTCAACTTCCTTAGCCTCTGTTGATCCGGGGAGGCTTGCTTTCTTCCTCATGTTTGAAGGACAGTTTTACTGGATATAGAATGCTCATTTGACAGTGTTTTCCTTTCTTATATCAACCAGAGGCTCTTTGGCTTCTGGCCTCTAAGGTTTCTGCTGAGAAATTGGCTTACGGTCTTTTTTGAGGCCCCTCGTGTCTGAAGGGGTTCTTCTCCCTGCTGCTTCAAGATTCTCTCTCTCTCCTTAATGATTTGAAAGTTGGAAGATTTTAATAATCTGCATTTTCATTGTTCTTTTCATCTGCTTTTTTTAAATGAGAGTAGAGTTAATTTACAATGCTGTATTAGTTTCAAGTGTCCATCAAAGTTATCAGTTCAGTTCAGTTCAGTCGCTCAGTCGTGTCCGACTCTTTGCGACCCCATGAATCGCAGCACGCCAGGCCTCCCTGTCCATCACCAACTCCCGGAGTTCACTCAGACTCACGCCCATCGAGTCCGTGATGCCATCCAGCCATCTCATCCTCTGGCGTCCCCTTCTCCTCCTGCCCCCAATCACTCCCAGCGTCAGAGTCTTTTCCAATGAGTCAACTCTTTGCATGAGGTGGCCAAAGTACTG
>SJYQ01001810.1:97583-124839 GCA_006410935.1 Redunca redunca | reverse complement strand
GTGTGTGTGTGTGAGTGTGTGTGTGTCTGTGTGTGTGAGTGTATGTGAGAGTGTGTGTGAGTGTATGTGAGTGTGTGTGAGTGTATGTGTGTGTGTGTTTGTATGAGAGTGTGTGTGTGTGTATGAGTGTGTGTATGAGTGTGTGAGTGTGTGTGTATGAGAGTGTGTGTGTGAAAGTGAGTGTATGAGTATGAGTTTAAGTGTGTGTGTGTGTGTGAGTGTATGAGAAAGTGTGTGTGTGTGTGTGTGAGTGAGTGTATGAGACTGTGTGAGTATGTGTGTGTGAGTGTGTGTGCAGGGCAGCAGTGGGTGACAGGTGTGTGTGGACCCAGCCCTGCCACTGTGAGCTCACAGCCGGTCCGCCCGTGACCGGCCTTCAGACGCTGCTCGGGGGAGGAGGCAGCTCTCTGTGCGGTGCACCGGCGCCGATAATCCTGCCAGACCTGCTCTCCTCGGGCCATTTCCCTGGTCGCCCGAAACCATGTGGCCACTGCTCCGTTGAAACTCCCATGGAAGCAGCATCCAGTGGTCAAAAGTGAAAAGAAAAACTTTCACAACTTAAAGAAAAGACAGTGTTTATGTACCTCCTTGTCACAGTTAGCCTGAGTAGGGAAACAGTATAGAGGGAAAGGCCAGATTTGAACTGGGGTCAACGGGTTGAATTCAACTTTGTTTGAAAGAGGTGGAGAAATTCTTTACACACTTCTGTGTTCTTTGATTTATTACAAATGAAATGGATTACTTTTAAAGGTGTACAAAGGAGAAAACAAAGCCGCCGGTTTTGCAGAGTACTAGCAGCGGTCTGACATCCACCCTCTGGACGCCTGGACTTCAGGAGAGGGTGGACACACGCAGACAGACCCGAAGGCGGCCTTTGGTGGGATCCCTGAAATGTTGCCGTCAGGAGCTCCTGAGCTGGGAAAGGAGACAGCCTGGGGCAGTCCTGCTTGGGCCTTAGCTGGTGTGATTTAGCTCAGCTCATGAGCTCTTTGGACGCCCCTTCCTCATCCAGAAGGATGTCATAAAAACACCGTGTCCGTTAAGATGGCAAAGATGAGGGGAGATAATTAAAGCTCCTAGCTCATGGCAGAATTCCCATAAATACCACCCAGAACCCAGCCCTGTGCATAGTAGGTGCTCATAACTACGGGACCGGTAGGCCAGTGAATGAACGGTTACTTTTTCCGCTGGTCCTGTTCCTGCCTGGCCACCTCACGGTCAGGGTCGAGGTTGGATGGGAGGCCAGGCCTACCGCTCAGCTCGTGGGCACCCACACCTGTGGACGGTGGGCTCTCAGCTGGGCGCGTCTTTCAAACGGCAGGGTTAACTTGCAGACCCCACATATCAGAGAAGGGAAATGTACTCCACATCATAGACAAAGTCCACTTGTAGCTGAAGTCTTTCTTCTTCTCTCTACTTTGCAGTGTTCTGCTAGTCTGGGTTTTCTTGTGAGTGAAATTTGCCGGGGTTAAAACACTAGACATCAGAATAAGGGCCATCCAAACAGTTGAATAATTAAAAAGGAAGTTATCTGCAGAGCTCATGTTGGCCTTTTTACTACTCCTGTTCTTTGTCATTAAAAAATAATAATAATAAAGAAGAAAGAGACAGAAGGAAAGAAGAAAAGAAGGTAGCTGAAAGGCTCGTTGCTCACCTCGTATGAACGGAAATGGATTTATTTTTTAAATCTCACTTGAACAGCTTACTCTTGTTTATAAAGGATGGTTCAAAGCATGTGAGTCATCACAAAGGAGAAAAACAAAAATTCCGGCAAACTTTCTCTTCATTTTCCAAGAAACGGATTATGCCGTGGTCTCATTCACCATGTGCAGTGCGTGTCCCCTTTTGAGCCCCTGGGCAGGGCGGCTGCCCCCGTCCAGGAATATTTACACGGGTGATCAGTAAGTCCAGACCACGTGTAGCCTTTTCTTAGAATTTAATAGCAAAAGCAAAGACACTGAGATATTCTACTGTAACTTTTATTTCCAAAACTAAAGTAGTCCCCCTAAGGTTTATTTTGTTAAAATATCAGTTCTTCTGTGTGTATGTATGCATATGATAACTTGGTGGGTTAAAAATATTATTTTGGGGATTGACTGAGACTCTAAACTTGCCTCAAACTTGAGGTAAAGTGCTGGAGTTTTTAATGAGATGAATTGCTTTTTTTACTGATTGGGGAAAAAAATGTCTGCAATGATCTAAAAGCACTTGAAGATGCAGAAAGTCTCAGCATCTTACGAGAAGGAGGCGTGCTGTGCACTGGGGGCCGGGCAGGCTGGCCCAGCAGGGCTCGCTCCGTCTTCCAGAGGGGGCTTCGCGGCTCCATCAGGCACGTTCCGCCGTAGGGTCTGTGACTCCTTACTGCGCTCCTGCTGTCGCCCCCAAATGTGACGTGTTCTTTTTGCACATTTGATTTAAAATAAACACTTTTCTTCTTCTTGATACAAGTCAACTAAACGCAGAAGTGCTCATCCTATCACTTTTAATTGGAAACTGAAACATCAAGAACTTTTATAAAATCATAAGATAAATACCAGTCATTGAATTGGTTTTGTATAACAAAATTTGGAGACGGAATTATAAAGCAGAATTGTTTCAACACGTCAGCTTCAAATGCACACACACACACACACACACACACACACACCCCTTGAAAAAAGTTAAATGCCTTCAAATTAAATCTGCTCATCTCAAACCTGAAGTCCTTTAAAACTACAGATGGTAAGTGGCTTTTACGTTAAGTCCCACACCATCTAAGTCTCCATAACGCCCCCATGTTCAGCCGCGTTCCTCCTCCGAGGGCACCGGCTGGGCTCGGAGAGCGCAGCGTGGGTGGCCTTCGACTGTTCCGACTGCAGCCGCGCTTTTCTCCCGGGTTCCCTTATCTTGAGTATTAACGTTGGAAACATTGCTTGTCGTAAAGCTCCGATAGTCCTTCTAGTTCCAAAATGTACCCTTCTCTTATTAACACAAGGAAGAAAAAGCCTTCCAGCCACCGTCCTTGGGAAGTGGGTGCTTCCCTCTCATGCAGAAATTCCTGTCTCTGTGAGGAAGGAAATGCAACCCCCCGACCTGGAGAGCTGGACGCCCTCGGCAGCCACAATGGGTTTAGTCAGACTCACCCCGGAACTGATACTCCGATTGGGTTTAAAAGCCCGTCGCCCACCTTGGTTCTTATCGACAGCTGAGTTCTGCTGACATGGAAATGGAAACACAAGGGGGACAAGCTTCCAGCTGCCCTGGAGCCTGGGGCTACACCGGTGCCTCCTGTCCGTGATGCCAGATTTTCAAAACGTGCTTGTGGGAAGCGATTACGGTTTATAAACTAGTCCTTATGTTTCTTTACATGAAATCAGAGGTTGTTCTCAATTGCTGTTAAATGGAATTAATTCCTAGTTCGAACGCACGGATTCATTCTGTGCCTTCCGTCTCCAGCTGGGGAACGGCAGGGTGGCGGCCCTGTGTTCAGTTGGCTGCCGAGAAACGTTGTGAAGGGGTTTTGCTTTCGCTCCTGTTTGAGGAGCACAGTGAGGAGAACTCCGTTACTAAAGGAAGACTAGTCGGTTGCTCCCCTCTCATCCCTGAAACTTGAAGAGTCACATGCTCGTCACTCCCTCGCAAAGATGCTCTTACTAAAAGCGCTGGAGCGCTCTGTTTTCTCAACCATCCAGTGTTAGCTGTCTAGAGCTGAGCACTCCCAAGGGCCCACCTCTGGGATTTTATGATTCTCGGTGTCTCCTGGGACATCATGCAAAGTTTTCAGATGATTAAGGAAGCCATAAGAATTCCTCCTTTTTCTCAAGTCAGGTGAAAATAAGAATGCCTTCGGTGACAGTGTTCCTATGGTAACTTTGCTCTGGCCTTTGAAAGCTGGATTTTCTGTCTGAACTTTCCTCTAAAGAACTTTTTAAAAATGATTAGTTTATTGATCAGTTTTTGTTTTCCAAGATTGTTGAAAAACACTTTGTTCTTTTGTGTCCTATGGACTCAGCTGTGACGCTGAAGCGATGATCTTTCAAAAAGCAGATCTAATCTTGGCCTGGCCCTGCTGGCCCACCAGGTGTGCCTAGCCCCGCTGTGGGCAGGGAGACCCCTGAAATAGCCCCTGTTAGCTCCCCCGTCGACTTCCTGTCTGCTCCTTGGACAGACCAAGCTCTCCCGGTGCCTCTGCACTCTGGCCCATCCACCTGAAAGCCCTTCCCCATCCGCCCTCCCCGGTTTCCTCCCGTGTTCCTCCCCAGCTCGGCTGCTCCTAAGGGTGCCTTCCCGCCCAGCCCCCAGGTGAGTGGGGCTGGGAGCCTTCAGCACGCACCTCCCAGGCTAGGGTCTTCCCGTGTCTCCTCCTCCAAGACGGCAGGGCTGTGCCTGGTCGGTGTCCACGCCCCCGGCCGCGGGGTGGGCAGACAGCACCTGCTCCATGTCCTTTTGTGGAATAAATGGGAGAACTATTCATCAATCTGAGCCAGTTTGAAAACTGATATCAGTTAAAAAGCTAACCTTCCCAGGTGTATCTCCAAGGCACCTGCCAGGCGTGTGCCCCCCTAAGGCCGCAGTCCTGCGCTCCGGGGATTGCGGCGGCCTGCCCTCTGGGGCCGCGGTCGGCCCGGTTGCTGCGGCCGCGGCAGGCACGGGGGCTCCGGGGGCAGGCTGCGCCTCTCTCCCCTCCGCGCCTCTCCTCTCCTCTCATGGCTCATCCTGGCCTAGTCTTAGGTTTCACGATCCGTTCCCTGGCCCTCTTCTGTGTCACTCGCCCTTTAATTTACACGTTGGGCTGTCTGGTTCCTGTTACTCGGCCTACAAATCTGTCCTATGTCATCTCCTCTGAGTAATTTATAACCTCCATAAAATGCCACGGAGAGGCGCTTTTTTACATTTTTGAGTAATGGTGAGAAAGAATTGCCCTGGGAATCAAAAATCCAGTGAGTCATAGATTATTTTGTTATTTATGACCAGAAAGTGGTCATTGACAATATTTGGCAATTTTACAGCTATGAACCCAGGCTATTGTGCTTTAGAATGTAATTTATTAAGCAAATAAAACCCTTACTGGTAATGGTTTCTGTTAAATCTAGGGGACCACGTGGGCTCCAGGCCGGTGCAGCTGTGCACGTTCATAGTAGCCACATACATCTTGCGTGTCTGGACACTAATATTTTACACTTACTTCATGGTCTTATTTATTCAGTTGCCTTTATATTCTGATTGGATTCTGACCAACCATTTTAAGAAGTCATCAGCTTTGAGCATGGAAGGAGGAGCCTGGAGAAAATAAAATGAATTTATGTTGAAAAAGCATAAATTCTTCCTTCATTAGATATGACATTTAGTAAATTCAGGCTTTAAAGAAACACCAGATGTGTTCACAGGAAATAATTGATGTAAAGTCATCTTTGAAAAAGAAAAAGACAAGGACCTTAAATTTGGTTAACATGTACCCAAGGGAGAGAGAGACATGGACGCAGAGGCAGGAAGGCCTGTATACACAGGGCACACAGACACACACAGACACACGCACACAGACAGACACACGTGCACACACAGTGCACACAGCACACAGACGCACGCTCAGAGTGCACACAGATACATGCACACACACGCTCAGAGTGGACACAGATACACGCACACACAGACACGCTCAGTGCACACAGATACACGCACACACACAGTGCACACAGATACACGCACACACGCACACACACACAGACACACGCTCAGAGTGGACACAGATACACGCGCACACACACACAGACACACTCAGTGCACACAGATACATGCACACACACACTCAGTGCACACAGATACACGCACACACAGACACNAGTGCACACAGATACACGCACACACAGACACGCTCAGAGTGCACACAGATACACGCACACAGACACGCTCAGAGTGCACACAGATGCACACACACGTGCACACACGTGCACGCACAGTGCACACAGACACGCGCGCGCACAGCACACAGACACACAGGCACAGACACATGACAGCATGCGCTAGTGCAAACGGCATGAGCGAGCACTCAGGGTTTTTTTTTCAAATCTTCATTAGACATATATATATATATATAAGTAGTATTTTGTAATGTTGATTGCAGTTTAGTTCTAATCCTTAGCTTTTTCATATGTTTGGAGAAGAGAATAATCTTGAAATTCTCAACGAAGGAAGTTGATCTTTTTCAAAATTACCACAGCAGGCAATGGAGTGCTTTTTCGCTGTTGTTTTCTTTTTAAGCTAGAAGTGTGCTTCCTTTGGTGCGATGTTACGTGCGTGTGTCTGACAAATTCCAGGGTGAGAGAAACTTGGTCACACACTTAACAGCGTGAGACGCTCTGAAGACCTGGTTTCGAAAGCCAGGCTGCAAACACCGCTCAACAGGAGCGCCCTTCCACGTGGGAGTTAGTTCTGGATGCTCCTCCTGCCCGTCCTTTCCGCAGGTGACACCCCCCTGCTGTGGTCCTTGCCGCCTGTCTCTGCGCAGAAGAGAGACCGGCAGGTGAGACCTGCGGGCTGTGTGGGCGCGGCGCCCAGGGCGGCGGGGCTGGCAGTGAGGAGACGAGGCCAGTCGGGTGCCCGGAGGGCCGCGCTCGTGCCCAGCCGGGCCCCTGGAGGCGCGCGCTGCCACCCAGGGCTCTGTTACTGTCCTGGTGAAACTGGTAGCTTCCGACCGTGCCCATTGTCCCCATGCCTCCTGTGGGGACGCAGGTGCCGTGATCCTGGCGTGAACCTCGGCTGGCTGCCTGCCCGCTGGCTGCTCTGCTTCTCAGGATGAGCGCTGGTGCTCCAGGTGAGAACCGTCGGGCCCCAGCTTCCCCGTGTCCGTTCGTCGGGGCCATTTTCATGGTGCAGACTCAGGTCCCGTCGGCCACGCGCAGTGGGTCTGTGTTTCTCCGGGAACTTCGCAGCGTTTGCTTTCACGTCAGGGTCTGTGGCCCGCCTCTGACTGCTGCTGTGTGTGGTGCGAGGCAGGCGGGAGAGTCATTCTTACTGTATGACATCGAATTGCCCCAGACTTTATTGAAAACACCTCCCTTTCTCCTCACTGAATTGCTTTGATGTCTTTGTTTAAAATTGTAACGATACCAAGGGTTTGAAATTCATTCTTTCATCCGTAATTCTTAGAGTGAATTTTAACTGGACTCGTGCTTCAGTCATTGTCAAAACAGCGTGAAACGGACGTGTCCCTGCCGTCATGGGGTTTACAGTCCACAGCTCCACCCTTCGGTTTAGACTGAAGCAAGGAGCAGATTTTACAGAAGAGTAAAGGTGAATTGTCAGAGCTGCAGACCCCTGTCTGTAAATCATGTGCTCCCTCGTCTGTTCTTTGAATATTAAAAATGAATATTGTGACTAAACAAAAACAGCTGAAATACTGAACGTGCTTTTCCAAAGCAAGCAGACGACCTCTGCCCCCCAGCCCAACAGTGAGACCCTCAGGTCTGGGTGAGGACGCCCCGCCCCGACAGTGAGGCCCTCGGGTCTGGGTGAGGACGCCCCGCCCCGACAGTGAGGCCCTCGGGTCTGGGTGAGGACCCCCCGCCCCGACAGTGAGGCCCTCGGGTCTGGGTGAGGACCCCCCGCCCCGACAGTGAGGCCCTCGGGTCTGGGTGAGGACCCCCCGCCCCGACAGTGAGGCCCTCGGGTCTGGGTGAGGACCCCCCGCCCCGACAGTGAGGCCCTCGGGTCTGGGTGAGGACCCCCCGCCCCGACAGTGAGGCCCTCGGGTCTGGGTGAGGACCCCCCGCCCCGACAGTGAGGCCCTCGGGTCTGGGTGAGGACCCCCCGCCCCGACAGTGAGGCCCTCGGGTCTGGGTGAGGACCCCCCGCCCCGACAGTGAGGCCCTCGGGTCTGGGTGAGGACCCCCCGCCCCGACAGTGAGGCCCTCGGGTCTGGGTGAGGACCCCCCGCCCCGACAGTGAGGCCCTCGGGTCTGGGTGAGGACCCCCCGCCCCGACAGTGAGGCCCTCGGGTCTGGGTGAGGACCCCCCGCCCCGACAGTGAGGCCCTCGGGTCTNCCCCCGCCCCGACACTGAGGCCTCGGGTCTGGGTGAGGACCCCCGCCCCGACACTGAGGCCTCGGGTCTGGGTGAGGACCCCCGCCCCGACACTGAGGCCTCGGGTCTGGAGGGCGCGTGGGTGGCATCTGACATCAGGAGTTCTGGAGGCTGGATGGGGGCACAAGGGCAGATGTGCCGACTCCGTGGGAACCGTTAGCTGATTTGTGAATCTAAGTGGTGTCTATTAAGTTTCTGTGTTTGGAATCCGGTAAATATTGCTTAAATAAAACCCTCGGCTTCGATGATAGGCATCAGTGTGCAGAAGTATCAGCAGGACCTTTGTCCTGGTTTGAAATGTCAGAATCCTAAATTCTAAGCTGGGCAAGTTCAAATCCATTCTCTGTCATTGACACGTAGTAATGGCTGGAATAACAGGAGGCTTTCGCACCGGTCCCGGGACGGATCAAGCCGCGGTGGTGTCCCCAGCCCCGCTCAGGTTGCAGCCTGCGCAGCTCACGCCTGCGGGGCCTGCCCGCTTTCCTCGGCACTGATGGGCGCCTGCGCCCACGGTCAGAGCGCTTCATGAGTTGAATTGCTGTGACAGGCTCTATTCCAAAGAAATCTGCCTTTTAAATCCAAAACTAAGAGCTCAATTTATAAGGACAGAGTTCTAAACTTATAAGAACTTCTAGTGTGGTTTTCAGTATTCTAAGTGGCCCATTCTAACCGAATGCTAGGACCTAGAGGGAGTAACTTTCTTCGGAGCTCGTAAAGCTGACTCTTGAAAGCCTGGATACTTCTTCAGAAGCTTACTGTTGCTGTCCAGTCACTCAGTCACGTCCGACTTGTTGTGACCCCCTGGACTGCCACACACCAGGCTTCCCAGTCCTGCATCATCTCTGGGAGTTTGCTTAGACTCGTGTCCATTGAGTCGGTGACGCCATCCAACCATCTCACCCTCTGTAGCCCTCCTCTTCTGCCCTCAGTCTTTCCCAGCATCAGGGTCTTTTCCAGGGAGTCGGCTCTTCACATCAGGTGGCCAGAGTACTGGAGCTTCAGCTTCAGCCTCAGTCCTTCCAATGAATAGTCAGGGTTGATTACCTTTAGGGTTACCGGTTTGGTCTCTTTACTGTCCAGGGGATGCTCAGAGTCTTCGTCAGCACTATAGCTCAGAAGCAGGAGCTCTTGGGCGCTCAGCCTTCTTTGTGGCCCGCCTGTCACATCCAGGCCCGACGACGGGGAGAACCACGGCTTTGGCTGTACAGACCTCCGCTGACAGACTGATGCCTCTGCTTCTCAATGTGCTGTCTAGGTTGGTCATAGCTTTCCTTTCAAGGAGCAGATGTCTTTTAACTTCATGGCTGCAGTCACTGTCCACTGTCCAAGGATGAATTTGGACTCAGAACAAAGCTGGTTATCTAGGTACATTCTTACACACAGGCACAGTTACAGATTTCCACATTTTCATGTGAATTGAAACTGTGTGATTGAAGAGCTCCAAACGAAACCAGCTAAGTGCCCTGAACCAGAGTTTTGCAAACTACTCTCACCTCAGAACCCTGCTCCCTCCCCTTTACACTCTTAAAAATGAGAATCCCAAACTACTTTTGCTTTTGTGGTCTGAATCTACCAATATTTACCATATTAGAAAATAAAACTGTGATATTTAAGAGATATTTATTACTTCTTTAAAAATAACACGGTAACATAAATATTCTATGAAAAATACTTATTTTTATAAACAAAGAGTATTAGTAGGAAGAGTACTCACGTCTGAGCAGGCTCCTTGCTGTCCGATGTGCTGAAGGCAGCTGGGTTCTCTCGCCCGCTGACTGTCTTGCAGTGCCGCAAGTCGGGGGCCCCTGGAGGACCCCGTGCACCCGGGAGAGGAGGCTGGCCAGGACCCACCGTCCTCACGCTATTAGAAAAATGATTTTGGCTGGGCCCGGGGCTCCAGGGCCTCAGGCTTGGGGACCTCCAGTGCTGCCCGGTCACACTTTGGGACCTGCGCTCTGGAACGCCGTGGGCCGCATCAGAGCCATCCACCCGACCACACCTGCTCGCAGAGCGGCATGGGTGTGCAGACTGCAGCACACAGGGACATTTGCTGGGCCATATGTGCTCCCCTACTCGAAACAAGCATTGTTTCTTAGAATATCTAAGTGCATATAGAATACAACGGGAGAAAGGCGGAGGAAGCTTACATTCCAAACCACTTCCATATCAGTGCTTCATAAAATCAAACAGCATGACGCAAAACCATCTCAAAGGCTCGACCAATGGGCTACCTGTGGAAACTTAAGAGTGTGAAGACGGAGCTGTAAGTTCCATGTGACAGGAAAGAGACGCTGCAGTTCTTAAAATAATAAAAGGAGGGAAGTTGATACTCTGATACAGACAGTAAGATGTCTGTCTTCTCTTTGAAACAGAAAGCCACTCAACTTCTTTAGAAGGTTGGTTACAGGAAACTTGGAGACCATTTTTTTTCTCTCTCAAACAAAAGCTTTAATTTTGCTGAAGCACGTGGGTCTGTGCCTTTGAGTCTGTGGAGACGACCTTAGCCCAGGAAATGCCAGAGCAGGGCCTTTCCGCTGCTGGTGGAGCGAGCACATGGTCGTGAAGAGAGCACAGAACAGAAGAGACGCATCTCTGTCGTGTAAAGACGTCTACTGATAAGGACTGGAGTGAACGCCTAGTGCACTGTGTCTACGCGTGTTGGTCGCTGGGCTGCGCCGGGTCTCCGTTCGGCCCTGGGACCGGGTCCTGTGGCCACAGGGCTGGGACGCTGGCCCTGCATTGGGAGTGTGGAGTCTTAGCCCCTGGACCAGCCGGGAGGCCCTTCTAATAAGTTTCTGGAATTTTCTGTTTATGGGCTCTGTGTTAGTGCCTCATGAATTTCTGTGATTTCCAGTGAACGTGCACACAGTTCATGATAGAGGAGTCAGTGTGTCCCCTGGTGGCCGTGGCCCAACCGGGACTCGCGGGTCCTGATGTTCCGACCCACCGGCAGGGTTAGCAGAAAGCTGCTCTTCTGTCCCCAAGTCTCTGAAGTCATGGGGAGAAACGCGGAGTGGCCCCTGAAGTGGCGTGGCCGAGGCCCAGCTCCTGGTGGGGCCGGGAGCAGCCGCTGGGCGCGCTTTAAGAGTTGGGGGAAGCTCGCAGGCTTGGAAACACTTCCATGTGAGCCAAGCTCATGTGCGAAAGCAAACCCTCCAGGTAGCCAGCTTGCTCCGCGAGCTGAGTAAAAGGCTCTCATTGTTCCTGCTTTTGCTCAGAGACAATGAGCCGCTTAGCCCACTGGCCGAAAAGCGGTCGCAGAGAGAAGACAGGGAGGGACGCCAACCGAGTGCTGCTGGCCCGCCCCTCAGCCTCGGGCCCTGGCTTGATCTGGCCATCAGCCCGCTCTCCTGGTGGACGGTCAGGTCAGTGTCCCTCCCCTCTCCGGGGAGCTCTGGCATTGCAGACGCCCTTTAGAGAGAGACCCCCACAGCCAGACACCCGCACGCGAGCTTCGGGCGGCAAAGCTCGCCTCCCGACCGTGTGCGCGCCTGGCCTTGCTGTGGGGGCTGGCCGCGCTGCCGGCACCTCGGGGTGCAGGGCTGGCTCCCTCCCGTGAACCTGGCCCCCATCTCCCCCGCGTTTCCCCTCAGTGTAACCCAACACTTCGGCAACTGGAGGCCCAAATAGTCTTGTTAACTTAAAAGTTTTCCTTCAGATTTATTGACCCAGTGGAGTTGAACAGGGTGAGTGTTGATCCACACCTCGCAGGCATTTCTTTAATTATTGGGCTGGCATCTCAAGGGCCTCGTAAAAATGTGCAGCGTGAGTCGTAATAAAGTCACTGTGTGTTTATTTATTTATTTGTGCATGTATTTATGTATGTATGTATTTATTCGGGGGGTGGGAGAATCTGGGGTTTTCTAAGGGGAGCCCCTACCTTCTGCCATAAATTGTAGCCATGGCCTTGATAGTAGCTCCAAGACTGCTCCCTGAAAGAGATTAAACTGTAATTAAACTCTGCTATGAGTAAGGAGGGACAGAAAAAAAGAAGGAAAAAAAAATTGCGGTTTCATAAAGCAGAAAAGAAATACATTGACTGGTGTTTACAGCCCAGAGACTTTTTTTTTTGCCTTTTTTTTTCCGACTACAAAACAGTCTTATTTTTAGCCAGCCAAGGTTTTGCAAGAAGGCCGTATCAATCCCACAGTGCTGTTCTTTGAAATAATTGCACCAGGCTGGTCCCAAATCAGCAGTAACTAACGGAGAAGCAGGAGGGAGCCATTTCTCAAACATACAGTGCCGATGAAATTTGCCATAACCCTCTGAATTATGTCGGCTGCCTGCGTGAAGTTCCACCTAATGGGAAAAAAGAATTTAACTGGATCTTAATTGAACATACAGCTACATAATATCCTTTTGTTTAGGCTCAAAAATGGATTTTTTTAAAACCTCCTTATCAGTGCAGCTATTAAATATTGTGGCTCTCGGGCTATCAGTCTCCAATCAGCTCAGTTAGTGCATTTTACCTTCCAAGGAAGTGCACTTGAGCCAGCTGGAGCGCGAGAGACGGAGGAGCTGGGGAAAGTCGTAATTGAAACAGGCGACTGCTTCAGAGCAGACAGGAAATAAAAGGAACACTGGCCCTCCAACGGATTAAATTAGATGTTTCAGATGCAGACAGTATCAGGAAAAAGAAGACTTATGGGAGGGGGGGAAAGGTAACAGTAAGTTCATTCAGCCGACTCCCCTCCTCCCTGCGCGCACGTGTTTCTGCTGGGCCCTCTCCGCGTCCCCCCAGGCCGGCCGCCCACCCCCTGCCCACACCAGTGGCAGGGCTCCCCTCTTGTCACACCCTCCCAGCCCCCCTGCCCGCCCGCTCCCTTCCAGAGCCCTTTGGTATTCCATTTCCATAAATTAGGCGTGAAATTACGTTGGACTGAGGATACAGGATTTCAGCTGTTTTATAGTTGGAAAGGAAAGTCTTTCAGACCTAAAGCAAAAACATTTTTTAAAATATGCTTCCTGCCTATTAGTTTGAGATATGCCTATTATGGAATAAGCTTGCTTTGTAGAAACCTTCTCTTCGATCTCAGGGAATTCTGTCTCATCCTCGCGGGTTGAGAGCCGATTGTGCACAAGGCCCCCAGGCTGGCTGGGGTCTGGTGTGTGCACGTCACTGAGACGACTTCGTGTCTGCATCATTCAAATGCTTGGGGCGACTTGTGCTCCTCTGTTAGAACGTTCTAGGAAGTGGGCTCTGTTTTACACTAGAGAGGTCAGCAGGAGCCTCTGGGCGCCTTCTCCTCCTCACTTGCCTTGCGCGCTGGGTCTCAGTTTTCCCATTTTGCAAATGCAGGCGTTAGTTTGACGCAGTTTGCTTAAATATCTAAACTCAAAGTTCATGACCAGCAACGCCTGCAACATTGCTTTTTAAGGTCAGTGCCTCTTTCAGCCTGATGGCGTCCAGTGTAATTTATTTCTGGGGGCAGGCAGCACTGGGTGAGACATTTTCTCCAAGATATATATAAACATACTGAAAACGTCAACAAGCTAAAAATATGATGGCTCTCCTCTATCCCCTCTTGAAAGCTGGTGATGTTCAGCGTTATTGTCAAAAATGGGTGGAATCCCAACTTGAAAGGCTCCTCTGAGGCCCCCTGGGTTCCTGAGCCATCATCTTTGGGAAGCGGGGGTCCCTGTCTGCTCAGGTGGGCTCACTGCTCGGCTTCCTGAACTGAACCCTGGGAAAATCGCTGTGCAAACATCTGCTTCCTTCACTCCACCTCTGCCGGGGAGCGCATCACGGGGTGGGCTCGTATGGAAAATGTCGTGGGTTGCCTCCACTCGAGCTAGACAGCTTTATGCAGCTATAAACCTTTACTGCCATATTAAGGTTCTGTTCAAAGGGTATGGATCTCGGATACTCATGGTCCAGCAGAACTGTTACTAATTGCTTATCTACTGACTAGCTACCAGGGCTGGCAGCTTGAGCAGCAATAATCCAGGGATGTGGTATCCCCCAACGCTGGAACAGTCTCACTCGTGTGACTAGCATGGCCCGCGCTTCCCGGAGGTGAAGGAGCAGAGTGGCGTGTCTGCTGCGGCCCCGTCGGGGTGGGCTGTGTCCCTCAGGCCTCGCGTCCTGACAGAAGGCGTGCTGCTCCCTTCTGAAAGGCCGTCCCAACACGGGCCTCCTCGAGTGGGGGCGTCTTAGAGAGAGCGGCCTCTGCGTCTCGGGCAGGCTGTGCTGGCGCCTGGGTCCCAGGTTCAGGGTCGAGCGTTCAAAAAGTGCCCGGAAGCCGACGGGCCTCGGAGCGGGGATGAAGCCGCTGCCGGGCCGGGACCCGCGGCGTCCTCAGCCCTGAACGGGGCGCGCCTTCAGGAGCTGCGTCGCCGTCCTGCCGAGGCTCTCCCGGCAGCGGTGCCTCCTCTGAGGGACGGTCCCCAGAGGCCCGGCCCCAGCTGGGCGATCTGAGGCAGGCCTGCTCGTTCACTGCAGCCTGAGTCCCGGGCGCAGAGCTGCGGGGTCCACGCCCAGGCTGCGGGAGTCAGAAGCCTCCCTGGTCCCCTCCAGCACACTGCCGGGAGCTGGCCCTTCTTTACCTTGGGAAGCCTGCTGTGTGCAGCAGGGGAACGTCTCCAGGAGGCAGCCCCTCGGTGGGCGCCGTCCCATGGCCCCCGGGCAGCTGGGGGCGGAGGCGGGCAGGCAGCCGCGGGGGCCGTCCAGGCTGGGGCCCCAAGCGGGAGATGTCCCCCAGCCTCCTGCTCTTTCCCCACAGACCAGCCCTGCACTGTCGTGATTTTAACTGCTGAAGAAGCGTGGGCCCCGCGGCGTGAGTGGCCGCCAGCTGTAGCCCGTGGAGGCCGCTGACTCGGCCTCTGTCGGCCGTTGGCACGCGGGCAGCGTTTGCGGTGGCGGGTGAGCTCTCCTGTGAGCCCGGTGAGGGCGTCCCCCGGGGCTGTCTCTGGCTTAGAGGGACGCGATGCGGGAATCAGCCGTCGCAGGTCGGCTGGGTGCAAACGGCAGGAGTGGCCCCGAGTGAAGAGCAGGCAGGTGGACCCCAGGCCCGCCTTCTCCTGCCCCGCCCCGTGCTCCTCCCACGCCGTGTGCAGTTCCCGTGATGTCCGTCTGTCCTGCTCCGGCCAGAGGGCGGGAGGACTGTGCTCTGGTTCTCCTGCCTGCCCCGCTCCTGGGACAGTAATGAAGACTTGCGCTCCCAGGGTGGGGACCCGGGTTCAGTCCCTCATCGGGAAACCACCAAGATGAAGAGTTCACGTTCCACAGCTGGCAGCTGGTGTGGCCACATAAATGCCCTTTAAACTAGAGAAGTCGAGAGACCTGTGCTCTGTGACCTGAGCACTAAGGGCGAGAAGGAGGGGACTCGGCTGCCGAGGAGACTCGGGGCCTGGACCCAGCGTGCCCCCCACCCCCCACCCCGCTTCCCACTCCGTCTCCCCTCTCCTCTTTGGGTGCTGGGAGTACAGGTTTGGAAAGTTCATATTTGGAAATAACCACTGGTGACTGAGATGCCTGGCTCGGGAGGCTTGCGGAGCCTAGCCCACCCTCCCCAGAGCAGACATCAGCTCGGGGCTTTCTGTCTGGGCAGTTCGCATCCTGGCCGCGGCCTCGCTGGATTCCGAGGCTGTTCCCCACCTGTCAGGAGCCCATCTCCAAGCTCGCAGGCCTGTGTCCCAGCCTGGAGCTCCCGCCCCGTATGGGTGTCAGCAGGCCTGGCCTCCCTTTCCCACACTCTGCGGGGACCGGCGGGTAGGCAGGCGTGGGAAAGCCGGGCTTCGGAGCGCGGGCTCCATTTGGGGTCTCAGGGTGGGCACTTGGGAGGCTCAGGGCACGTGCCCGCTGAGAGGACGCCGGGGGAGGACCCTTGGCTGCGAGCAGGCCTGGAGCCCTCCTGCCCCACATCACTTCTCCCCCACGGGCCACTTCCAGAAAGCTGGGGCTGTTCCAGAACCTCCGGCATGGGCTTGCCCGAGGCCCAGTCGTTCTGCAGGACTGTCTTACTGGGCCCAGGAAGCTGACAAGCATCCTTTAAAGTCTGGGTTCTTGCAGAACTGCCCATTGCAGTTACTTACTAGAAAATGATAACACGATGGTTTGGGGCTGCAGCTTCACTAATTGCTGCTGAGCCCTCGAGCGGAGGTGCATGTGTGTCTGGCGGCTGTGTATTCAGAAGTAAACTCGGATCAGAATTGGGCACAATTGGCCCCATCCTTATGCACCCACAACTGAAGTTCCTAGAATTACAGGATGAGTGTTTTTCTGAGGTTGGTACAAATGTACTGAAACGAAAACTGGGAAGGTGTGGAAGCTCCGTGTCCTTTGACTGCTGGTAAAAGAAGTACAGAAGGGCGTTTTCCGCGAGTAGTTCTGACTGTGTATAAAACCAGGAAATAACTCTGTGACGTTCGTAGTGTTAATCCTCCCAACTGAGTCAGAGACGCGGCTGGAACAGAGCCAGCGTGCCCTGCCTGTCTTCAGAGAGCAGGGGTCTGACCAGCCACGCCTGTCCTGGGCACGCGTGGTGCAGCAGGGTGTCAGGCAGGACACAGACCTTGGGTTCAGACCCTGCCTCTGCCCCTTCCCGGGCCCGCCTCTCCGGTCCTTTGTGTCTCCGTGTCTCTGTTTGTAAAATGAACGCAGTGACAGTGCTCACCTCGGAGGACTCCAGCAGGGCATCAGTCAGGCCACACCCGGTTCTCTAGACTGTGGGTGTGTTTGAGCGCGGGCAGCGGTGACGATGCGGCGGAGCTGGTGTTAACCGGCACTTGCCTCTGTGCTTTGCGTCATCACCCCCCTCAGAGCACCCCAGAACAGCCCCGCAGCAGGCCAGTGCGCAGAGCGAGTCTGTGGCGACGTCTGTCTCCTGAACTGCAGAGGGGCGGGTGGGATTCTTACCACGTCCTCCTGTGCTTTTGCCCTGCCGGCTCTAAGGTTCAAAATCTCCAGCACAGCAGGACCACGAGCTAGTGGCCGTTTCACATGGGTTTAGTGACATATTCGTTCTGCTTTCTTGAGCCTTTGGAAGAAACATTTCTGGTCGGAAGCGAGATAACGTTTCCCCAGCTTCTTATTAGTGACTGGGAAATGGACCCTGCAAGCCTACCAAACAAGTCAAAGTCGCCGTGGTTTGAGGAGTGAGGGTCCCAGTAAGTGCCAAGGAAAGGAAGACCTTAGGCTCCGCTTTCTCAAGTTTTTTGCTGCTAAAACAAAGTAAGCATTTGGATGGAAAGCTCAGCAAATGAATATTTTATGTTCATTATTTTTAATTGAAATGAAGAGACCCATCAGTGGGTCTTTATGTTGCTAAAAGAGCAAATATATATAGGAGTTCAGGAAACCAAATTTGGATGAAACTGGAAGGTCACGCTTTGAGCAATTAGTACCCCAAGGAAACTTTCCAAAATAGCATCAAATTTGAAATCCTAAACATGACTT
Organism: Redunca redunca; assembly: GCA_006410935.1. Classification (NCBI taxonomy): domain Eukaryota; kingdom Metazoa; phylum Chordata; class Mammalia; order Artiodactyla; family Bovidae; genus Redunca; species Redunca redunca. The sequence goes on along the minus strand of SJYQ01001810.1, from coordinate 107,384 downwards.
GATTGTTAGGAGCTCTGGAGGAGCTTTATAAACTTAGACGTTCCCAGGCCCCTTACCAGCTCACCAAATCATAATCTGCAGAAGTGAGGCTTGAGAATTTGTGTTTTTTAAAGCACTCCAAGTGATTCAAAATACACAGGGTAAAAAAATTAAAAAGTGTAGTTTATAACCTGGACCAGCTTCATTTTTACATCCTCTTTTACAGAGCACTATCTTAATGAAAAATAGCAAATGTTATACTTGACACAAGATGATCAGGGACCCCAGTTCTCTGTGGGCCTCAGGGGAAGTTTTCAGGTCCCCAAGCGGCAGGGGTCCCGCGTGCCCAGCTGCTGAGGCCTTTCAGGGAGACGTGTGCACACAGCCTTCCTTGTAACTCGGAGGGGAACACCTCCCAACTGAACTCCCGGCTCTGGTTACGCTTCTCTTCACTGCGCAGCTCTCGCTGGCTCGGGGCGGGCAGTAGGGCGCTGGCCCAGCCCTGCCTTCCTCCTGCCCTGGCCCCACTGGCCACTGTGAATGCAGGTGACGTGGTGATCGTGACCTGTCAGCATTCCTCTCAGGGCTTCCTCGGGATCACATTGCTGGTGTTTCGCGCATATCTTTAGAGCAGATAGCTGTTTAAATTGGGTGTAATATTCACAAGACGAAGGTGAAAAAGCTGGCTTGACACTCAACATAAGTTCACGGCATCTGGTCCCATCACTTCATGGCAAATAGATGGGGAAAGTGGAAAGAGTGACATTTTATTTTCGTGGGCTCCGAAATCAGCATAGATGGGGACTGCAGCCGCGAAACTGAAAGACACTTGTTCCTTGTAAGAAAGCGACGGCAAACCTGGGCATGTTAGAAAGCAGAGACGCCGCTTTGCTGGCAAAAGTCTGTCAGCCAAAGCCATCTCATCCTCTGTCGTCCCCTTCTCCCCCCGCCTTCAGTCTTTCCCAGCATCAGCGTCTGTTCCAGTGAGTCAGTTCTTCACATCAGGTGGCCAAAGTATTGGACGACAGAGGATGAGATGGTTGGATGGCATCACCAGCTTGGTGGACATGAGTTTGAGGAAGCTCTGGGAGTTGGTAATGAACAGGGAAGTCTGGCATGCTGCAGCCAGCCCATGGGGTCACAAAGAGTCAGACACGACTGAGCGACTGAACTGCGTCAAAGCCATGGTTTTTCCAGTAGTCACATATGATGTGCGAGTTGGGCCATAAAGAAGGCTGAATGATAAAGAATTTATGCTTTTGAATTCTGTTGCTGGAGAAGACTCTTGAGAGTCCCTTGGACTGCAAGAAAATCCAACCAGTCCATCCTAAAGGAAATCAACCCTGAATATTCATTGGAAGGACTGATGCTGAAGCTGAAGGTCCAATACTTTGGCCACCTGATATGAAGAGCTGACTCACTGGAAAAGACCCTGATTCTGAGAAAGATTGAGGGCAGGAAGAAAAGGGAGTGACAGAGGGTTAGGTGGTTAGATAGTATCACTGACTCACTGGACGTGAATTTGAGCAAACTCCGGGAGATAGTGAAGGACGGGGGAACCTGGATGCTGCAGTCCATGGGGTCCCAAAGAGCCAGACACAACTTAGTAACAGAACAGAAGCTCACAGTACAGCTTGAGTGACTGTTAACACAGGTGCGCATGTATTTACAGTGTTTTATGTGGCCAAGCATCTCACATGGACTTGGTGTCTACACATAATTATCTTAACTTTTATTTGAATTCAAAGCTTGGTCCCTACTAATGTTCCAGTTTGCCACTTCATGGTTATTATCTTTAAGCCTGAAAGTTTTCTGCAGCTTTTAATTGTTCTCCAGTGAGGAAATAGAGCTCTTTCTAGTAGCTGATTTAAAAGATATAGATACAGAAAAAGAGACTGAGCCATTTGGAAGGTCAGATTCCATACAGTCATGTGAGCAGTGAGGCGAGTGCTGTGTCCATCTGTGTGATTTTGTGCCCCGTGGGCTCTCAGTGTAACTGAGCGTTCCCTAAAAAACATAAGATGTCACAGCCTCAAAGTCTTTGTTAGCACATAAAAATCTTCATGTAAAAATGCATTCATACAGAGAATTTAAGATATTGTTCAATACCTGTAGTCTGGAATAGGACAGTTTTAGCTTCTTTTCAGAGATTTCAGAAGGCCCCAAATGAGTTTTATGCCCTTGGGGTGAGCATGACCCATGTGTCCAGTATCTCCACATGCAGGGGTCCGCTCACGAAGTGTCAATACCTGTGGCTTTTAATCGGCCTATAAAATGATTTGGGCACCACTGTTAGCAGCCAGGGTGAATAGCAGACTTTTAGTCACTTCTCTTCCTCAGACAGCCTATCAACCCTCTTCTCTTATGAAGTCAGACTGAGGCCAACCTCTGCTGAGGCTAGTGGACTTCCGGCAGCTGACCTCTGCTTCTGTCCTTGGCGTCCAGCCACCACAGTTGGCCACACCCATGGTTTCAACCACCAAACCCCGAGCTCTCCGTAAAGTGCCTCCACAAAACACTGCGGTTTCCTCTCTGTGATTTTCGCTGATACAGAGGTGTCTGTGTCCACCTGATGTTTGCATGGCCTCAGCAGTTTATACGGAGTTGTGGTTTCCCAAGGGGTTTTTTTTTTCCCCCTCAATGAACTGATTCTTTAGAAGATATCTTAGACTGAGAAATGCTCAAAGTGGAGTGAAGTAAGTATGAAGAAATAAGGTCTGGAGTGTAATTGTTCAGCTGTGAGAATCTCCATGGGTTTATTGCAGGAGAGAGAGCTCGGCGGACATTGGCCCTGGTCTGGAGGGAGTGAGTGCAGACTCACCCCAAAAGCTGTGGATAAAGCCCCATAAAGAAGGGGATGCTGTGTTTTGTTGATTTTGTTCACTTCGTGTTCCTTCCATTAAAATGTGTCCTCCTGGGATAATCGCTCACTTCCCCACCCTTTATTTCAAGGAGTCCGTCTCCATCTCCAGTACATTTAAACCATCGTGCTCCCACACGCAGGCAGGCACTTCCCATCACTGCACTTCTCGCTGTCCTTGGGGGCCCCTTGTCCTCCCAGACCCCAGCATGCTGTCCCTCACGGTGAGCACAGACATCTCCTCCTCTGTGGTCCCGCCCTATCACACTTCCTGTGCTTCAGAGTCTGGAGTGTCTGGCGGAAGCTCTGAGACCTGAGACAGCGCTTGCGTGCATTTAGGATCGCGGGGCCGGGTNNCCTCTGTGGTCCCGCCCTATCACACTTCCTGTGCTTCAGAGTCTGGAGTGTCTGGCGGAAGCTCTGAGACCTGAGACAGCGCTTGCGTGCATTTAGGATCGCGGGGCCGGGTCAGAGACCCAGGGTTGCAGGGCAGCAAGGGGACGGACAGCAGCTGTCGCCCGGGGCTCTGCGCTCCCTCCGGCCCCTCTTGGGGTGCTCCGTCCCCACCTGTGCAGGTGGGGCGTCCCCAGGCGAGCGCAGAAGCCTCTGGGTCTCATGGACTCGGCTGCATTCACCGAACACAAGGACAAACTCCAGATTCTTGGACATCTCAAGGGCATACATCAAGTTTTCATCGCATAAACTTCTGGAAAGAGGTCATTTATACACTTATAATTCCCCATGCCAACTCAGACCTACTTTAAAAGAACATAGGAGTTTATGTTTATCTGAATTTCCTTGAACTGTTCTGAAGGTAACTGGAACTCTTTGCTTTCCTTAACCCATATCTACACCCAGAGCAGCCTCCTGAGTCCCTGAAGCAGAGACCGCACTGCAGCCGCAGTCATGCTCCAGCACAGGCCCCGGGGCGGCCGCGAGCCGCGGGCCGCCCGGAGTGTGAGACGACTGAGGAAAGTACGTGCCCAGAGGAAGCCTTAGGAAGCTGTTTGTTGAGTCTGGAAAAGGTCACTGTTGGGGTGAGTGTAGACAAAGACAGGGGTCAAGCACTAACCCTGGAGCCAGAAGGAGATGAACCACCCCGGAGCTAGGGGAGGCACTGGGGGGTGAAAGCGTCATGTAGGGGTTTCAGCATGGAGTAGAAGGAGACTATCAAAAGACTATTCAAGGAAAATTTCCCAGAACTGAAGTATATGAATGTTGAGATTGCAAAAGCTTTGTGAGTGTCCAGCCCAGTGAATGAATAAAGACCCACACCAAAGACCATTACTGTGAAATTTCAACATTGGGTTTAAAGAGAAGTTCCTAAAAGTTCTAAGAGTGAAAACAAGTTTCTTTAAAATGACCCAGAGTGAAAAATCAGGAGTGAAAATGCCATTGTATGATGTTCCAACACAAAAAATGAGATGCCAAAGAAGAAAAGCCTTCTCAATTTTGGAAATGATCTTCGACCTGAGATTCGAAACCTGTACAAAATATTATAGGCATTTTCAAGCATGCATCATTTTAAAAGACATTGTCCTCCATGTACTTTTCTGAGAAAGATACGGGAGAGTAGGCTCCACCAAAACAGTGAGGTAAACCAACAAAGACGAAGGCAGAGGGTTCAGGAGGTGGGGATACAGCACAGACACGGGGGAGGGCACTCCCCAGAGGAGCCAGGAAGGCCCTCCAGCTGCGGGTTGAGAGCAAGGTCCGCGGCTGAAGGTGGAGGTTTCGGAAGGCATGTCACCCAGAGAAAAATGAAGAGGGGCCAGGGAGCAGACGGACAGGCTTGAGGGCATGGAGAGCCGGAGGCGTGAGAAAGCGCGGAAGCATGGCAAAGCCGATCAAACGCAAAAGCCCCCCGGTATCACCAAGGGCATTAGACTGGGGGAAGCGGCTGTTCAGAAACTGAAGTCTTGATCCACTAGCTGACTGAGGAGTGGAACATTTCTTTAGAAATTAATACTGGCTACTATGGTAATTGCCAGGAGAAATGTCAACGGTGCAGATGACATCATCGCACATGCAGATGACATCACACATGCAGATGACATCATCGTGCATGCAGATGACATCATCGTGCATGCAGATGTCATCATCGCACATGCAGATGACACCACCCTAATGGCAGAAAGTGCAGAGGAGCTAAAGACCCTCTTGATGAGGGTGAAAGAGGAGAGTGAAGAAGCTGGCTTAAAACTCAGCATTCAAAAAGCTAAGATCATGGCATCCAGCCCCATCACTTCAGGACAAATAGATGGGGGAAAGTGGAAAGAGTGGCAGACTTCATTCTCCTGGTGAGCTGCAGTCCATGGGGTCCCAAAGAGCTGGACGCGACTTAGCAGCTCAGCAGCAACAACAACTATGATATAGATTTAACCAAAAATTAAGGAGCGATATAGATAAAAAGTAGGATAAAAAGGTGTGTAACGCTAAAAATCCCCTATTGCTATACTAGACAATATTTTAAGGCCTAAAGTGGATTAATCAGGTGATAAAAAAATAAACACACATGATTTAGCAAATGGTTATAAGTATTGAAAGGGGCCCTAAAGGGTCTGACAAGTTGGGAGGAGCAGGGAACAAGGGGATTGTTTTCTTATTATAAGTCTCTGAACACTTTATAATTTCTTATATTTTTGACATGTCACATTTTGGTTAGCTTAAAAACTAATTTAAAATAAATATAACTTGATCATATGTTGTACACAGCACTAAAGTTTAAAAATATATTCGGTTTTCATCATTACTTAATAAGCCCGAATCCACCCTACATTCTAGAAACTGGAAGGAAGACTTTTGTTGCTGTTTTTAACTGTGACATAATCCGTCTATAACATTGTCTTTGTTTCAGGTATGCACATCACAAATTGATGTTTGCATATCTTGCAAAATGATCGCACTGATTCTAGTTAGCAGCCATCACAAGACACAGTTACAGTTTGTTTCCTGTGATGAGGACTTTTAAGATCTCTCTCAACAACTCTCAGATACACAGTGCAGTATTATAAACTGGAGTTAGCATGTGTGTTGTGCTCATCAGCTCAGTCGTGTCTGACTCTTCGTGACCCCTTGGACTGTAACCCACCAGGCTCCTCGGTCCATGGGACTTCCCAGGCAAGAACACTGGAGCTGGTTGCCATTTTCTTCTCCAGGGGATCTTCGCGACCCAGGAGTGAAACCTGCGTCTCCTGCCTCTCCTCCTGCGGGGGATCCTTTACTGTTATGGCCACCTGGGAAGCTCACAGTTAGTGTAGTTAGAATAGTAAGATGTTAGTTTCACTTATGGGGGAGAAGTATATACTTTCTTGCTGTAGACACGTCGCCAGACTTGGTGGTCGAGAAGAGCTCCATGTGGACCGGATCATGTCCTCCTGCGTGTAGTGAGGTTTGGACGTGGGCCGCTGGGAGGTAACTGGATTTGGAGAAGGTCGTGAGGCGGGGCTCTCTCGATGGGGTCAGGAAGACACAGTGAGAAGGTGGCCGTTTGCGAGCCAGGGGGAGAGCTGCTGACCACGCTGTGACCGCAGCCTCTAGAATGGAGAGCACGGTCTGTTGTTGAACTCTGAGCGGGGGATACCCTGTTGTGCAGGCCAGGCAGACGGAGAAAACAGGAGCACGTTTATCATCTGACCGTTCAGGTGGGAGTCTGGACGGGTCACACAGGCTGCAGTCACGGAGTCAGCCTCCTGGAGGCTCTGGGGGCTCTGCACCCGCCTTCCCCAGCTCCTAGACACAGCTGCACCCCTCGGCCTGCGGCCCCGTGCACACTCACGCCACATCCCGCCCCCTCCGCCTCCTCAGGCCCCGCTCCCGTGCTGGGCCCTTGCACTCACGCTGGTCACATGGGTTCCTCGGTAACCAGGACAGCCTCCCCGCTTCAGGGCCCTTACCTTCACCTGCGTCACTTGAGCTGACTCAGGGCAAACGCTCACGGGTTAGAGGACTGGGCCGTGGACCTCTCTGGGGACCAGTGTTCACCTACCACTAGGGGCGACGGAGCCGGCCGGTGTGAGCAGACAGACCTCCTCACACTTAATCTCCAAGTATCGGGGCTGTTGACAGCAAAATCACATTTGTTTAAAACACGTGTTACTGGTTATATTCGAATATAGAAGAAACTTAAATTTCAGTTTTAACTATAACTATAGAGAACCTTGATACTTTGTAAAATAAATAAATATCATAGATAAACCTTCCTCATCGCCATTAAAACAGGTAAAGAAGTCAGTGGCAGTTGCCTGTTGGGTGCTTGTGTCAAACAGCTGAGCTTAAAATCTGTCTCTGCCTCTTTTCACCTGAGTTGGGACCAGTCACTAAATCTCTCTAAATCTCAGCTTCCTCATGTGTGCAACAGAGAGACCCGGCCTCCGCCCTACCGGGCTGTTGCCAGGCTGTGCCTGCCGCTCTGAAGACACTCGGAGACCATGGGCTCTTACTGGGATTATTCACGGGCAGTTTCGGGGCTTGTCTCACATCCCCCAAACCCTTTGGGATTGTTCCTGAGCTGTCAGGCTGGAGTGACGCCGTTTCTGTCTGGATTTGTCGACACGTATTAGGATTGGTAAGGCTGCTCATGGAAGGAGTGAGGGAGGAACATTTCATGACACATGATAAGAACTTCAATAGCAGTAAATGCAATGTCATGTATTTAAGGACCAAAAAAAGTATCTTATGGACACAAGTTGGGGAAAAATAAGAAGACATATCAGAGTGAATAAAAATTGTTTGGATTATAGGAGCAGAAACACGCCGCTATTTAAACGGGAGTGAGGCCGCGCGCCACCGCCAGCACGGCGTCCAGTTGCGTTTACGTTGTGTAACTGAGCCTGTGGTGTTCTTTCTCCCTTGTTCCTGGAATGAAGGCTGTAAATGCTTGGAATTTCCCAAGTGCGGGAGCATTTGGTCCGCTGTGGCGGGCCACGACGTAGCGTGAGCACTGGGGCTGGCCATGCTGAAAGACCACCCGTGGGGCTTGGGGGCCGGGTCTCTGAGCCGTAGGAGGAGCCCACCCCCTGGCCTTCGCGGAGGAGGGCGCTGGAGGTCAGGCGCAGCTGTGTAGCCGAGAGTTCAGCCCATCAGGTGCACAGCGACCCCGGTCCTGACTGAGTGCCCAGGCTCCCCGGCGCCGATGGCAGCTGCCTGTGCGCACGTGTGGGAGGGCCTGTGTCTGGGGACACGGGGGCTCCGAGTGTGGACCCCTGGGGTCCCCTGTGTGTCCCTGTGCTTGCCTAGTCCGGGGGCGTCCCTGAAGGCACTTCAGCCGGCCCCTTTCCTCCCCTGACTGCGGCCCTGGTGGCCACCGGGTCCCCGCGCGCGACTCGTGGCTCCGCCCACCGGCCCCCCTCCTCCTGTTGCCTGCTCTGCTGTTCAGCCACCCAGTCGTGTCTGCCTCTCTGCGACCCCTGGACTGGAGCACGCCAGGCTGCCCTGTCCTTCACCATTTCCTAGAGTTCGTTCAAGCTCATGTCCATTGAGTCGGTGATGCCATCCAATCACGTCATCTTCTGTCATCTCCTCTCCTCCTGCCTTCAATCTTTCCCAGCATCAGGGTCTTCTCCAATGAGTCAGTTCTTCGCATCAGGTGGCCAAAGTATTGGAGGTTCAGCTTCAGCATCAGTCCTTCCAATGAATATTCAGGACTGATTTCCTCTAGGATTGCCTGTCCTAACCTCTGGGTATTAATAACCCAGTGTGATATATGGGTGGGCCGAGTCTGGGAGCGTGTAAGTCCGGCCAAGGTCACAGGCTAGTGGTCAGGGCAGAGATCCGGGGGTGCAAGGGGGTGTGTCTCAGTCCTGGGCAGGCCCTGCTCTTACAGCCGGGCATCAGCTCCGAAGCCTCAGTCACCAGGCCTGCAGAAGTGTGAGTCCTGCAAGAAATAGTCCCGACTTGTGAAGCTGACTTCACGCTTTATTTCTACCGTAGGGTCTAGATTCTCTCTTTGGTGTCTCAGGAGTATCTTTGCACCTCCTCCATGTGAAAACTACTTCAGGCATCTGAGGCTTCTTCTCCTGCCTTTTTTAATATCTGGGTCTAGAGACTTTACATGTTAATTTTGATGCAAAAGATAGAATTAAGCCAATTAGTGTTGATTAAAAAAACCATAAAGCCACAAGAGCGTCTCAAGGTCTGCTTCCCTCTCGCTGTGAGCGGCGCTCCTTCGGAGGCAGCCAGGCCTGCGCGCGGGCTGCGAGCAGGGCCCCTCGTGTGTGGAGGTGGACTTATCCCATGGCTAGCAGCTGGGCTGCGGGGCCACCTCAAATAGAGCCGCAGAGGCAGCCAGCGCCGCCGACGCCCGGAGGGCCGCGCCGCCGACACCCGGAGGGCCGCGCCTGCGTCTCGCCAGCTCCAGCTCCTCTTCCTTGCTTTGTTTTATGTCTCTCCCATTTTTCCGACTGTTTTTGACATTTTCTGACCTCACAGTACTTTTATTATTATTTTTATTGCTACTATAACAATGATAACTTAAGGGTCTGATTTATATGATGGCAACTTAACCAAGGGGGAGATTAAGGCAGACCCGAAAAAGCATGCCGTAAATGTTTGCATCCGTCAGCCTTTCATTTTTATTAAGTGGGAAGCTTTTGCTTTGACACACGTGAATGTGGAGGGTGCTGAGTGGCTGCAGGGCAGTGTCTGCTGGCGGGCGGCCCTGGGTCCCTGCGGTCGTTCTGCACAACGCTCTTCACTCAGTTTCTCTTTTTCTTCTGGAGCACTCCATAGTCCTGGTTTTGTTTTTCTTCTTCCTGAAGTGAGTATGATTTTCAGAATGATCGAAATGCCAGACTGTGGACAGAGTTCCTTCGTTCTGGTGACTCTGACGTTTACCTGTCTTGTTTGGGAGGGGCCAGGCCTTGTGCACCCCCAGCAGAGCCAGCCCTCCTGAGGGGCATGGGAAATGGCCGTGGCGGGGCGCCTGGCCCCTGGTGCCCCCACCCCCCACCCCCTGTGCGCCC